>JAEIGN010000396.1:11857500-12342500 GCA_018903745.1 Drosophila repleta
TTCATCCCAAATCTCTAGTTCATTTTTGCATCATGAATAGGTATTCAGCAGTCGTTCAAACTTCTTGAATATTCAATTTAGTTGTGACTTCTCTCCCTCTCCCTCCCGCTCACTCTCTCTCTCTGTGTGTTTACCTTGGTGCGCTTCTCTCTGCATCTGGCACGACAAATTTATATTTAATGAGCTTCATAAAATTTGAATTTCAAAGGAGCATTGCACCGCTGCGGCATGTTCGGCCCGCGTTGATTGCCACGCGGTGTGGAGCTGAAGTCCAGCTCGAGACTTGAGTCTAGATCGACGAAGTCGACTCTCGGCCGTCCGAGTCTTGGCCAATGAAGGCATATAAATTGCTGGTTTTATGGCGTTTTAAGTAGGCCTGCTTTATGGGCTTTGCAGTTCAGATCCAGCTCAAGCCACAGAGAGCGAGAGAGAGGGAGAGAGAGAGAGGGAGAGCGGCTTAGCTGTTGCTATGATTCATTGGCGCTGTGTGGTCGTAATCATCGTTGTTGTCTGGGAAGACTTATTGCTGCCCACTTAGGCGACAAAACGCTGTCGCTGCTGAGACGAGACCTTCTTTTCCTCATCTTCATCTTCATCGGGTGCTGCTGCTTCTTCTTCTTCTTGTTGTTGTTCAAGTCGATCTGCAATGTCCGCAACTTGTTTAGCGAGTTTTCTCACCTCGTTGGCAACATTTCAATTTGACATAATGAGCCACATTTTGTTACCAGTAGGCATTACCACACACTGCTTAGGCTACCTAACTAGAAACTGGCCAGAGGGCTGCCTGCCGCGCGAGAGGGCGGTCAACAACAGCAACAACAGCCTCAACTCAGCATAAATCAATGCGCAGCAAGTTAATTGTGGGTTTGATCATAGCCAAAATTTTGGTTAGCTTTAAGGTGGGCGTTTGGCGAGTGGGCGGGAGGGGGAGAGGGAGGGGGATAGAAAAATATCTAGCAGCTTTATTACTGCATTGCAATGCTAAGCAGACGAGTTGGCTAACTTAGCTTCAGCTAGGGGAGTCTTAGGGCAGAGGACTCGCACTGAAGGCAACTTGATGAGTTCATAAGAGTTGATTCAAGCTGTTGGCAGCTTGGCTCAGGCTAAGTCTGTTAGCTTAAAACTGTATATATGTATGCATATGTATGTAACATATGTTAATGTTAACATCTGTCATATGTTAACAGATGCTGTGTTAACATTTGTGTTTATGTTAACATCTTTCATATGTTAACATATGTTGTGTTAACATTTGTGTTATGTTAACATTTTTTATGTTAACATATTTTATTATGCTAACATCTTTTATATGTTAACATATGTTGCATGTTAACATGTGGTATATGTAAACATCTTTTATACATATGTTAACATATGTTTTGTGTTAACATTTGTTATGTGTTATGTTATACTTTAACATATGTTAAATGTTAAGATACATTATAAGTTAACATATGTTGTGTTAACATTTGTGTTTATGTTAACATCTTTTATATGTTAAAATATGTTATGATGCTAACATCTTTTATATGTTAACATATGTTGCATGTTAACATGTAAACATCTTTTATACATATGTTAACATATATTTTGTGTTAACATTTGGTATATATACCTATACTTTAACATATGTTAAATTTTAAGATACATTATAAGTTAACATATGTTATATATTTACATATTTTATATATTAACATAAGTTGGTTGTTAACATATGTTGTAAGTTTACATATGTTATAACATAACATGTATTAAAAGTTAACATACGTACATATGTTATATGTTAACATTTCTTATATGTTATTACATTAAATCTTCAGCATATATAGGCAAATTATGTGTTACGTAAGTACATCCGAATATATATTTTATATAACAGTATCTTTGAGTCTAACAGCAACAATAACTTGAATGGGTCTATTCATCTACAGAATATTTGTAATTTTTATAGAATTTATTTGAGTTTTTATGCTTATTATTTACGCAAATTCGATTAGCTAATTTATTAAAATATTCTGCTTGAATATTAGTAAATATTTCAAAATAAATATTTAAATAAATATACAAAATTTCTATTGCTACTACAAAACCTAGCTGATAATTCAGCTCAACTAATATACAAAATAAAGTCAAATAAAATCTATATTTTCTCATCTAAAAATCCGATTTAAACTGTTAAATTTCTATGACCATAAGCTGCAAAATAAACTGAATTGAACTAAAATTTAGCTCTTGCCTTAAGTCGACTTCAGTCCATGGCATAAATTAAGAACGAAACAATGTTTAGCACAGCAGAAAATCATCGCCTTTCTATAGAGTTCTATGCTAGTGATATATGTGCCAGATTTCAAATCTTGTTTGCAATTCACAAATTCTGGTTCCGCTTTCTATGCGACGCAAATCAATGAATCTCGAATGAGAGACAGAGAGAGAGAGTGAGAGGGGGAGAGTATGAAACGTGTTTTTGGCCACAGGTAGGCAGGCATCTGTCTGTATAGAGTCAAAATATGCATTTGTTTTTAGCAGGTAACGGTAATTAGGCGACTAGGCTACCGTCTGCCAGACGGCTAAGGCTGAGGCTAAGGCTAAGCGTAATCGTAACCTAAGCCGCGGTCGTCTGCCTCTAATTTCTGAATGAGTTGCCCCGCGGCGCGCGCACAGCGAGGGGTCGACGGCAGCAGCAGAGAGAGAGAGAGAGAGAGAGAGAGGGAGAGAGAGGGAGAGAGGTGGGCGTGGTCAACCTGTTGATAGCCGCAGCAGACGCTACTTGAGATTAAGAGCTCTCTCAATACAAATCCACTGGCGCTACTCTAACTGAAGCGTAAAAGTAGTTCTTGTAATGCGATATATCAGAGCCTGAGACAGGGGCAGGGGCAGTTACATAAGAGGCTGCTGCTGGCTGCCTCAAGTGTCGCATTGAATTTGGATTTCGGTTTAGAGATTTCTGGAGTACTTGCTGACGCCATGAATAGTGTCTGGAGTCGCAGCGGCGTCTACTTTTTTGATGTAACCAGATCTCAGTTGATGCATCCTGTTGAGCCAACAGCTACCCCTCTCCCTCCCAATCTCTCTCTTTTTATGGAGCTCTGGTTAATTAGTCATTAAAGTAAGGGGGGACGACCGCCGGCGCACATAAAAGTGACACTCGTAAAAAAGGCAATGCTAGAGGGAGTTGGCTATATGTAAATAGCGTGCGAGCGAGAGGGCAACAGCTGCTGCTGCCGCTGGCAGCTCTAAAGAGCTTTAAAAGCAACGCCATTAAAGCGCGCTACGTGCCGCACATTGCATGCAGCACGCGCAGCCAGGCACCAGAATGCACCTGAGCACACACACACACATAGTGAGACAGGGAGAGAGCCACCTTTGGAGGTGTCATATGGCGCAGCGGGTGTTCTGCGCAGCCCAAAACTTAGCTGAGCCCCAGCCGAAATCCCAGCGGGCCAGGCGCCGTTTAATGAGCGCCTGGAGAGCGGCACGAGCGTAACTTCAGCTTGCCACACACACACACATAGAGACACACTCGCACACATACACACGCGATATACGGGCGTGGCTACAGAATTTTTGGCATTATTTATCAGTTGATTTATGTGCAGCTCGCTATCGTCTTCCCCCACCCCCCCCCCCCCCTCTCTCTCTTTCACTCCTTGCTTTTTGTGGAAATTTAATATTAATTTCGGTAGCCGCTGCCGCCTTGACAGGCGCTGACACCTCGACTGAACTTGAGAGCTCAACAATTTCAGCTTTGTTTTTTTTTTTGTCTTCTTTTAATTGGACTTTAATAGCTGGCCGCTGCTTTAATATGGCCAGGTCAGCAGTGTCGAGAGCGCTCTCGGCCAGTAATTAGGCCAACAACAACTGACGGCGAGTGCAGCGCACTCCACATGGCCACGTTGCCACGTTGCCACGTCTCGCTGCTTGCTGCTGGCCACGCGAAGCTCAATTCGCTTTAAGCTGCAGCCACACTATGATGTCATCGCAGAATTATTGTTTTTACAGCGAACAAATGTGAATGGGCGCACAGGGAGAGGGCTTGAGGGGGGGTGGGGTGGGAGGTAGTTGAACTGAAAGGCCTTAGAGCCGTGGCTGAGCCTTGAGAGATTCTATATATTATTTACTTTAAGAATGCATAATATATATGCCTCCCTCTGCAGCTATGCTGCAATACAGTAGACACTCGTTATGAGGGACACTGCCAAGGTCAGGGACACTTGAGAGCTAGTGCTGATAGAGCGCATGAAAGGAAGAGGCTATGCTAGGAGTGAGGTAAGACATATAAGATACATAAGATAAGATATAAAAGATACAAAAATAAATATATATGAGATATATAAGACAGTTAAGATATATGAGATATATAAGATATATAAGATATATAAGTTATATGAGATATATAAGATATATAAGATATATAAGATATATAAGTTATATAAGATATATAAGATACATAAGAATAGATATAAAAGATACAAAAATAAATATATGAGATATATAAGACAGTTAAGATATATGAGATACATAAGATATATAAGTTATATAAGATATGTAAGATATATAAGATATATGAGATATATAAGATATATAAGTTATATAAGATATATAAGATATATAAGATATATAAGATATATAAGATATATAAGATATATAAGATATATAAGATATATAAGATATATAAGATATATAAGATATATAAGATATATAAGATATATAAGATATATGAGATATATAAGATACATAAGAATAGATATATACAAAAATATATATATGAGATATATAAGACAGTTAAGATATATAAGATATATAAGATATATAAGATATATAAGTTATATAAGATATATAAGTTATATAAGATACATGAGATATATAAGATATATAAGATATATAAAATATATAAGATATATATAAGAAGCCAACAATGGAGAAGCAGCTGAATAAAATCAGAAAACAATGTTTTGTGAAGTGCTTTGAGGACAGGAATTTTGTATCTATATATTATAGAGACTATATAGATACTAAGCAGTTGGACTTAGCATCTATGTAGATCTCTATAATATCTGGAATTATTTCAAAAATAGAACGAGTTTTGAGCTATGCTTACACAAATTCAAATTTCAAATGTTCTCTATATATAGATTCCATACTCTGCGTTCGCCTGACCTCTGAATGGGCATAAATAAATCTTGAGTGAAAGACACTTTTAACACTACAAATTTATTTATTATGCACAGATTTTCTATAAATATTATTCATTTCTAGAAATGAGCTAAATTACATACAAATAGATCAATTAACAGGAACTGGAACTGGAAACTCGACTGAATTTTCTATTTGATGATGTTCAAAGGTTGTTTACAAAAGCGCTCTGGACTTACATTATATAATATAATATATATTTATACATATATGTACATATATAAACTATTATATACAATAAATAAATAAATATTTATATAAAATATAAAATAAATATTTATAAAATGCCTTCGTCAAGTCAAATCATACGTAAACTAGCTCTAAAGGGCTTACCCTCTGTTAACAGTTACAGTGGACTGTTAAGGCGCTGTTAACTGCCAGCTATCACACTGCTAATAACATTTTTTGGCATTGCAGACGGTTAAGAGAGTTTGCTTATGTAAATAACATAGAAATGTTAAAGGAAGCAGCACGCTTAGCTCAGGCTGAAGCAGCTAAAGTAAATTTTGTATTGTACATAAGTAAATATAAATCAAACAAAAATATATATAGGAAATGTTTAATATATGTATTTAATTTTAATTTAATTTAATTTAATTTAAACTACAATAAAAAATATTTCTGCTGCTTTTTAACTTATTTTTGTAATAAATTTATAATTCAGAGCATGAAAATAAATATTTTAATTAAAAAAAAATATTTCTCCAGCTTTTTAATTTATTTTTGTAACTGAAATGCAATGCAAAAGCTTGAAAATAAATATTTAAATTAAAAAAAATATATTTCTCTTGCTTTTTAATTTGTTTTGAAGGCAAAATCAATAACTTTTGTGGTTCGCAGGCAACATCTGTACATATCTACATATATATATGTTTATGCTATATATCCTAACCCTTTTTTTCTGGCTTATAGTTCCTTCAGCTGTTCGGCCTGTGGCACACCCACATGATAAAATTTATGCGCCGCTCGCTAAAAAACAAAAATACAAAAAAAAAAAGGAAAGAAAACACGAAACAAATTCGTCTATATTTTATGGCTTTGCTCTTTTTCGGGTTTCCGGTCAAAGTTTTTGTTTTTTTGTTTTTTTTTTTTTGAGTTATTCCTGGCTCCGACTCCGGTTCTGTCTCCCACTCTGAGGCTGTCTGCGTTCGGTGTGATAAAGTTATTTAGGCGCAAATCATAAATTCCAGAACGAGAAACCCAGAGCGAAGCTTATCTGATTTTGCACTTGGGCCCCTGGCACTAGATCAATATGTCGCTGGCCGCTGGGCAACGTGGAAACCTGGAAACCTGTGCGGGCCACAGATTCCTGAACCCAAAAGACAGCTGTGCGCCTGCGCCTGCGCCTCTTGTCACAGAGAAGGACAACACATAGAGAACACCAAACAGCGACTTAGATATGCGTTTGAATTTAATTCAGGTAAATTTGCCCTGCCCGCCAGCCAGCCAGCCAGCCAGCCAGCCAGCCAGCCAGCCAGAGCTGGTTTTGTTGCCGTTAATTAACAGCTCTGGTTTGACTTGTGAAATTAGAAAATTATGCCTGGAATTTCCGCTCGCTGCGAATTCCAAACATTTTGCCCCTTCGCTCTGCTGATTAGCCTCGAAAAATGATGATGAGCCTAGCACTGGGCCTCGATCATAAAGCCGTAAAAGAATCATAAATTGCCGCGCAGAGGAAGCGAATTTGATTGAATTACGGCTCGAAATCAATTTGGGAAATGAGAAATTTTCGATTTTGATGGCATAGATTCATAAGGCTGTTGAGCGATAATTTCAGGAAATCAATTGAGGCAAACAAAAGTCTAGAGATAGTTCATGAAAAGCTAAGAAGATGAAGAGTTGATAAGAGCTGCCAGGCCTAGTCGAAGGCAAAGTAAGTAAAGGCTTAGGCAAGCTATAAGAAAAAGATTTTAAAGCTTTTATATCTAAGGAGCAAGTATTTTAAAATGAGCTTTGCCTCTTATTAAAGCTTTTTTGTGGAAGATAACTAATCAATACGAAGATTGACTCATTTGAAAGCTGCCAAACTCTCAGCTCAAAAAGCTGCTTAAAGCCTTTTCGTCCTATGAAAGGCATATGCCAGGGTTGAAATATGTTGACAAGCTGTATAGCTTAAGGTCCCACAAAGTCTAGAACTTAAAAGCTTTTTTCATATGGACAACAATATGGAAAAGTAGTTAAAAAGCTCATTAAAGCATGATGTGCATGACATGCTCAAATGCATTTTATATACACACGCGTCATCAGGAAGCTTCTTTTCAAAATTAAAAAAAAATACTTCCTGGAAAGATACGGAGTCCAATCTAATTTTATTTTCAGAAGAATAAAACAGTGCCTCATGGAAAACAAATTTTGAGACTCTATCTCAAATGATATAGAAGATATTCAAGATCTACGTTGAATATGAAGGGTGCCATATCCTGATGACTCGCAGTGTATATACTAATGCTTTAATGAGCTTTTGCTGTGCATATATGCCATGCTTTAATGAGCTTTTTGCTGTGCATATGACCATCTTTAAAAGCTTTCACTATATATGCACCGCTTTAAGTAGCTTTTTGAACACTTTGCCCTCGTGTTGTTCATTGTCATTCTGTGAATGCCCTGTACTTACAGCAGCTCTGCTCAACGAGGGCAGTTCGTACAGTTTGTGAGCTAACAAGAAATATATGAGCATTTTATAAACTTAATTTATTTCTTTAAATTTTAAAGAATTAATTTTGAGCTCGCCATTAAGCTGGGAAACTTTTGTATATATTAGGAGTTCATATAAATTAATGCCTTCATTTCGTCATTCACTTTCAGCTGGTGCCATTGGCAGCCCTAATCGATTGCACTTTCGAATCGAGTAGCCGCAACGAACTAGTTATGCTCGATATGCATTTAAGTTTTAATTAGCCAAAGACTTTTGGTTTCGGTTTCGTTTTCGGTTTCGGCGAGGCTGTCCAATTTGAGGGACGATTAATGATGTGTTGAGAACATTTATGGCCAGACGCAGACAAAAACGCGAGACAAAAGCCAAAACGCCTTTCACGAGCTTTACGACTGTCGCACGCTTATAAATGCTAAAGAGCAGCAGCTGCCAGGCCGGGCTAGGTCCATACAAGCAGTTAATCCATCTATCTATGACATGGCTAAAGCTCAGCTTTTATGGCCAAAGCATTTCTATTTTTAAACAAATTTAATTTGTTTTTTTTTTTAATTATTTACAAATGTTTTTTGTTGCTGTTGTTGTTGTTGTTTAAGCTTCTGCTCAGTCAATTTTTCACAATTAACTTTCAAACGCTTAAAACTAATGAATATTAATTTAAATTGCTTTGATTCTCGCTGACCGCAAATAATTGTCAATTTTTCATGAGCCAGAATCAATTTAAATATATATACATTCATATATCTCTCTTTTTTATGGCAATTAGAAATGAGGTGAAAATGCGCCGCGCCGCGAAGTATGCAACAGAAAAGTGAGCGGAAAAAAGTGAATTTATGTCACGCTTTTGTGTAAACAAAACTCGAAGTGGAGCGAGCGGTTGGTTGTATATATTTCCTTCTACTATATTTAATTAATTTAACGACTACTTGAGAAGTCAGTCAGCGTGTGTGCGTGTGTGTGTGTGTGTGTGAGGGCCAGAGCTACATGAAAAACTCATTAAAATGTTTACAGGCGCGCAGAATCAACAAAAACTCAACTCGACGAACAAATATGAGCAAAAAACTCGACAACAACAAAAAACTGAAGCTTAAATACAGCAACTGAAATTGTTTTCAAATAACTTAAAAGACAAACTCCAAAGCTAGTTTTTCCTCCTCCTCTTCTTCTTCTTTTTGAGTTGGGCAAATAAAGTTTGAGAAATGAAAATTTGATTTGCTTTTCATATATTTAATGCGTGAGCAAATAAACTAAATTGGGAATTGCAATTAAAAGGCGAGAGTAGCTCAGAGGCTAAGGCAGGAGGCGAGGCATCTATATGAGGTATGAGATACAAAGGTATGAGCTGCAAATGTATCTACAGGTAAGTTTTTAGGCTGTGAAAGCCGCTGGGTTGGCTTAGCTATACGATCAATTACAATTTTGCTGCATGCGCTTTGAAGATACAAATGTATCTGTGAGATACAAATGCAACATATACATATTTTTGTTCATTTCTAATATAAAAGGTACAAAATTATCTTATATTTCATATCATTTCTATACAAACTGCAAAAAGTATCCATGAGATACAATTGTATCCACAGCTAGTCTGTAGAGCTTGAAGCCAATGCAAGTTAGGCTCGATTATGTTTGTCAGCAGCAATAACTAGAGTTGATATTGCAAAAGATCTGCATGTTGGGCAGGTCAAGCTGCAAGCTGTCAAATGTATCTGTGAGATACAAATGTATCTGCAAGCCATATGTGTGCTGCTTTTCACCTACATAATGCAGTGCAGGGCAAAAAGTAAGACAAGCATTTACACTGCCGCCTGTAAACTGGCAAATGTATCTGTGAGATACAAATGTATCTGCAGCTAGTTGTTGTAGCTGGCTCGTAGCTGGCACTGCTGTTGGCTCATTTATAATTCAATACGCTCGACGGGGCCAACGTGTTTATGATTATGAGTTTGTCGTCTATTCTTTTTTTTCTTTTTTGCACACACAACACACACAACACACACGCACAACACACACACAGCTTGCAACTGTTTCAGTTCTGTTTTTCAATCTTTTTTTATTTTTGTTTTTTTTTTCTGTTGGTTTTTGCGGTCTTTTGTCTGGTTACAAAATTGGCAGCTAACATTTGTCACAATTTAGCGTCAAATTTAAATTTAAATAAAATATATATTTTGTCACACACACACACACACTCGTATTTTTTAATGACACTTTTGGCTGCGCGTGAAAAATTCATGAATATAATTTAGAAATGCAATAGATATGCATATATACATATATATCTATATATATATGGAAAACGTTTCATATATGGTCAGCAATTATAATTCCATTTTTATTTGGCAAATTTGTCAACTGACAAATTTTCATTGAATTTCATTTTCTCGCATGCGATATTTATTTTGATATTTTATTTTTATTTCTCTTGCTGCAATCGCACTTTAAATGCCGCCAAGCATTAAGATGTCATTCAACCGTTAATTGGCGGCGAGGCACAAAAGTTATATACTACTTAAAATAATATATAGCCATAATTTCAGATATATATATATATAATTACAGAGACTCGGACCAAATTGTCTCAAAGGCAATTAGCAGATGAATGGCTGCAGATAGCCAATGGCCTTGAGCGGCTCCAGAGAGTAAGACTTTCCTAAAGTGAATTTATAGGCTATGCAGGGAATCTTTAATTAAAGCATTTGCAAGTGAAAGGAAAGTGCTGAAGATCTTTGAAGAATCGCTCAAGGCAAAACTAGCTTTAAGCCTTGTAGCAAACTGTACACAACAAGAATGAATATGCTTTAAGCCTTCTCCTCACGGAGCATTCGCCTTTAAATAACATTTACAATCCAGCAAAGAACGAGAAGAAGAACTAGCTTTAAGCCTCGAAGCAAACTGTGCAGAACTTTCCTCATACAATTTTGATAAGAATATGATATATATATATATTAGTAAACCTATATGTATATAAAGATTATGACAGCTTTCTGCATGTATTTTCAAGAGTCTTGAAGGTTTCCTCAACATAAATATCTCAACTGTAAGTCTCTCGCTATAGCTCAGCACAGCATATCCTTCAGTATTCACTAAGGCATTAGGCATTACTTTAGATATACCCTATATATATTTACACATATATAAAGTTGTACATATATATTCTCGATACACATTCATAATCACTTACGAATTTAATTGCAAATGTTAAATTTCCTGCATTAATTAACCATATTTCCATCAGACTTTCGCTCTCTTATCAGCGTTTAATAACTTCAATAATTTTAATCACAAGGCAATTGCATTGTATTTAAACTAAAATTTATTTGTGCAATTTAAAATGTTGTTTGCAAAACGAACGAATTCCAAATGATTCCGAATTCATTGAGAATATTGGCAAATTAAGCAAATTTACGACCAAAGAGAAATACATTAAAAGCTTCCTGTCTTTGGAGTGACTCAGTGCGCAATGAGAGGTTGCTTGATATATTCATATATATTTAAATATATAAAATAAAATTTAAATATAATTTAGTCAATTCTGAAATTTATTTAAGTGCATTTTCTATGAAATATAAAAATATATTGAAATATAAAATTCATTTTACTATATGTATCTGAAGAAGAGCTCATAAAGCTGAATGCCTCAACAAATTTAAGTTGTCTTTAAGACTTATCAATATAAAATATAAAAAATGCCTATAGAAATATTTTAATTTTTTTAAATTTATTTAGCTAAGAAGAGAAATAAATTACATAAAGAAATTTAAATATTTTTCAGCCCTACTCTTACTATGCCTACCTACATAAACAAAAACAAGCTCATCTTGAACTGCTGAACTAACTAACACCTCAGCTGATCTGGCAAACAGTTATATAAGTAAATAAAAAACAAACTTGAGCTGAATTTGTTATTCAATATAAATAGTATATAATATATATTCCATATAAAATATCTAAAATATTTTAGATTTGAATTAAACTTCAGCTGCATAGAGTAAGAGCACTAGATGCCAGCTTCAATTACTTTAAAAATATTTATAAATTTATTTGTATAAATAAAAAATATGTTTAAAATAAAAAAAAATCCAAATAAACCAAAGTTAAGTTCTTTAATTTCCTAAACAATTTTGTGAGCCTTAAGAACAGATTTTTAAATATTTTTGTTTAATCTGGCAAGAGGAAAACCTCTAAAATATTCCCAAACATTGTTTCAGCTTTATTATTTTGATTTTCTGGTATAAAAAATTGCATCAAAGTAATATATAAAATTTGCAGCTATTTTATTTTTGAATATTCTTAAATTTTCTTTTCTTTTGTATTCACTTTTATTATAATTTTATGCTCAACTCTCATTTATTTTTTTCCTCTTCACTTTTACTGCACAAATTATTTTGTATTTTTTTACTCTTTTTATTTAGTTTATTTTTGGTGGGAAAAGGTTAATGACAATTTAATTTGCAAATTTTCGTTGTTTCGTGTCTAATTTGTATTTGAGTGCGACATTGGCCATAAATAAGTCATTAACGCGCTTAAATAGCTTTATTAGCCGCATATGATACGGAGTGGGTTTTCGGGCTCTGAATCTGATTCCGAACCGAGCTGAATAGTTGGGCATCAGGTGTGACGATAATTGGGTTAGTTAAGTGCGAGATTAACTAGATGAAACTGGGCTATGACATTATTGGCTTAAACATGTAGACGCTTAGCTGGAGTTTGCAATTGTCTGAGAGGAGCAACTGAAGCAGCGACTGAATGGAAAGAGTGAGGGGAAACAGAAAGGAAAGTATGAAGAAAATACTAAATGAAAGACTAAAGGAAAAGCTGCAGGAAAATAAGATGAGCAGATTGATGAAAATATTGAAGAAGAGATTGCAGAAGAGATTGTTAAAGAGATTGTTAAAAAGATTGTAGAGCTGATCGAAAGAACATTTGAAAGAGATGCACCTTAACGTTGACTAGAGACTAGAGACCAGAACTGTAGAGTTGATAGAAATATAGATAGAAACCTGAAGAAAATACTGCAACGAAGGTTGAATGATGTGAAGAAGTAAAGATTATGGATAAGAGGCAAAGATTGAGCTTATGGATGAAGAAGTGTTTGAAGGAATAGTTGAGGCATAGCTAGAAGGATGAGAAAGGAGATGAGACTAGGAGAAAGACTAAAGAAAATATTTATGATTGAAAGAAAGCTTTGAAATACTCAAAGTATGCATTAATTATAATAATAAATACTTTTAATTATTCAGAAAATATATAACAAAATAAAATATTCGGGAAAAGAGTTGGAGAAGAAGCCTTGATTGAAAGGGGATATTTAAGTTTAGATAGATGCAAAAATTTAAAAAAAATCTAGAAGTATAATGATAATAATAGAAAGAAAATATATAGAAATATAGAAAGAAATGATAATGATTGAACGTAGATATGAGAATATATCTATAAGAATCCATTGATATGCCAAGATTATGCCAATTGAAAACGATTCCTTAAGAGAAGGTCTTCGCAACATAAACAAAAGAAGGAAAGGGAATAGCCCGACCGAAACAATGCTATATAGATCTATGTTGCGACTATCTATCTATACTCTACACATATCTTCAATCAATATTCGAATCCAACAAGAATGAATATGCTTTAAGCCTTCTCCTCACGGAGCATTGGCCCTTAAATAACATTCACAATCCATCAAAGTTACGGCCCAAAACATTTGTTTGTCACAACTTATCTGGGCATGGCCAATACGAGAAGAAGAAGAAGAAAAGGTAGAAGAAGAAGAGGAGGTAAAAAACAAGTGTTTAGAACAAAAAAAGAAAAAACAATTCGCGAGCTACCGAGATTCGCAAAACTGGTTTAGCCGACGGCTGATTCATGGGCCGATTTCTAGTTAGCATTCAGATATATGCATACGAATGCATGATAGATAGACTGTTATATATATATATAGAGAGAGAGAGAGCGGTAAAGATCTACTTACTTATCACATCGTGGCCGTGACAATCCAAGTCCAGGTGATGATTCATCACCAGCGATGGCTGTAATCCAGTTTGGCTGTGACTGTGACTGTGATTGTGATTATGATTGTGATTGTGCAACGGTAGCTGGTGAGCCAAATGGCCACCAATCTCTGCCATTACCATATATTTGGCTTATAGACCGGCAACCAACCAAAATACACTTCAGATCTTTTATAGAAATGATGCGAAAAGAAAGCGCAACTCAAAATTCGAACACGATTTTCCACATTTGAGCATCAAGTGTTGCCTCTGTGTGTGTGTGTGTGTGTGTTGGTGTGTGTATGTGTGTGTTGGTGTGTGTGTGTAGGTGTGTGCTTTAGTAATATTTTTGTTTAGCTGCGTTTTAAGGCACTTTTTGTACAGTTTAGTTAGGCAAAGATACGCTTTGTTGGTATCTTAACTTTTTGCACGCACTCTTTGGGCTCGTTGTTGTTGTTGTTGTTGTTGTCACAGTTGGTAACACACGCGAACAGGTAAATGTAATAACGCCATAGGTCGAGGAAGCGCAGAGTTTCGTATTCTCGTATCCAAAGGCGACGACGACGACGATAACGGCGAAAGGCGACGGCGAACGACGGCGAATTTGTTTTTGGGGTGCGTATTGCGTCCTACGTTCGTTGGTGCTGCTGCTGCTATCGCTGTCGTTGTTGTTGTTGTTGTTCTTTCCCTAAACGTAACGCGCACAGCACACAGCAACAACAACAACAGTAATAGTGGTAAATATTTACGAAATCGACGCGCGTAACGAACACGATGCTGACGACGCTGCGACTGCTGAACGACTAAACCGGCTGACCGTGTGCGTCTTTCGGCTACACAGAGGCAAAACTTACAGCAGCAGCAGCAGCGTTCGTCGCTTCGTTTCGTCGCGCTTCGTCTCTCTTCGTGAACTGCGTCGCGGTCGGCGTCAGCGCCAGCGTCACAGCTAACCCCTCGTTGGCTGGCCGCAGCGCGGCACTGCTCGCACAGCCAACGCACCGGCGATTGGTTAGAGCAGTGCAGCTAGTGTTGCTGCCTGCGCTGGCTGGCTGCCTGCAGCAGCTGCAACCGGTTTCGTTCGTTTTCGGGTCTGGGGCGCGTCTCGCTGTTCGAAAGCGGGCAACAGGAACAGGTGTTTGGCTGTGCTGCTCGCACGCGAGGCATGCCATCTCGCTTCGCACGTTTTCTAAATGGCGTCCAAGCGGGCCAATCGGTTGGCGCCAGTGCGCATGAGTCGCCCCACTGGCGGGCGGCACAGCTGAGTTGCAATTGCCGTCGCTAACTTCAGCCACAATCTACAGGCAATGGAGGCAGTCAACCCCAGTTCGCAGTGCTTTGCTGCTTTATTTTTTCGACTCTGTGTGCGAGTGTGTGTGTGCGAGTGTGTGTGTGTGTTCGCTGCTCTTCCTTTTTGCTGCCTTTTGCCTTTGTTTTGCCAATTTCGCTTTTGGTTTTCGAAGTTTGTACTACAAAATGGTTGCACTTGTAAGCAAATGCCGCTAGTCTGCTCCCACCCACAGCCCGCCCTCTCACTCTAGCCCGTTTGCCTCTGCAATTGTTGGCTGTGTAATGCGCTTGTCGAAGTTTTTGGCAGCCACAGCCGCACCTTGTCTTGACTCTTGGCTGCGGCTGCCTCTGCCTCTGTCTCTGCCTCTGTCACTGCTGCTGTTGCGGCTGCGGCAACGTCTTCTGGCCTCGCAGCTAACATCATAATAATTATTGATCTTTTGATTTTGGGCTTGTGTCTCGTTTACCGTTTACTGTTCAAGGCTCTGTTGCAATTTTAATGACATGTGCCACGCCTGCCGCCCCCTGTATCACTCCCTGTGTGTTGTGTGTTGTTGCGGTTAGCCAGTTCGTTGACTTGGCACCCAGTTCCGCCTGCTCCGATGATTTGTTTCAGCTGCCAGTTGGCAGTCTGCTGTTGCTGCCGCCGCCGCCGCCGCCGTCGCTGCCTGATTCCCCAGTTGTTATTTTTACCGTTTTTATTTGCCGCTGCTTCCGCTGAGCAAGAGGGGCTGCGACTGCTACTGCTGCTGCTGCTGCTGCTCGTCATGTTTGTAATCAAGGTCATCAGCGCCGCTCCGATTGGGCCACT
The DNA here is from genome assembly GCA_018903745.1 of Drosophila repleta. Taxonomy (NCBI): domain Eukaryota; kingdom Metazoa; phylum Arthropoda; class Insecta; order Diptera; family Drosophilidae; genus Drosophila; species Drosophila repleta. Next base: position 11,873,429 of record JAEIGN010000396.1, read on the forward strand.
ACGCTCACTCATAGCCCGTCGCAGTTAGCCAGACGCTGACATTAGTATATGCACAAACACACACACACACATGTATGTATATATAGAACATGTAATGCTACAACTGTAAAAGCTTTCGCGCCATCTCCTTCACACAGCTGGCAAAAACAGCTGACTGATTTGTCTGTCTGTGTGTCTGCCTCTCTGTATGTGTGTGTGTTGGCTGGCAGCATGATTTCAAAATTTAATTAGGTCCCGTCCATTAATTGGGTTAATTGAAATGCCGGTAAAAGTCTGGCGAGCAACAGCAGCAGCAGCAGCGCTTACAAAATTTAGGACATGTCACTCAAGCAATGCTAACTGACCCAGCCACCCACCCACCCACACAGACCCACCCGCTCACCACCTCCTCTTCAGCCGTAAATGAAATGTTTTCCAACTTGTTGTTGTAGTTATGCAGCATTATCCTTGTTGCCATTGCTGCTATTCATTGCTATTTAACAATTTGAATTCGAATTGAGCACCATCGATGCGCCATCTCAGCCCCATTATCAGTTATTCTTTCTCTAGCGATTCGTCTGGGGGGTTATTTGTTGAAGTGGAATTGGACGGAAGTTGGATTTGATTTGCTTGAATGAAAATATGCTTGGAAAATCTATTTTATATGATTCTACAATATTATAAAAAAATAAAAATATAAAAAAAAATAAAAAAATAGTAAAAATATATATATAAAAAATAAATAAATAAACTAAAGTAAATACAATTTTATATTTTCTAAAATATTATAAAAATAAAAATAAATAAAAAATAAACATATAATTTATTATATTTTTATTACAATTTTTTTATATTTCTTTATTTTTTATAATATTTTAAAATCATATTAAATTGTATTTACTTTAGTTTATTTACTTTTCTTAATTTATCGCATTCATTTTTAATTTAATTTAATATTTTTTATTTTATTGAAAGCCATTTAATATATATTTTCATATAATAAAAATAAAAAAATTGTAATAAATAAATAACAAAAAAACAACTAAAGTAAATACAATTTTATATTTTCTATAATATTATAAGACTAAAAATAAATAAAAAAATAATCATATGATTTTTTTATTTATTTTTTATAATATTTTAAAATCATATAAAATTGTATTTACTTTAGTTTATTTACTTTTCTTAATTTATCGCATTCATTTTTAATTTAATTTAATATTTTTGATATTAGTGAAAGCCATTTAATATATATTTTCATATTTTATTTTGTATAAATATTTTTCATAGTTATAAAATATTAATATATTATTAATTATATTGAAAATGGCTTCAAAATATTAAAAAAAAACGTATTTAAAAAAAAACTTAACTTAATAACATATAAATTATATTTACTAATGTATTACTAATCTACACTCATGATGAACATAATAAGTACACCAGAAAAAATTAGTTTTTTTTTTTGTAATTTTGGTAACGTACAGAACGCAATCTGGCAATGTGATGCAAGCCAAAAAAATTGTTTGTATTTAACCCGAAATTTTTACTAGTCACAAATTATTGAACAGAGCCTGCTTTAGTTATATTTACTTGTAGTTTTATTTTGTTATTATTTTGTATATATAAATATATGTATATTTATTTATTTTGTTCTTTATTTTCTTTATATTAATTTTTATATTTTTAGAATTTGCTTAAGTTAAAGTTCCGTAACCCTAAAGTTTCTATCAACGCATCCGCAAATTATAAGCTTTAACATTATTTATAATACATTTATTTAAAATAATATTTATTTATAATATATTATTTTATAATAAATTTGAAATGTATATAATTTATAGTCAATATTTTATTTTTTTATATTTTATATATTTTATTTAAATTGAATTTCGTTATCTACGATGGCAATAGAAAATCTAATTTTTTCTGCCTTACTCCTTTCAGGAAACTTTGATTACTTTGGCTATAGCTCATAGTTTCACTACCTCAGTATATATTTATATATCTCTATAGACACACTCTATATCTATATCTCAATATTTCCAACTTACCACCTGTCCTGGCCAAGGATATTTGGCAAACGGGAACAGCTCTAGCAACGGGAATATCTCTAGCAACAGCAAATGTGAGCCTCGAACACGCTCTCTCCTGATTCACATTTCCTTTTGCTTGACAGGCAGACAGACAGACAGCAGCATCCAGCCAGGTAGCCAGCCAGGTGAGGGCTCTTAACTAGTTAATTAGAAATGTTGGAGCTGAGCTAACATTTAGCTTGGCGCCCCATTGTGAATGCGAATGTGAACTGTCTTGAACCCATCAAACAGCCCTCGATCAAGCCCGCCCTCGGCAAATATTGTTTGCGTTCAGTTATTTGATGGCTTGGCCCTCTTAAAGCTTCGCTACAGCTGCAATCAGTAGCCAATTTGCTGGCTGTGTTACACGTCTGTTAGCCAGTTAATAGAAATGAGTCAAGGGCCAAGGGAGGGAGCTGAGAAGGGATGGGGGTGCTAGAGCTTGAACTACTTCTGCGAGTGAAAGAGAAACTTAAGCAGTTGAGTTTGATTTATATATATGCAGATAGGTATATATACACTATATATATTAAATATATTAACAGATTCTCATTCCTTGCATAGAATTGCGTCGACTTATGCTGGCCGAGCTCGTTTCTTATCTTGTCTCAGCTTCAGTTTGCGCTGAATGTAAATTTCGCATATCAATCTACGGTGGGGCCTGGCTGGCAGCCGGCAGGCAAATAGTACAAATTTTATGCAAATAGCAACACGCAAAACACCTACGCAAACAGCCAGGTAGGAGGAGGCGTGGCAGCTAGGCAGCGAGACGGAGCCAGGGCAGAGACTTGCGGTTCATTTAATTTTCGCACTTGGCGGAGCAGAGCAGCAAAAGCAAAAATTGCCAAATGTTTGGGCAAATGTACACACAGAGAGAGAGAGAGAGAGAGAGAGAGACAGAGAGAGAGAGAGAGAGAGAGAGAGAGAGAGAGAGTGGGAGTGGGAGTGGGAGAGAGCAGGGACTAGGCTAGCTAGAGAGTTGAAACGTTTAGCTAAGCTCATGTGGTCAAGCGAAATTTTATAGGCCTTAACAGAGGCAAAACAAATTTCAAAGAGCTTTAAAGAGGGAGAGAGAGAGAGAGAGAGGGGGGGGGTAGGAGTGAGACAGAGACAGAGACAGAGGGAGAGGGAGAGAGTTGGCAAATGTTTTGGCTGCATGACGTAGCAGTTTATTTATTGTGTGAGGTTGTTGAGGTGTGCTCTATGTGTGTATATGTGTGTCTGTGTGTGTGTGTGTCCGCAATCCTATGCCGCCACACACACACAACAAAGTCCAGAGTTGACTTTTATAGAGTCGCATGCACAATAAAGAAGTCTATTATCCTTTTTGCCAGCGACGACGACGCTGCTGTTGTTGTTGTTGTTGTTGTTGGGTGAGCGTCGACTGGGATCGATATCCATTAGGAAAATTAAAATTGTGGCAGAGGCAATGAACGTAAAAAGCGGAAGCAGCAGTCAGTCAGTCAGTTAGTTAGTCAACCAGGCAGTCAGCCAGTCAACCCACCCGAAAAAAGCCCTCAGTCTCTCTCTCTCTCTCTCTCAGTCAGTCAGTCAGTCAGTCAATCAGTCAGTCAGTCAATCATGCATTCATTCATTCAGCGACCGCCATTTGTCGGTATTATGGTATATGGTATATGTTTGGTATATGGTTTATGGTATATGGTATATGGTATATGGTATATGGTATATGGTATATGGTATATGGTATATGGTATATGGTATATGGTATATGGTATATGGTATATGGTATATGGTATATGGTATATGGTATATGGTATATGGTATATGGTATATGGTATATGGTATATGGTATATGGTATATGGTATATGGTATATGGTATATGGTATATGGTATATGGTATATGGTATATGGTATATGGTATATGGTATATGGTATATGGTATATGGTATATGGTATATGGTATATGGTATATGGTATATGGTATATGGTATATGGTATATGGTATATGGTATATGGTATATGGTATATGGTATATGGTATATGGTATATGGTATATGGTATATGGTATATGGTATATGGTATATGGTATATGGTATATGGTATATGGTATATGGTATATGGTATATGGTATATGGTATATGGTATATGGTATATGGTATATGGTATATGGTATATGGTATATGGTATATGGTATATGGTATATGGTATATGGTATATGGTATATGGTATATGGTATATGGTATATGGTATATGGTAAATGGTATATGGTATATGGTATATGGTATATGGTATATGGTATATGGTATATGGTAAATGGTATATGGTATATGGTATATGGTATATGGTATATGGTATATGGTATATGGTATATGGTATATGGTATATGGTATATGGTATATGGTATATGGTATATGGTATATGGTATATGGTATATGGTATATGGTATATGGTATATGGTATATGGTATATGGTATATGGTATATGGTATATGGTATATGGTATATGGTATATGGTATATGGTATATGGTATATGGTATATGGTATATGGTATATGGTATATGGTATATGGTATATGGTATATGGTATATGGTATATGGTATATGGTATATGGTATATGGTATATGGTATATGGTATATGGTATATGGTATATGGTATATGGTATATAGTATATGTATATGGTATATATGGTATATGGTATATGGTATATGGTATATGGTATATGGTATATGGTATATGGTATATGGTATATGGTATATGGTATATGGTATATGGTATATGGTATATGGTATATGGTATATGGTATATGGTATATGGTATATGGTATATGGTATATGGTATATGGTATATGGTATATGGTATATGGTATATGGTATATGGTATATGGTATATGGTATATGGTATATGGTATATGGTATATGGTATATGGTATATGGTATATGGTATATGGTATATGGTATATGGTATATGGTATATGGTATATGGTATATGGTATATGGTATATGGTATATGGTATATGGTATATGGTATATGGTATATGGTATATGGTATATGGTATATGGTATATGGTATATGGTATATGGTATATGGTATATGGTATATGGTATATGGTATATGGTATATGGTATATGGTATATGGTATATGGTATATGGTATATGGTATATGGTATATGGTATATGGTATATGGTATATGGTATATGGTATATGGTATATGGTATATGGTATATATGGTATATGGTATATGGTATATGGTATATGGTATATGGTATATGGTATATGGTATATGGTATATGGTATATGGTATATGGTATATGGTATATGGTATATGGTATATGGTATATGGTATATGGTATATGGTATATGGTATATGGTATATGGTATATGGTATATGGTATATGGTATATGGTATATGGTATATGGTATATGGTATATGGTATATGGTATATGGTATATGGTATATGGTATATGGTATATGGTATATGGTATATGGTATATGGTATATGGTATATGGTATATGGTATATGGTATATGGTATATGGTATATGGTATATGGTATATGGTATATGGTATATGGTATATGGTATATGGTATATGGTATATGGTATATGGTATATGGTATATGGTATATGGTATATGGTATATGGTATATGGTATATGGTATATGGTATATGGTATATGGTATATTGGTATATGGTATATGGTATATGGTATATGGTATATGGTATATGGTATATGGTATATGGTATATGGTATATGGTATATGGTATATGGTATATGGTATATGGTATATGGTATATGGTATATGGTATATAGTACATGCTATATGACAATATATGGTATGATATACTATGACAAGGTATGTTATGCTATCTATTATGATCTGATATGATATGCTATAAGATATAATATGATATATGTTATGTATACATATATAGATATGACATGCTGTATATAATTATGATATGTATATAAAAATGATATTGGGTAAATGGGAATACAGTTGGACCCCGATTATCCGGAACGGTCGGGACCAGAGCCAACACGGAAAATCGACAATCGAAAAACCCGAAGCAACCAAAAGCTAGAAATAATTATATAGTTTGTTTCAACTGTTTAGTTCTTAAATTTTCTTTCATAAGTTTCTTCTGAATTCTATAAACTTGAACTTTATCTTGATCTGTTAGTTCAGAAGAGAATGCTAGATGCATTTATGTCCTCTTGAAAAGATACTTTTGAAGCTGAAGATGGTAGAAGTATCTACAACTGATTCTGGATCGCTTGAGTCTGAATCATCATCGTTAACCTGAGTTGTATGGACAATATTAGAGTATTATATTGGATATACTATATTGTATATGGGCTTATATGGCATACAGGGAAGAGGCGTATATAGGGAGTATAGGATATAGAATGTATTCGGGATATATAGCCTATATAAAGAGTTTAAATAGTATATAGAGTGTATAGGGGTATACAAGGTATGTGGTATATAGGGTATATAGGCTGTATAGGGTATATAGGCTATATAGAGTGTGTAGGGTATATAGGCTATATAGAGTATATAGTACAGTAAGTCACCTCCCATTTCGGGCAGTGTATATAGGGATATATGGGCTATATAGGGTTATATATATAGAGTATATAGTACACAAACTCATCTCCCATTTCGTGCAGTGTATTTGCATTTGACATTTGTTCCACTTCATTGTTGTTGTCTGTTGTTATTTTGTTGATTTTGAATTAGGTTTCCAGTCAGAGCACACGCCCGCACACATCAGTTGTTGTTGTTGCAGTTGTTGTTGTTGCCATTTTGCAGCTGTCATTGTTTTTCGTGTTTTGTTTTTGTTTTATATTCGAAGTTTGTTTGCTTTTTTGGCAAACGCGCGACATTTTCATTGTTGGCGCTTTGCAGCAGTTGTTGTCGCTTGTTATTGTTGCAGTTGCTGTCATTGTTGCAACAGCAGCAGCAACTGGAGCTCATCTGTCATTCAAAGTCATGCAGCGTGCAATTTCTGCTGCTGTTATCATGACTTTTTGCTCAATTCCAATTCGTTTTTTGGCATCGCCTGCCACCTGCCACCTGCCACCTGCCACCTGCCACCTGCCACCAGCGACATGCCACACGCCACACAAACTCAGTTCCAGCTGCAGTTGCAATAACAACGACTTGTTTGCATTTCAATTTGATTGAATATAAATTTCATTGGTTACGTTTGCATCCATCTATATATATCTATATATATCTATATATTGTATATATATATATAAACGACAACAACATTCAGTCAGTCAAACGTCAGCCAAACGCGGCCTGTGCAGCTTTTGGCCTGCAGTTTGTTAAATTTTTAAGCAAAGCTTTAGCTGCGCGCACGAACTTCAATCTGCCACCCACAGCCGCAGTCAGTCAACAGCCCGCAACCCACCATCCCCTCCCCCACCCCTTGGCCTGCTCCGCTCCAAAATGCTCAGAGCAGAGCTATTTGTACAGCATTTGGACTAAGATGCTCCACTGGCGGCGGCCAGACTTAGCAGAGCTAGCTCGTTGAATTTTTATAACGTGGCCACACACAAGCACACACACACACTCATGTGTGTGTGTAAACTTACATAGTTATTTGTTGGATCTATGCGAAGAGGCGAGAGAGACAGAGAGAGTCGTTTGATTAGTTTAGGCATATTAAAGTAAGGGATTTATGAGTAGAGTGGGTTGAGAAGGCGTGGCATTCTATGCCTCTGAAGTGGTGCTAGGAGCTCATCGACTCCATTAAATAGAATATATATGATAAACAACCTCTAATGTATAAAGAGACTCTAAACAATTATTATTTATTTAGGTTAAATGTTTCATTTTTGTATTTTTTTACATTCATATAGATTGAGAACTAAAGTTATATAAAGCTCAATGACAGATTATATGAATATAAATAATTTTAAAAAATATATATAATCTATTTTTATTTATTTATTAATTATATTAAAATAAATTTAAAAAAAGTTTTTAAAAAATATATAATCTATTGTTATTTATTTACTAAATATTTACAAAATAAATATATTTATTTTTTATTTGTTTGTAAAATAATTATTAAATATATAAATATATAAATAAATATATATTATTTATTTTGTATTTATTTTTAAAATAATTTATAAATAAAAAAAAAACGTTTTTAATTTTTAAAATAAATAATATTTATTTCTTATTTATTTTTAAAATTATTAATAAATAAATAAGAATAAATTGTATATTTTTTACAACTATTTATTTATATATTAAAAAAAAATATATAATCTACTTATATTTATTTATTAATTATTTTAAAATATATATTCCTAGATTTAATTATAGTAAGATTTATTACAAATTATATACTTTTTTTTAATATATTTTTTAATTCTCAAACATTTACTATTAATTTTTTTCTAAAATTCAATTTTATTTTTGAATTTTAAAAAATGTATCTTAAGAACTTAAGTAATATTAGTACATATATATACATATGTATAATATATATAAATTATTAAAAATAAAAATTAAAATATATAAAGAGAGAGTTCTTTAATATTTTATTTTTATTTTTTATTAATTACTATTCATTTTTTGTAATTTGAAATATGTAAAAATTAAATTAAAATTAAAATTATTATTAGATATAATAAAATATATGTATATGACAGATGCTAACTAAAATAATTTGAAATATTTTAATATTTTAATATGCATTAATATCCTTTAAATAATTTATATAGCATCTGTAATATACTTGAATATATCTTATAATAATTTTAATTTTTTTTTTGTATATTTTAAATTATAAAAAAATGAATATTAATGCTGATATATTTAACTTCTGCCATATATCACCTGCATATTCTATACATATTATATAAAATTCCAGCTAGAAAGTAGTAAAGCAGCCCTTGCATGCGATTTTCTATAGTCTGTGGCTCTATGTGTGCGGGTGGTGTATGTGGCATGTGTATGTGGCATGTGTGTGTGTGTGTTTGGCTGTGTGTTGCTGTTGTGTGGCGCTTCGTAGTCCAACCAGCTCACTGGAGCATAATTTTTGCGGTTCCTTTTAAGTTTGCATATCAATCGAAAATTTATATGACGGTAAAGCGCACACAGAGCGCTCCACAGGCCCCACAGCCCCCCAATGGGTGGGTAAGTGTATATGTGTGTGTGTGTTTTGGTGTGTGTGCGCGCGCATACATTTGCAACTGTTTTATATGCAAATCCAGCCAGAGGAGTCGCTGCCAAAGTTGAGCAGCAGCAAAAATGAGGCAGAGCCATACAAGTAAAAGGCTGAGAACGAAGCGATGCGGCCGGGAGTGGGAACTTGAAGGGGTTTGCATTTTTCTACCTTTCAGCTAAGGTATAACTGTGTGTGTGTGTGTGTGTGTGTGTGTGAGTGTGCCGTGAGCCATATTAAAAATGGCGGCAAGCGCTTTTGCTTGTTGTCAGGCAAAACACACAACAAACGCTGCGGCAGCCGTTGCCGTTGCCGTTGCCTCCGCTGCTGCTGCAACTTGCCTGCCGCCCTCTTTTTTGGTCAACCCTATGAGCCGTGGCCCACCCACAGCCCAGAGCCCACACAGCCCGCAGAGTCAACCCCTTGGCACTTGTCGCTGTTTTGCTACCCTTTCGCATGTTGTTGCCCAGCACCTGCGACTCGGCGCGTCGTCGCCCCAAGCAGCCCTGTGTGTGTGTGTGTGTGTGTGTGTGTTGAGTCTATGCCTCTGTGTATGTGTGTGTGTTTGTGTGTGAGAGTTCAGCTAACCCAAACATCCCACGCCCACGCCTTGGCCTAACCAAAAAGTCTGTCCGCAGCGACAATTCTTGAGGGGAAATTTATGCAGAAATAGCTAAAAAGCAAAAATGGTGAACAGCAGCAACTACAACAACAACAACAACAATAGTGACAACAACAACAACAACATTACAAATAATTGCGAAAAGAACAAAGAGCAACTTAAAATGGTTTAGATCAGCTTCAATGATCCCGGCAATGCGCTGCAGAGCGTAAGAGCGAATGCAAATTGAATTTTAATTTTCTTTCAATTTCCATTTGATAATTTAATAATAATAAAAACTTAAAAAATAAAAAAAATAATTAAGATAATTTTTAAAAATTTTAATTTAGTTTTTATTTATTTAAAAATTTTCTTTGATTTCCCCTGTATATATTTGAGCACATTTCATAGCTTGCTTAATTTTGATATATAATCAGAAAATGATAAAATTTCATTTGCCGAAAATAATTCCAATCAAATGGAATTTTATGACTTTCACTTATAGATAAATCGAATTAAGGTCAATCATTAAATTGTAGAGAGAAACAGAAACGAAAAGTTTTCAATTGAAGATAAGTTTTCAGATTAAGATGGCTCCGTGGAAAAGTAAAGTAAAAAATATCTGAAAATTTTTAAATTAATTTTAAAGATATCAAGAAATTTGTTGAGTAGAAAAACTGGAAACTCCTAAAGAAAAATTAAATAAAAAAAAAATACAAAAATAAATATAGAAATAAACATAAGTATATATCAAAAAATGTTAAAATTATGTTTTAACAAATCTTTAAATTTTAAATTTAATATTTATAATTTAAAAAAAAATTTTTAAAAATTTTAAAAAAATATTTAAAATATTTTAAATAATTTTCGAACTATATTTGCACTATATTATGAAGATATTTATTTTTAAATGAAATATTTAGGAAATAAAAGAGGGCTCCGAAATAAGCTCGAGAATGCTGAAAAAAATCCTTTCAGCAGCTCCAACCAAAACCCTTCTTACAACCCAAACAGTTTCCTTTCAACAAATTTCCAACTTCTTACCAAATATAATAAGGAAAAACTTTTGAAGCTGTGGGTAAGTTGGCAGCTCGAGGCACCTGGCCAACAGAAAATGTATAAAAAGGAGCTTTGAGCTGGCGGCAAGTTGAGGGAAAACATAATGCCGTAGATAAGCCGCGTGGCCAGGCCCCAGGCTAAAGCATTTCTAGGTATGTAGGATGAGGGAAAATGTAGAAGCAGGAGCTGTAGCAGAAGCCTGTCTGTGTGTCTGCCTCTTAAAGTTAACGCTTTTAGGCTGAGAGTTAGGGTATATGTTAGTCGGGCAGACGACGCTGAGTCCGTAAAGTATAGACTTAAACTGGATCAGCAGTCCAGACAGCTCGGATATATAGAGAGGGAGAGAGAGAGAGAGAGAGACACTTCATATATTTTTGCTAGATTCCGAGTATCTGCTAGTCGGACACTCCCGACTAGCAATACTTTCTTCTTCTATGTTTTGCTTTGACTTAACAACCCTTTGGCAGTCGTAACCCTTGACATATGCATACGAGACTTGGCCGGGGCACCGTGTTATTAGAGCCATATTGTCATTAAGTTTAATGCGGCTGACAAATGTAACAATTCTGTCAAATTTACTGGAAGCTGAGCGCGTGCTGGCGTTTAAATACGCTTGACGCTGGCATTTCCGATGCGATGCGATGCGAATGCGAGGCGAATGCGCTCAAGTGGCAGCGCAACCCCGAGGCGCTGCTGGCCAAAAGCCCTCAGTCGCAGTCAAACATTACATAATTGCTGGGCGCGGCAACGCCCACATTTTGCATTCTCGCTTCTTTACTTCTTCCTCTTTTATTTTTTTTTTTATGTGCGAATTGGCGCCTAATCAAGCGGAAGATTTGAATGGAGTGGAAAGGGCGAGAGAGTCAAAGACAGAGAGAGAGAGAGTGAGGGAGGGCGCGGTACAGAGTCGAGTCGAGTGTGTGCTAAGTGTTGTCATTTTGGTGGCAATAAAATTATATTTTTGACAACCACACACACTCACACACGCACACACACACATAAAAAGATGATGTGGAGGTGTTGCCGCATCAGCCATGCCTCGCTGAGTCGAGTGGGCGTTGCCTTGGCGCGGCTGTTGCGATTTCCTTTAAGAGAAGCTCCAGCTCAGCTCAGCTCGGCTCAGCTCGGCTTCTGGGCGAGGGTCAGCGTCCAGTCAAGTGTGTGCACAGCTTCCAGTTGGCTGCGCTGTTGTTGTTGTTGTTGTTGCTGTTGTTGTCTGTCATAAATCACGCTTCGCTTGACAGCAGCAGTCAGAGGAACAGCAGCAGCAACAGCAACAGCAACTGGCCAAAAATGTTGGCCAAGTTTTGAAGCTTGAGCTTCTTTGGCTCATCAGTGCAGCAGGTGGGCGCGGCGTGCAACACGTGGCACGTGGCCCGCAGTGCCTAGAAGGCTTCGCAGTGAAAGTTTATACACTTTTAATTAGCGCTAATGATGAAAGACAAAACGCGCTCTGCGGTGCCAGCCAGGTATTGACTTACCGAACTAAAAGCGAACTCTCAGTCGAAAACGAAGTCGACGTCGATGACGTCGACGTCGACGTCTCGCCCTTTGCTGCGCAAATTTATTGTAGGCAATAATCCTTAAAGTTTAAGTTACATTCCAAAGATAAGGCGCAGGATTGGGCCGCATGACACACTCCAGACTTTGGTTTGGCTCACAAAATGCCTCAATAAAAACGCTCGCAAGCAAATGACTTTGCTCTAGTCGGCTATGCGCGACTAAAAAGTGCCCTGTCAATAAATATTATGTAAGCCAAGGCAGGCAGGCGAAACATGAGCTAGCCATGTCTTATAATCATCGAGTTATATATGAAATATCAAAGCGACTTTAAAAAGAAAAAAATCAAAATTAGTAAAGAGTTAAGTGAAGCTACATGTAAAATTTGAGCACTCTAGCTGTTATACTTTTCGAGTTATGCCTGAAAAGGTAAAGGAAAGAATTCAAATTTTATCTAATATGAAAGATTTGAGAGAAGATCGAATACATTTTAAATAAAATATATAAGAAATATATATAAATGAGAAATCTTTTAATCTAGACTAAAATTAGGTCTCCAATTTATATAGAGGTACAGGCTAAGATAATATATTTAATATAATATAATAATACATAAGCAATACGAAAAAAAAGACTTACAAAAAATATTTTTTTTTTTAATTTTTATTAATTTTTAAACATATTTTTTATCAGATCACCAATTTCTTAAACCACCCTCGCACATATTTATGTTAATAACCACATATACTTTATATAAAAACAGTCAGTTATACTTTTGCAGTAAGTCCAGCCCTGCTGCGCACATATCCAACGCAACCAATATACCCACTTTGGACATTTCGAATAGGTATAGCCGAGTATATATAAAAAAAACTCCCAAAGCAATACGAAAATGACGACGAGCGACGGCTGGCTTTAATTGTCGTTGCGCTGCGTTTCATTTTATTGTTGTTGACCGCTGCGCAGTCGCCGCCGCTGCTGAGTCAGCTTTGGCGTCAGGGACCAGGGACCGGTCGGTGCCTGGATCGGGTCGAGATCGGGCGCTGGGGCCCGTCGAGCGGGCCTTGGCCGTTATCAGTGCAGGTTTAACCGAACCTATAAACAACCGCGCGGAATGCCATGCATAAATGTCCCCAAATTAGATAAACATGGCGCCAATGCAATCGACGACGCACGCAGAGCCAGCTTCAGCTGCTCAGCTTAGCTGAGGCAGACCCAATGTTGAGGTCGCCATTTCAAGGCGTGTTTTATAACTGACTGTGCGAGTGTGTGTTTGTTTGTTTGCTTCTTTCTCTCTTTCTTCCTCTTCTGCTTTGTCTTTTTTTTTTTCTTATTTTCATTTTGTTACCGCCCGACAGTCGGTCTCTTCTTTATCTTAATACCTTTTCTAATTTCTGGACCCGGCCCGGCCCGGCCGCCGGCTGGCGCTCATTTGAATAGATGCAATGGCTGCGTCTGGCTCAGCTGCAATGTTGCTTGTTGCTGTTGTTGCTTGTAGCTCTTATCAGCGTACAAATTTTCGTTTTGATAAGCGCTCGAGCCAATGTAAATGTAACAGACAAAGCCGAAGCCAGGGCGCTCAATAATTAATTTTTGTTTTCTTTCTTTTGAGCAAAGTTATTCATGTTGTCAGACACACAAAGAAAGTCGGCCTATATATATCTATATATACATATATATATATTTTTATTTATTTTTTATTTCCATGACCTTTAATTTTGCTTTATTTTCAAGTTTCTTTTAATGATAACATTTTTGTTTTATATATATTTTTTATTTTTTATGTGTAATTTTTGAACTCGTCGCTTTTTGAATAATTTAGTTGTTCAGCCATAAAAAAGAGAAACAAAAACAAATCGAACCTTTGACCAGCAAAATTTTTAACTGCCAAAACTTAATTGATTTTAAATGACTAATTAAAAGCGAGTTCAAATAATCTCGAACGATTTTATGCCCGAGAGAACTGGATAAAGATTTGATAAGGTCACGTAAACAGTGCTTAAATACGGCTAAAGGTAGAGTCCGAGTGAGGTTTATGCACAACTTTTTAATAACTACTAATCAATGACTGTTCGGTAAAGCTAGAGTGTGTTTACTAGAGGTCGATCATGGGTATAGATCTGTGGCGCATCAGCTTTGCTCAGCTGCTAAGGCTACAATTGGCTGAAGATACTTTGCGAAGGGCATAAGCAGTTAGAGTATCACAACTAGAAGCAGCGTCGAGTCTCCGACGACGACTTATCCAAGTCATGATTCGATTGTGCTTTAGCTAATAAGGTACTCAGGTTGCTACTCGAAACTTAGATTTTGTGTAGCAATCTCAGAGCTTCGGGAACTAAGCTGAGATGCAGCTGAGAGTAGGCGGAGATGTGATAAGGAAGCACAGGAGAGTTATATATCCATAAGGAGCAATGCTCAGCTCGAACTGAATTTGTTTCTTTCGGATGTGAGAACTTTTGTTTTCTTGAACTGCCTTCCATCTGGGAAGTGAGCGTCATCCCACGTTAAACCTCAAGGTGTAGATCTTCTAAGTGCTCCAGTTGGTAGTACACTTCTAGATAGTTTCCCACGTAGATACTTCACTGTTCTGTGACTTATCCGTTTACTCATCAGGCCTTGAGGACCTGATGCATCAAGTATTGCCTCATAAACATCTTCAATGTCTTCGTCATTATCATCATCATAATCATATTTGCCATTATCATCATTACACCTTGCACTCTAGTTGCAATATACTCAAGATCTATTATTAGTTGACTTAGTTCTGCCTTGTGATCAAGCGTAGCTGCCTCTTAGGCTATCCCTCCCTCAGTTACATAATATACTTATACTGCCTCCATATTATATCTATCCCAGTCTTACTAATATCAGAGACTAGCTAGAATAAAAATTAAAGGTCAGCAGTTAAAGAGCTTAATATGTTTGACAGCTTCAAAGGACTTCATGGACTACTCGCATTATCTATGTGGGATCTGCAAGCATTGCGATCTGCATTGTAATCCAATATGCTACAATATTTTTACAAGGACGATAAGGATGGCTTAATTACAGCTTACAGCTTTGGGCTCGACACGCACTTAGGCATGTTGTTGGCTGGCTGGAGGCAGGAGCAGGAGGTATCTGCCAGGGCTAAGGACACGCTTGTGTTTTCGTGACATGTGTTCGGCGCTGATAGCGTAACCCCCTGCCCCCGCCCTCAATGGCAGGCTCAACAACTACTTTGCGCTGAGGCTGGCCGCAGCGAGCAGCGAGCAGCCCCTTTGCCGAGAGGCGAAAGCCCAGAAGCCAAAGTCATAAATTTCACTCCGGCCGCTGCTAGTCGAACACATGAATTGCATTTTCGGCAACACCCCAGCAAACAAACAACAACAGCAGTGAGAGCAGCTCGGAAAATGCACAAAATATTGCGCGTTAAATTCAATTTTGAGCGCAACCCCCACAGATGCAAAGCTGAGAGGGGTTGTCTCTCTCTCTCTCTCTCTCTCTCTCCCTCTGTCTCTGTCGTTGCGGGGGTGTAGAGCTGGGACATGAGCCTTATTAGTTGATTACAGGACGCATTATCGTGATTATCGCCAAGGCCCATAGCCGAGGCCGTAGAAAATTGAATAAAATCTCGAACAGCCTAAAACCCCCCTTCCCTGCTAAAAAGGGGTGTGGCCGCAAAAGAAGTGCAGAGAAAATGTTGCAGCTAATAGTTTGATTAATGGGCCAGCCAACAGCACAAGCAACAGTTTCGAAAATGCGAAAACTCCATAAAGAACTCGCTCTGGCAGTGATTAGATTTGTCCCTGTGTGCGTGTGCTGTGGCCTGATTGATAAGATTAGAGCTGTAAATAGAATTATGCATGGAAATTATATGGAAAATTCGGAATATGAAACAAATGTTGACATTTTCGAAGGGGTCAACGGCAAAAGTGCGGGGGATGGGGGTGACTTAGGAGGCGCCCCGAAATATGAAACGCTTTGTAGCAACAGCAACAGCAGCGGAGCAGCAGCGGAGCAGCAGCGGCAGCGGCAGCTGACCGACAGCATGGACAGCAACGGCAGCTGCTGCGGCTGTGGCTGCGGCTGCGGCACACGTCTCCAACTGGGGTGGGGGGTTTCGCCTTAGGGGTTGGGCAAGTGTAAACTGCAGCATATTTCAATGTTTATTGCTTGGATTGTTGAAAATATTTCCACACTTTTGATTTTCTAAAGGATGGCCATCGACTGAGTCGCGTGTTGCTGTCCCTCGTCCTTCGAGTGCCAGCCGCGGCAGCAGCACTCGAAATACAGTTGCTGTTTTTGCGCCGCGTTGCCCGCCCCATCGAGAGTGCGTTTCGACTGCGTATCGCTTTTATTGGTTTTCTACAAATATTTAATGGATTTCAAGTGGACGCGCTCTTGTTGTCGTCCCACTTCATAATTCTTTTTGTGGCCCGCGCAAAGGGTTGCCATTCGCTCGACGGAGTGTTCGCTGCGTTCACTCGACACGAACAACTGCCAAATGCTGCGAGCTGCGAGCTGCGAGCTCCTATCCGCCATATAGATCAATTGCAGCTGCCGCAAAGGTTGCAAAAGGTGGGCTGAATGAGGAGAGGGGGGCAGCACGAGCAGAGCAGTGTATTGAGGGCCAATTGCAAGCGATTTTCTAGTCGAACTATTTAGTCTCTGAATAAAATTTAAATTAATATAGAATAAATAAATAATTAAATAAACAAATACACAAATAAATAAATAAATAAAAAAAATAAATTAATAAATTAATAAATTAATAAATCAATAAATTAATAAATTAATAAATTAATAAATTAATAAATTAATAAATTAATAAATTAATCAATTAATCAATTAATCAATTAATAAATTAATCAATTAATAAATTAATAAATTAATAAATCAATAAATCAATAAATTAATAAATTAATAAATTAATAAATTAATAAATTAATAAATTAATCAATTAATAAATTAATAAATTAATAAATTAATAAATTAATAAATTAATAAATCAATAAATCAATAAATTAATAAATTAATAAATTAATAAATTAATACATTAATAAAAATTAATTAATAAATTAATAAAAATTAATTAATAAAAAAAAAAAAAAAAATATAAAGAAGTCAAATATAAATCAAATAATATAAAATAAAAATAATAAAAATGCAATAAAAATTGAAAACTAAATTTTTTAATATTTTTATAATAATAATAATAAAATCTAAACTTTTCTTTTACAACGATTATTTTGATAGGCCACTAAATTTAAATGTATTTTAAAAAATAGCTACAAAAAAGTATTGAAGAATTTTGGAATTAAATGTTATTTATTTAGCTAAATTAAAAAAATATTATTTATCCAATTTTAATTCTCCGATAAATGTCTTTAAAACTCTACGCTAGACAGTTGTAGCTATGTTGTTGCTTGTGAAAATCAAACTTGCCTGTAAGAAAATTTTCAAAATTAATGTTTTAATTTAAAAAATTAATTAATTGTTTTTAGATTTTTTTAGAATTTTTTGAAATTTTTTAATAAACTTTTTATCTGACTCCTTGTATATTTGATAGAATTTATTCAGAATAATTTAAAAAAAAAAAAAAAAAAACAAATTGAAAATTATATTTTAAAATTTAAATTAAATTTAAAATAAATCAAATTAAATATTTTAAGTTAATTTGAAAACTATTAAATTAATTTTTTACATAAATAATTTTTTTTTTATCACAACTCAGGAATTTATTTATATTTCAAATTTAATTATTATTTATTTGCAGATTTAAATTAATTCTAATTTAATTAATATTAATTTGCAGATTGAACTTAACTCCTTCCTTCTTTCAAAATGAGTAGATCCTTGATTTGGTTGTTTACAAAACAACGTTGTTCGAGAGAGCAGGAAACGGAGACGTGCTGTGCGCACTTCCTAGATGAGTGATTTATAACTGATTACGCGCAGACAGCCGCAAAGTGCAAAGACGGCACAGGTAGGCAGGCGAGACGAGGCGAGCCGAGGCGAGACGAGTCGACATGGCATACCAGAGCGATGACGCATGACGCAACGACGGTGACGGTGACGGTGACGGTGACAGTGGAAGGATCGCTTGAGCGACAACTGAAGCGATCCTCAGTTAAACAAAAAATGGGCTCATAATGAAATGGGCGCAGTGCAGGCGACAGCGACTGCGACTGCGACGCTGACGCCAGCGGCTTATTGCGGTTGACTCGCCAGCGACGACGATGTGGGCGATCATTAGGTTAGGCTGGACAGTTGACTGGCTGACTGGTCGAGCTAAGGGCCTCGGGGCAGAGCCTCGTTGTCGCGCCGTATTGATTGTGGCCAATAAATACGCAATTGATTTCGGGCTTCTGGTATTGCGTGTCTCCCTGCGGCGGGCGAGCGCAGGTAAGCGCTGCCTTATCAGCTGCAACGCGAATTCCTGACGTGCGGACAACCTTAAGCGTTCCTTAAGCACATTAGCGCCGTCGACGCCGGCAGCGACGCTGCGTCGCGACGCTTGAACGCTTCGCCTTATGATTTATTGGCTGCGTGCGCGTTCGTCTTCTTCTTCTTCTTTTTTTTTTGCTCTTTCTTTTCCTTTTGCCTTACGCTTATCGACAAAAGTCTCCACGGCGCTATGCCTAAGCGGCTTAAGGCCCCAGTGCTGCCCATAAGTCTCCCCCAGCTGCCCAGCAGCTATATATAGTAGTTTGTTGTCTCCACTTAAGCTTGATGTGCTTATAATAAAAGTAGAAAAGAGATGGAGCGAGAGCTGCTCTGAGAGCTGAGCTGGGAGACTTGACTGGGAGTGGGCCAGCCAGAGCGAGTGAGATAGACGAGGGAAGAGTAAGAACTTTATAAATACATGTATTAAAAATGTAAAAAAAAAACATTTAAGAAATTTAAAAAATAAAAAAAAAATAATAATAAAAAAATAAATAAAAATGTATCAAAATATTAAAAACTTTATAAATAAATATAAAAAAAAACATTTTAAGAAATTTTAAAAATAAAAAATAAAAAAAAGAAAATAAAAATAATTAAAAAATAATAATAATACCAAGAACTTTATAAATATGTATTAAAAATGTAACAAAAAACTAAGAAATTAACACAAAAGATTAAAAAAAAAAAAAAAAAATAAATAAAAATTTATAATAATAGTAAAAACTTTATAAATAGTATATAAAAAAAAACATTTTAAGAATTTAAAGAAAAATTAAAAAGAAAAAGGAAAATTTAAAAAAGAAATACAAAAAATAATAATATTAAGAATTTTATAAATATGTATTAAAAATGTAAAAAAAAAACATTTTACAGAAATTGAAATAAATTAAAAATTACATTAAAAAAATTAATAATAAAATAAATAAAATATAATAAATAAATTGTTTATTTTTTTTTATTTTAAAATAAATAAAAATATAAAACAAATAAAAATAAATCGTATCATATATAAACAATTTTTATACATGATATGATTTTTTTTTTCAAAGTAGGCTATAATACAAACAAGAATATTAAACTCAGTATCATATATAAGAGCAATTTTTATACATGATATGATTTATTTTTATTTTTATTTGTTTTATAATTTTGATATGATTCATTTTTATTTTTTATTAAAAATAGAAATAAATCATATTTTAGAAATTATTTTTTGTAATAATTTTGGTTTCTGCACCAAATTACAATTAAGTTTTCTTTACCTCTAGAGAGACTTTCCGCACATTTTCACTCTTAAATTTGGGCTTTAAGGCAGACGCAGAAAAAGTGTGGAAAGAAAATGCGAATGTGGAAATGCGGCGTTTGCGGCTGCTGCCAAAAGCGTGCATAAATTGTCTGTGGTAACAGAGCAACAACAACATTAGTGACTTGTAAGCGCATATGAATAAATTATTGGCACACACACACACACACACACACGCACAACATGTGCTATAGGACAGTGCGTGCAAAAAGCAAAGCGCCAAGCCAAGAAGAGGCAAAAGCCACAGTTGGCAATGCGTTTTGCCTTTGAAGTTTGCCAAGTAACTGGTGGGCGCTGTGGGCATGGGAGCCGTAGTTAAAGCCAGGACAACCCTCTGCAACGGTACACGGACACGGGGACAGGACATGCGTCCTGTATATGCCATATGGTGGCTATTTTGGTGATTAAGCAGATGATACTTCGCTACTTGCCGCACACGCCACTTCGCTGGCGCTGGCAGTCAAAGGGCAGCAAGCCAAACTCAGCTCATCCCTCAGCCTCAGCTTCAGCCTCACCCTCTCCTTCCCACACACGTACACACCCCGTCTCCGCCAGACAGCGACGGCAGCAAAAAGTTCGTCGTCATTTTCGTCGACTGCGACTGGGATCATAAATTTTGTAACCCCTGCGTCGCGTCGAGTGGCTTCCAAGTAGTTTTGCTCCTAGTTTCATTCACTACTTTTCGAGTGTTTTTGGGTAGTTAGAGCCGCAAAAGCAAAAAAGTAGTCAAGCCCTGCAGCTGATGGCCTGAAACAGGCGAAAGCCCCCACACATCCGAGAGTCAGTTTAATGGGCTACGGCCAGCAGTCAGCAGCCAGCAGTTGGCAGTCGGCAGAGTGAATAGGAATTGAAAATGATTTAGCAGTCGGCATTGGCATTCCATACTACACGGCGCTCATTAGAGGCGACTTTTCGAAAGTGTTTGCCCTGATCGCCAGCTAGCAGAGATTGCCAGCGAGAGATGATTCATCTGATGCATCTGTTGATGCGGGCGGACAAAACCAAAACTGTTTTCCATACACACACAGGCTGAGAGCTGCTGGTGAAAGAGATTCGCATAAGTGCAAATTGTGTTGTTTATGCGATTGAAAGAAAAATAACGCGAAAATTAAAATCAAATATGAAATAAATATTTAAATAGTAAATCTGTGATAAATGCATTTTCTTTAATTAAAATTTATTGAAAATATTAAATAAAAAAGGCGTTAATAAAATAAAATAAAATAAAATAAAAAAAAAAATATTTAAATAAAATATGAGTAAAATTAAATATAATATATAAAACTATACATATATAAATAAAATACATACAACTAAAATATACAAGAAATCTTGTTTTAATCATTTAATATGCATACAAATTTTACATAGTTTTATAATTATATTATTTTAATTATATAATTAATTATTCATTTGTTATTTAATTTTAATATGTTTGTAAATATTTTTTTAAAAATTTAATAAAATATTTTTTAAATATTTTTAAAATATTTTTTATACATTTTTAATAATATTTTTAAAATATTAAAATATTCATTTTTAAAAAACTATTTTAATTTATTTAATTATAATAATATTTTATGCTAACTTATTTTTAATTTTAATATATATATTTTTGTTTTTATTTTTTTATTAATTAAAAATTAATTAATTTAATATATCAATTAATTTTTATATTATAGAAACTTTATTATTATTATTTAATTAAAGTATTATATTTTTATAATTTTGTTTTATTACATATTTACTTATTTCTATTTTTTTATGAATTAATTATAATTTATATTAATAATATTTAATTATAGTATTATTTTTTATAATTTACTTTTAATATATTTCTTTATTTTGTATATTTTTTTATTTAATTTAAATAAAAGTTTCACAGTCAAAATATTATATTTTTATTTACATATATCTACATATCTACAGGATATATTTAAATAGTATTATAATACCTTCATATATTTAATAACTATTATACTCTATCTTAGCTATGCCAACACACACACCCACTGTGGCTTTTCGCCCCCACTCTAATGGGATTAGTTGTGGCAGTCCGCAGGGGTAAAAAAACAGTTGAAATCACTTAGCTCATCATAATTACGATTGTTGTGCCAATCGTTGCGAAAAGGTCGCGTCGTAATGGACAATCATAATAGAGTCATAAGGCAACCACCGAAAACTGCTTCGGGCACTTCGTTCTGCTTCTCTCTTTTTTGTGTGTTTCCGAACCTGTGAGGCAGCGAGCGGCACTCCTCCTCCGCAATCAAGGGGGGGCGATGATGAAGCGTTGCAAGTGCGCCGCATGTCCTGTGTCGTGTGAATGTCCTGGGCGCCGTGTCACCGCTGTGCGACAAGCCGTTAATGAGCAAATTTCAGCCATGCCGCACGCCACGCAGACGGAAAAATATTAGCCACAGAACACGCCCCGCATAAAAAGAACTAGAAATCATAAGCGTTGCGAAACGAAGGGGGTAGAGGGTGTTGCACGCGTGCGTTATAAAAAAAAAAATAGAAACAGAAACAGAAACAGACAAAAAACAATTTCCCAGGCAAAAGTGTTGCGCATAAAGTCAAAGGATCAACGCCTGTGAATTAACCAATGACAACTCTCGAAGCAGGCGGCGCAGAAAGGAGCAGCGGGAGCCGCTGGCACGTGCAGCCATAATGAAAACAGGAACGAAGCGCAGCAGTATATAGCATAAACATATACGGTATGGAGTGTCCTCCCCAGGGACGAGCATCCGCTTCGGGAAGTCGAAGTCAGACACGTGAGCGTGCAGACGTTGGCGTCGAGTCGCGTGCCGGCTACGACAGGACGAGAAACAATAGGCACAAAAATTGATGAACGTCGGGCAATCAGGAAGGCGCTGTGGTGGGGCAAAGAGAGAGAGAGAGAGAGAGAGAGTGGGGGGGGGGACAAATTGTTAGTATAAACAACAATTGGGCGGACACGTGTCGGCCATTGCGAGCGGGCAGGACAAGTGCAAGGCGTTGCCAAGGACGACCCACAAGCCTGTGGGTGGACAATTTATTAGAGCAGTTGATTTGTGGATTTAGATCAATATCCCTGCGACGGCAGCCAAATTGCGAAGTTCCTGTCCTGGCACGCGACATTCAATTGACGCCATTTGCGAAAAGTGATTAACGCATTAGCCCGAAGCCTGCCACAAATGCAAATCGAATTGGCGCTCGCTCTCTGCATCGCTCTCTCTCTCTCTCTCTCTCTCTCTTTCTGTCTGATTCTATGCTTCACTCTCGCTGCTGCAGGCTCTGCCGCTAAGCAGCTTATTTCACATTTAACGCGTCTTGGGCACACACAAAGCCGCAAAAGCCGCTCAGTCGCTCGCTCGCTCGCTCGCTCTTCGCAGTAGGCGTGAAAAGGCGGCAAAATTTCCTTTGCACTCAAGAAAAAAATATGAAAAAAAACTAAGAAGAAGAAGAAGAAGCAGAACAAAAAAAAAAGAAAGACAACCTCTCAAATATCCGACTATCCGATTAGCCTAATGCCCCGAGCTGATCTTCAATGATGATGCGGCATTATGTCATTTGCCTTTTTTTCTACACCTTCTTCTCGCTGTCTCTCAGTCTCCCTGTCTCTTTATCTCTCTTTCAGCTCCTATCGCCTCGCTCAGATCAACTGCAGTTGCAGCTGGAGCTGAACTCAGGCCCAGGCCCTGGGCTATGGCTCAATTGTCCGCTGATATGCGCTAGGGTTGCGCTGATCTGTCTATCACGGCCTGATGCCTTTGAAGCTGAAGGTGAAAAGCTGTTTTGGTATTCAATTTCCGAATTTAACTTTATGAGAAACTCAAGAATATTATTTTTCCATCGAGATAACGAGTTTATAGCCTTTGCCAAAAAAAAAAGAAACTCTATTCTATTATTATTATTTATATAAAATATATTTATGCACAGATATCATCAGCCTCGCAGCAAGCTCTGTGTTGCTGGATGTCAACTGGCTGCACGCTAGCTGAAGAGCTGGAGAAGCTGATGAGCTGCCCAGGCAGCTGCTCATCGTTAATATAACGATTACAATTAGAATTATGATCTAAGCAAGCGCCAGTCGCTGCGCTGAGCGAGCGCCTGAGTAAGGGCAGCTCAAAACAGCGTGATTAATCGAAAAGCTAAAATCTATTAGGTATCAGCTGCTGCTAAAACAGCTGCTCAGCTGGCTGCTGTCTGCAGCAATTTTCTACATAGTATAAAAGCTTTAATTTAATGCACTTTATTCAAGATTTATTTTTAATAGTATTCTCAATATTAAAATATTAAAATACTAACATATTCAACTTATATAAGTGTAAAAAAATAAAAAAAATTAATTGATAAAATAATGAAATAATAAAATTATTCATATTAATAAAGTAATTAAATTATTAAATATTAATAATAATAATAATAATAAAATATATTCAATTAATATAATTATTAAACATAAAATAAAAATAAAAATAAAATGATGAAATAATAAAATAAATTAAGTAATAAAATAATAAAATTAATTAAATTAATAATGTAAAAAAAAAATAAATATTTTGAAATATTAAAATAATAAAATACTAAAATATATTTAAATAATATAAATATTAAAAATAAATTAATAAAAAATAAATAAAAAAATGCATTCATAAAATAATAAAATAATAAAATTAATATACTAATAAAATATTTAAATAATAAAATATTCTAATATATATTTAAATAATATAAATATTAAATATTAAAAATAATATAATGAAATAAAATTAAGTCGGTAATAAAATAATAAAATTAATAAAGTAATAAACAAATTAAATATTAAAATATTAAAATACTAAAATATATTTAAATAATATAAATTTTAAAAATAAAATTAAATAAAATAAAATAATAAAGTAATGAAATAATAAAATTATTTCGGTAAAATAATAAAATTAATAAAAGTATTAAAATGATGAAATATTAAAATATTACAGTTTTTAGAATATTAAAATATTAATATAATAAAGTTCTATTAAATACTAATATATTCAAATACAAACACAGAAAAATAATAAAAATATTTATAATATATAATTCTTAAATATTAAAATGTTAATCTTCTAGTAAATACTAATATACTTAAATTCAGTTTACCAGAGCTTAAGCGAATGGCTCTATGGTTCAGTTAACAAACCGTCATTCAGTCATTACCAACATCAAGGCACTTCCTTCCTCCTCTATTTATTGTTATTAAATACCATCATTATTAACTTTCATTTGATTTGATTTGCAATTTAACTAAAATATTCTTTTACATATTTTGAATGATTTAATTTTCCTATAATTTTCCTCTCATCATCTTCACTTCTCATTTGCAGCTTAAACGTTACATTTACCTTTTCAGTTGCCGCCTTCAATTCAACTCAATTTTCGTAATAATTCTACCACTAATTTCCTCAGATAGAGCCTCATCTCTGCTCGATCTCCAAACGTGACTCTTCATTTCTTTTTTTTTTTCGGCTATTCAATATTTTTTTTGTGGATTTCTGATGGATGTCTGGAAAATTGTTAAACGCCACATTATGTCAATTTGCCGCTCACCTTTGTGCCCACCTTTGATCTTGCTTGATCAAAAAAATAATATTGAAATATGAATGCAAACAAATAACTCTGTGTGTATATTGTCTTCCTCTGGCTCTTCCTCTCCGTCTGCTTCTTTTGCTGTGTATTTTGCGGCACGGCTCAAACGGTTTTTGAGCATTTCGAAAGGGTTTTTTTTCTTCTTTTTTGTGGTATTTTTTTTGTGCGTCTGTTTGTGCCATGTTTTGCGGCCATGGATTGACTACCAAAGTAAACATGTCGCCACTTGACTGACAGCTGCCTGCTCCGTGCCCCGTGCCCCTGGCCCCTGGCCCGTGGTCCCCCGCCTCTCGTCAGCGACTTTGATGCGCACCAAAACGCGCCGTCAGCTAATCAATGCAATTAGCTCTGCCGGCGGCTGCTGCTGCCCTGACCCCCAAAAAGAAAAGCAAAAATTAAAATGTGGAACCTTTTAAAATGCCAGGCATTTTACAGGTTACCCCCGACCCTGTCAAGCTGCCACCTACTTTTACTTGGTTGCCTGCTGGCTGCTGGGTGCGGGCTGCTGGCTGCCCCATGTTCGAATTATTGTTTATTTTGGTTGGCGTTGGCGGCTGGCAAATGGACTGCCATATATATAAAAATGCACTCAGCCCGCTCAGCCTAGACAATAAATATGAATTTGAAAGTACAGTGGGCCCTCGGCTGCCGCATCCATTAGCCTGCGTCTAAATATAGTGCAGGCGAGTCGACTCGAGTCGAGTCGCGTCGAGTTGCCACATGATAAATGCTGCCACGCTGTGGCCTTTGGCTACCGCCTGCGCCTATGCCACACGCTTTCCACATTTTCATATGGATTTTCCGGCCGACACTTTTCTTAACACATCGCTGTCAGCCGCATAATTGTGCCACATGTTCCCGCCGCAGAGCCAAATTTGTTCGCAGTTCGTTTGTCGTTCGCTGAGCAGCCGAAAGCTGCCAACTCACTTCAATCTCTCGTTACGAATCGATTCCGTATCGAGACGGCGTCTGCGATCAGGCCAATTTGTATATACATATATATATATATATAGTATATTTAATGCTGCATCATGATCCGCTCAGACGCCAGCCGAGACGCGCTCTGACGTTAACATTTTTCCCCGCTGCTTTTAAGATTCGAGTCCCAGATTGAGATTGAGCTGTAGATATTTCCATAATACGCTGACTTTGACATTGACGAACGTCGACTGCATTTCCTGCAACCGAACAGGTGAGCACACACCTCTCTCTCTCTCTCTCTCTCTCTCTCTGTCTCTCTTGCTGCCTTTCTCTTTCGCTCGCTGGTTGTTGACCGCCGATGCGGGCGTCGCAAATTCATCAAGTTGACTTTGTCAGCTTGTCAAACGCTCGAGCAATTAAAACCGCACAAAAACCGTCATTAAAGATTTGACTTTTGTTTTTTATTTATTTTTTACGACTCTCGCATTCGAGCTTGGCGAATATTCAACAATTTTATGGTACACTCGCATGCGCATACTCCATCAGAAGCCATAAAAAATAAAAACAAGAAAAAGTCACAGCCACTAGCGAGATCCCGAAGTCCTAATACGCTTTGTTCGAGCTCACTAACTAAATGAGGATGAGCATGTTGATCAAATTGATCTAAGAATAAAGAAAGAATTTATTAAATAAATTCTTAATGAGATTTTTTTATTAGAAATATAGTCAATTGATCTTAAGGCAAAGGAGGATAATAAGAGAGGAAAAGAAAAATTAATTTAAAGATATTATATTTATTAAATATATAATATATAAAAAATTTGAACTATTTCAAAAATAAATAATGTAAATAATGTAAATAAAATAAAATAAAAAAAAAATATTTTATGGTTTTAAGACTATCAACAATATAAGAAAATATATAGCATTAATATTTTTAATTAAATAAAATATTTAAAAATATATTTTACTTTAAATAAATTATAATGAAATAACTAAGAATAAAAATTCCATTTCAAATGTAACAAAATTTGGATGAAGAAATTAAAATAAAATCTGAATTAATTTACGCATAATTTAATATAAGAAATCTTTATTATTTATGACTTAAATTGAATATTTATAATATTAAAATTATATAAATTTACTTATAAATATAACAACATGCTCTGCGTAAGCAACGCCAAAAAAACATACATAATAAAAATATAATATAAATATATATAATATAAAAATATATATAAATATAATAAATAATATAGAAAATATAAATTCAAATGTACACACAAATTTAATCAAATTTATAACTTAAACTAAAATAGATTTTTTGAGAAACATATTTCAGCCACAGCAGCTGTCTACTGTGACGACTACTAAGCCTTTCAAAGTCTAACCCCCTTAAAAAAGTTTCCGACTTCAGCTAAGAGCTAATAAGCTTGCTTTAAGCTAGTGTATAAGCATTGTAGTAGCCATAAAATGTTGTGTATAATGTTAATGTTTTCATCAGGCGGAATAACTCGGGTCTGGTTTCGGTTTCAGTATCAAGTTTGATTTTTTCGTTTTTATTTTAATTTTTATTTCTATTTTTTTTTTTTTTTTTTTTTTTTGGCGAAAGGTGTTTCCAAAGCAGTTCCTCTATTTGTACTACAAATGTTTTATTATTGTTTTTTGTGTATATATATATATGTATATATATGTAAAATACGTGCCACAGATTTGATTTATGCTAATCGAAACGTATAAACCGAACTTCGAGCTGAGCGTATGCAAAACGTTCGCTTGATTGCGCGGCCCTCAGCAGGTGAGTGCGACGGGGGTTTCTCTGGGCAGCAGTTTGGAGTTTGGGCTTGGGCTTGGGCTTGGGCTTGGGCTGGGGCTGGGGCTGGGGTTTCCATGGGCCATGTCAAACGGAAACCTCACACAAATGCAAACTGCAAAAGGCAACCTAATGGATTTCCGTTAGCCAAGGCGGAAAAGCATTGCCACTTGAGCTGTTTCTCCCAGCTGCCTCACTCCCCCATCCGAAAGTCCCGCATGAAAATTGCAGCAAAGCAGCGCTTGAATGACATTTGTAGGCCTCTGGCACTTGCCACGCCCCTCCCTCTCCCTGTGACTCTCTCAGTTTTCAAGTATCGCGAGGCTTTTTGTACACTTGTAAGCGGTTTGTTACTCTCTGCTGTGGGTAGAATCAGCTAGGGGCTGAGTGCGGTTGATGAGCCAGCTCATTGTTGTGCAACTGTTGGCTAACACACACACACACACATTCTGGCTGACTGACTGACTGCAACATTTTGTATATCGAGCTCTCTCTCTCTCTCTCTCTCTCTCTCTCTATTGTTTAGGCACCAGGCACCAGGTTGTTGCTGCTGTTGTTTGTGGTTCTGTGCACCTCGAAGACGTCGCCCGTCTGCCCGGCAAGTTTAGTTTAGTCTGTGGCACACAGCTGATGTGCCCATAACTAACTAACTGTGTCTCACCCATGTTTTTGGCTTGAAGTCTGCCAAAAGTTTCTGCAGCTGCGGCAGCTGTTTCTAGGCCCTCGACTGGGGCCTGCGATAATTGTTATGGCAGCGATTTAACAATTAAGACTCAGCAGCGACTGCAGCTGAATAATTGAATCACAATCGAAAACAGATTTTCTGGAGTTTGTGCTTAAGCTTAATTGTTAATTGTTTATAGTGACAGAGAGAGAGAGAGAGAGAGCAATTGGTTAAGATGAAGACTGCGAGAGAAGACGAAAACTATGACTAAATATGCACATCAATATAGTAAAGGAATAGGTTGAGTAGACAGGAAGAGATATGGGAGAGATGAGTGAGGGAGAGTTGGAGAAGAATAAAAGATGGATAGAAAAGAGAGAGAGAGAGAGAGAGAGAGAGAGAGAGAAGAAAGAGATAGATAAAATGAGAGTGAAAGAAAGAGAGAGTGAGAGAACAGGACAGCGAAACAGAGATATGTAGATGGAGAAAGAGAAATTGAGCGAGAAAGAGATAGAGAAAAGACAAAAAGATTGACAGACGTAGAGCAAAAGAGAGAGAGAGAGAGAGAGAGAGAGCTAGAGAGAAAGAAAGGCACAGCAGAGAGAGAGAGAAAGAGAGATAAAGATACAGAGAGAAAGAGACAGAGAGAAAGAGAGAGAGAGAGAGAGAGAGAGAGTGTGAGAGAGAGAGAGAAAAAGACACAGTAAGAGAGACAGAGAGGGAGAGAGAGATAAAGAGACAGAGAGAAAGAGAGAGAGATAAAGTTAAGTGAGAAAGAAAGTCAGAAAGAGAATCTGAAAGAGAATAGGGAGCGAGGATAGAGAGGCAGAGAGAAAGAGCGCTACAGAGGGAGAGAGAAACATTTGAGTGAGAGACAGATAGAGAAAACATACAGAGACAAAGAAGAGTGAGCGCGTGAGTAGGCAAGAGAGAGAGAGAGAGACACAGAGACAGAGAAAGAGACACAGATAGAGAGAGAGAGAGAGACAGAGAGAGAGAACGGCACAGCAAGAGAGACAGAGAGGGAGAGAGAGATAAAGAGACAGAGAGAAAGTGAGAGATAAAGTTAAGTGAGAAAAAAAGTCAGAAAGAGAATCTGAAAGAGAATAGGGAGCGAGGATAGAGAGGCAGAGAGAAAGAGCGCTACAGAGGGAGAGAGAAACATTTGAGTGAGAGACAAATAGAGAAGACTGACAGAGATAAAGAAGAGTGAGCGAGTGAGTAGACAAGATAGAGAGAGAGAGAGAGAGAGAGAGAGAGAGAGAGAGAGAGACAGAGAGGGCGATATAGAAGATGGTCAGAGAAAGAGAGAAAGTTGTAGAGAGCTAGATTTAAAGGAAGATAGAGAGAAACACTCAGATATATGTATACAGAGAGCCATAGAGAGACATGCGAGCCGAGAAGGAGAGCAGAGAAAGGAGGGCGCAATTCAGAGGAGAATAAGCGGGTCAAAGGGCACTGCGAAGGTTATTCTTGAATTTGAATGTGAAGCG
This sequence comes from Drosophila repleta, assembly GCA_018903745.1. Lineage (NCBI taxonomy): Eukaryota > Metazoa > Arthropoda > Insecta > Diptera > Drosophilidae > Drosophila > Drosophila repleta. Next base: position 11,904,030 of record JAEIGN010000396.1, read on the forward strand.
GCAGGGCATAAATAATTAATGCAATTTATACACACAGCCTTCAACTGCGACCCCATCAATAAACCTTTCGACTCCTGTTGGCCCCTGCCACTGCCACTGCCACTGCCCTGCCCTGCCCTGCCCTGTCCGCCTCCCCCTTTTGGATATAAATAAATTGCCTGCACTTATTCGTAAAATTTCATTTCATTCATTGCGACAAAAGTTAATAATTATTTCATAGATTCCAAATTTGTTTTTGGTTTGAAGTTGCCTCTCTCTCGCTCGCTCTCTCTCTCTCTCTCTCTCTCTCTCTCTCGCTCGCTCTCTCTATGTCTATCACTATGTGTATATATGCTCTCCATTTGTTTGAGCACTTGAACAATTACGCCTTTTTGGGCTGCTCATTAACATAACAAACGGACAGGACACTTAACAGTCAGCAGTTGCTGCTGCTGCTGTTGTTGTTGTTGTTGTTATCCTTTTGCTGAATTCCAAATGAAAATTTGCACAAAGGCGCAGAAATATTGCATAAATTCACTTTTATTACAATGTGACATAACAGATATATGTACATATATATATACCACTACTGAAGAGCTCTACAAATATATATATATATATATGTATGTGTGTTGTCTGCAACGGTATTTATTGCGCGTCGACGCCATTTTGTTTGAACCTTTTGCAATATTTATGCGTTGAAATCAACACGCAACACTCGGCAAATGCCAGTCGAAAGCCCCACAAACAGCGGCAACTACAATTGCCACCCAGTTGTAAGTACGCCCCACAGCAGGTCCCCCCCCCCCCCCCCTCCCCTCCCTCTCTCTCTTCCTGGCTGGCAACCAACCAGCCAACATGTTGGTTATCGTTATCCTTTCGCCTTGACTGGCGCAACGAAATGCGCTCGCGCTTGCTGTATCCTTTAGTTGCTACGGCTGCCACGCCCCCCCCCCTGTCCACCCTGGCTCTCGCCCTGTAATTACAATGCAGTTTAGGGTGCTGAAAGCTTTTGTGAAAATGTGCTTTATGAAATTATGATTATAGCTCAACAGCTGCATACCGAATGGACTGCCTGTTCGCCCGGCCCGGGCCAGGACTGGGCTGGGCTGGGCTGGGCTGGGCTGGGAGGCTGCCTGTTTGGTCTGCTGGCATTTAAATGTGTGGCAGCTTGTGCAAATAATGAAAATGAAACAACACTTTGGCGCATTAAAAGCATTAAAAACAGTTTGCCATATAAATGTATGTACTTCCCCCCACTCTCGCCCTCCCTTGCTCTTCCTCTTTTCTATGCACGCACACATAATGCGAGCATGCATACGCCGCGTAGGCTGGCGTCGCCTCTCAGCTGGACGGGTCAAAATCGAGCCAAGCTACAGCAGTATATATGCTTTTTAGCCAGTATATATCCTATATGTATATATGCATACATATATTGATATTGGTTGAAGGCTCTTAAGCTTAATGTTAGCATGCCATTCAGCTGCAGTTTTATAGCTGGCCGTTCTGCCATTGACTGTGCCACTTACTACTATATAGCTTAAGAGTGAGCATTGAACTTATTTCAATCAAATTATATATAATATAATATCCATAATTAATTCGTATTTCGAGGTGTCCTTTAACCAATTCCCGTGCTACGTTGTCCCTCTTTCACACTCTGACCATGATTGCCCCTTTTAGTCTGCTTCTGCCAGAGACTCCTTTTCTAGTCGTTTATCGACTTCATTGCAACTCTGTCGATTGCATTCAGCAACATCTATGGTTGTCGCTCTCACATTGACAATTAGCAACACAGACTCTGCTCAACACTATTTAGTTCTCCTCCAACACTATTGGAGGCAATTCCTACATGACAACCAACTATGACTATCGCACTAATTTCATACCGATCCGACATATACATAAAGAGACCTTCCACATTGCTGGGTTTGATCTCCCCCCTACCTCTTATCACAAATACAACAATTTTGATCTTCATTTTTGATTGTCAAGATTGACAGATTGCAAGTATACAAGTATATATGCTTAAGAACTGAAAGTCTCGGAAAATTGTTTAAAACTCCTAAAATTATTCCGATTACTGCAAAATACCATACCTCAAAATAATTTCTGAACTCTGAGAGTGATAGCTGCTTGAGCTCGTTCGATGAAGTTGATATGACGATGATTTGAATTGAGTCTTCAACTTATCAACTTGTTGCTCTTCAATCTGTGAAATTTGTACAGAGCTCTGTTATAGATCTATGGATCTTAAGAGGAACTGCCTGACTTTATGGTTTAGGAACTGATGAGTTTATAAATAGTACATATCAGCTATACATCATACTATATATCATCTATACTATCATATCATCTAGGAATATAGAAATGCAGTGCTGTCTGGGTATAGTGACTACCCTATATAGTGGACACCCCTAAATAGTGACTATCCAAAATTTGTACATGGAGCACTCTAAATAGTGGAAAATCGAAAACCTCTAAATAATGAACCGAACTTTTACGGCAACAGAAAACATTATACCCTTTTTCCCCGATTCCAAGGGGTCAGGCTATAGCAAGTAAGAGCACTCTGCACAGACGCAGGCACAAGGACACACGCGTAGGCTGCAAGGCGCCCATGTTATGAGAAATTAAATTCTGAGTAAAATTAGTTCGTAGGCTAGCGTTTCTGATCAAACTTCTATATTATTCTATATATATATTATGTGTACCAATGTTGTTAATGATTTGAGTCTGGAAAAAGTGCATAACCTCGATATTAGAGACCAGGCCGTGCAATAATAAGTCCACTATACCCAGACAGCACTGTACATTGAAGACTTTAATATATTAAATATTGAAAAATATTAAAATAATTAGTAGAGTATTTTAAACAATTTGCTTATTGCTATGACAACAGATTGCAAATAAATAAATAATAAAAAAAATATTCAAAAATATTAATACGATATTTCGAGCCTCTGCTTAACTCACAGTTATCACGAGTCCCCTACGAAATCTCTTTATAATTCTTTATATTTAATATTTCCAATTCGAGATAACGAGAGTCGACTGTATTATAAAACAAATTTTTTGATATATGATCAGAGTCTCATCATGTTATATCCTCATATATTTCATTTATCAAATATTGTATAAGCCAACTCTAAACCCTTGGCAAATTTGTCCAAATATCCAGATTTCTGATAAATATTATATTTATATTTATTACAAAATATTCTTATAAATAAAAATTAACTATAAATAAAACTAAGCAGCAGCTGAATGAATGCTTTAGAATTCTTGTAGCATTTTCTGGCAACAAAATTAATTTTATATTTATAATTTTCTATATTCATTTAAGTTTTTTTTTTTATTATTTTTTTGTTTAACATTAATTTGTCAGCAAAAGATTTTTTCATTCAAATTTTTATTGGTTTTCTTTAGCCTTTCTCCCGTTCTGTCGACAGTCCGGCAGGCCGAGGCGTATGCCTTATATATGTGGCCCTTTCATGTTGGTTTGACCTCGTGCTAAGCGTTAGGCAACATATGGGAGGCAGCACCCGCGCACCACCCGAGCACCACTCGCCCGCCGACCTGGCAAATTGCATTTTCAACACTTTTGTTTATGCAAAAAATATTTATGCATGAGTCTCTCAGCCCCTATGTGTGTGTGTGTGTGTGTGTGTGTGTGTTTGTGTTTTGATGGGCGCTAAAGCCATGCCCACATTTGGCTCTTGTACTCTTTCTGTTGTTGTTGTTGTTGTTGTTGTTGGTGCTGTCTCCTAGGCAGCACTTAACACATAGGCAGCAGGCAGCAGGCGGCATGGGGGCGTGGCATGCTGCTGTATGCTGTGCTGCATAATGCAATGCAAACATGATTAATGCAAATGTTTTGCGTGGCTAGGTGGGCGTCAAGGGGCGTGGCATAGGCAAGGCGAGGCGAGGCGAGGTAGGTGTTGCGTTACATTTGCATTTTGGCTTACGACGACAGCAAAGGATGCAGCCGTTGCCGTTGCCGTTGCCGTTGCCGTTGCCGTTGCCGCACTTAGTTGCTATCTAAACAACAACAACAACAACAACAAGCGCTACAACAACTAGTAGCAACAAGCAGCAACAGAAAATTGCTTCGCTCGCATATTTCATAGGACTTTACGAGGGTTTCGCCAATAACTTGGCAAATTTATGACAAATTACGCGACACATTCGCGATAAGAAAGTGAAAGGCGTTGCAGCGGCGACCATTTTTCCCCATTGCCACACGTTCCACATGTGCCAATTCCATGTTCCTAGACTCAGCTGCCTTCTGTCTCGGCCTCCGCCTCAGCCTCAGCCTCAGGCTCTGCCCTCTGCTGCTTTGGTCAATGCAATTTTTCTGGCCAATCGACGCAGTAAAAAATTTATGAACACATTTTTGTTGCCTCAGCCATGCGCGTAGCTCAAATGATTTTACGATTCACACACACACACACACACGCCCAACACACGCCCAACACACACTCAACACACATCCCACTCGCTTACACAATGCACAAGAGTCCTGCGGGCTCAGACGTTAGAATCTCTTCTTAAGTCTGCAGCCGTCGCCACAAACACACACTCATGGCTCACACACACACACACACACACACACACGTGACTCACACACTCATGACACACACACACACTACCACACACACACTCCTCTTCGAAATGGCGTCGCTTTCATTGCACACACAAGAGTGTAAAATGTTTACGCTTCGCTTGGGTTTCCTTGGGTTCCGTCTTTGGTTCCATTTTTGGTTGCCTTTGCTTCCCTCGGCCTTCCTGCTCCTTGCTCCTTGCTCCTGGCTCCACCCCCACCTTCTCCTGCTCTTCCTGCCGAGCCATTCGTGCGGAATGCGTCGTTTTATGCTCTTTTAGAGGGCATTACAACTATGTGATAGCGGCGCTGCTTCAGCCCACCAGGCACTGCTTTCTCTCTCTCTCTCTCTCCTTTCTGCGTGGAATTATTAAATATTATTAAAGAATCATAAAAATGGATTCTATTATCTTCATCGTATATAGAAATTGAGCTTTTAGCTTATCTAATATGGGAGAACTATGGGCAGGGAAATTTTGATAAGGATTAGACAGGGCTGAACAAGTTTTCTATTGTTTCTCTGCTTCTTAAGCTTACGTCTTCTTCTCTCCTGGTCTCTCATTCACTCTGCCTCCCTTTCTGCATCTCTTTTCGACCCTCTCTCCCCCTTTCGTCCGCTCAATATCTCTCATTATATGTGTGATCTGGTTGTCTCTCTTCTCAACTAGCTCCACATAAATTCTCTCTTTTATTCTCTTCCTATCTCTCTTTCTTTCTATTTCTCTTCTTTCTCTCCTTCCCTTTTTCTCTCTCACTTTTTCTCTTTCTCTTTTTGTTATCTCTTTCTCTATTTCTCTCTATGTCTTATTCTTTCTCTCTCCTTCTCTCTCTCGCTCTCTTTCTCTCTCTCATTTCCTCTCTCTCATTGTCTCTCTTCCTTTCTCTCATTGCCTCTCTCTGCCTTTCTGTCTCTTTCTGTCTCTCTTTCTTTTTTTCTTCCTCTCTCTCTTTCTCTATGTCTCTCTCGCTCTCTTTCTGTATACCTCTCTATCTTTCTCTCTATTTCTCCATCTCTCTCTCTCTCATTGTCTCCCTTCCCTTCTCTCATTGTCTCTCTCCCTCTTTCTCTCTTTTTGTCTCTCTCTCTCTTATTCTCTCTGTCTCCCTTATTAACATTTTCTCTGTTCATATCTCTTCTTGGATCTCTCTTAACCACATAATCTCCTTCCCCCTTTCCTCACACTTCCCTATTAGCGCTCTTTTTTCTCTCTCTCTCTCATTCTTTCAACCTCTCTCTCTCTCTCTCTCTCCTCATTATCTCCTCCCCTTCCTCTCTCTCTCTCTCTCTCTCTTCCTCACTCTGCCTCAGACCGCGTTAGGGCATTCGCACTGCAACTTTCGTCTTCAGTTTCAGCGTTTCTCGCACGCTCAAGACTTTCCCATTTCCCATTTCCCATTTTGTAGCTGCCATTTTCCGGCTGTCTTTCACTGCAGACGCAAAGCTTTTCATTTGTCTGGCTATTGACTTTGTTGCCATTGGCGTGTCTGGCGGTGCTTTAGCTGAATGCCAGCCTCTGCTCGGACCCCCCTCCTGCACCCTCACCCTGCCACCTTGAAGGTGTCTTCCTCCCGTGTATGAGCTGCTCTGGTTAATCGAAATCAGAATCGGGCGTAAACCTCAGATTTGTTGCGTGTTTGCAGCGCATCGGGTTTCGGGCTCATTTCGTGCCGCCTCAGCTCGTCTCTGATTTAGTTCGAGCTCGAAAATTTTCCCACAGTTCTGGCCGAGCGTTTCCGCTTATTAAACGGAAACTTTTCAGCCTTATCAAACAGCTGCGCTTTCCACTTCCACTCACAAGTGCATCTATATAGACAGAGAGAGAGAGAGAGATATATATTTACACGATTTCCTAAGTGGGAGCCTCAAGTGCTTAATTTATGGCGTAAAATATGGAAAACGTCGCGAAACACAAATGCCGACAATGAGGCAACATTTCTCATTTGGCCCGCACTTTAAATATTTTTATCCATTTCCCATTTTCCATTTTCCATTTTCATCTTGAACTTGGTCTTGGCTGCCGCATAATGCGAACGATCCATCTGATCTGCCGCACACGCGCGTTTTTATTGATTTTCATGTAGCAACAACACTCGAAAATGTGTGGCAACTAGCTCTCGCTCTCGCTCTCGCTGTTGTTGTTGTTGTTGTTGTTGTTGTTGTTGTTGCATTATGCATGTTCCGCTAATGGAAGGGCGCGGAGGGCGTGCCGAAGTAGGTGCTACCGTTGCGCTGCCCCGCCGCCAGCCACACGACGCTAATGGAAAGATGACGCGACGCCTTGCACTTGGTCTTCAGCTCCATCAGCCAGAGATCTGCAGGCCGTCTAACAGCCGAAGCCCCTGCCTCTCACTATCTCTGTGACTATCTCCCGATGTATCTCTCTGCCTGTCACTCACTCGCTGCTCCTTTTCTCACAGCACTCTCTCTCTCCCTCTCTCTTTATCTTTGATCTCTCCCCAACTCTCGCCCCTCTTCATCCAGCTTATCTGCCAGCCTTTCTATCCCCCTTTTTGGTTCTCTCGTTTTCTCTCTCAAGCTTACGCTCTCTCTCTCTCTCATTTCTTTTCATCATTAGTCTTCCGATAGTTTCTCAATCTCATATTTTCCCTCTTCTCATTCCAGCCTCTTCATCTGCCTCTGTCTCAGACTCTTTCTCTTCTACTATCTCTCTGTCTCATTTTTCTTCTCTTCCTATCGTAGCTCCTTACTCTACCTCTGTCCTTTGCTCTCCCTCTCTTTATCTCTCTGACTCTCACACTCTCATTTTCTTTCATTATGCATCTCTCTTTTTCCAACAGTGTACTTCTCTTCCTCTCTCTCTCTCCTCTCTCTCTCTCTCTCTCTCTCTCTCTCTCTCTATCTCACTCTTCTTCCTCCATCTGCCTGGCCGACTTTCTCACTGGTTCTCTCTTCCTTTTACCTCCTCTTCGCTCTGCACATCTCCCTTTTCTTCATCATGTCTATTTCTGAATCTCTAACTCTCTACTTTTCTCTTTTTTGTCTCCTTTTCTCTACTTTTCTCCACTTTTCTCCACTTTTCACTAACTTTCTCACACTCTTACTCTCTCTATTTATCTCTCTCTTTTTCTCATCCCGTCTATTTCAGAATCTTTAACTTTCTCCTTTTCTCTTTTTTCCTTCCATCTCTCTACTTATCTCAATTTTCAATATTCTCACTTTCTCTAACTCTCTGCCCCTCTGTCCTTCTCTCTCTATCTCTCTTGCTTTCTTTAGTTGTGTCTCTGCACCTGTTTTTCTCTCCCATTATCTTTCTATCAAATTCTCTCACTTTTCTTTCTGTTCTTAGCTCTAGCTATATAGCTCACTCTCTCCCTCTCTCTCTCTCTCTCTCTCTCTCTCTCCCTATCTCTGTATCTATTTTTCAATTACTCTCTCTTTTTCCTCTACTCTTACCCTGTCTAGCTCTCTCTCTCTCTCTCTCTCTCTGTCTCTGCTGCTTGTCATCATTATCTGTGGCAACTGTTTGGCCTCACCTTGGGGCTGGGGCAACGTCTGCGATCAGCCGCCTAATTTATGCCCCGACTGCGCCTTCGTCTCCTTTGAAGTTTCAATTATGCGCCTCATATGTCATTTTGTGCAAGTCGCTGCCGCTCTTGAGAGAGTGCCACAGCCACAGCCACAGCCAGGCCGGAGGCGGAGGCGGAGGCAGTCGCTCGCTGCTAAAAGCCGCGACATGTTAATTGTGCCGCTTGGCCCATAAACACGCCAACTTGATGGCGAGCGCCAGGCTCAAAAAAAAAGTGGAGAAAAAGAAACAGAAACAGAAACCCCGACAACCAGTTGCCAAGTTGCAAGTTGCAAGTTGCTAGTTGACATTGGACAAGGCAGACAAGCGGCAGAGGCAGCTGGCGGCAACACTTGGCATTTGAATTGGATAATGGAATGCAGAGCTGACTGGGAGAGCGGACTCAGAGGGGGCACTACTTAAGAAGGGGGTTGACTCCAGCCTGAGAATTTTCTATTCAAAAATCCTAAAAAAGTTCAGGTCAGCATGGAGTTAAGCTAAATTGTAATCGGTAGTAGAAGTTGGGTGTAGCCAAGAGAACAGAACTACAGGACTACAGGGCAGTGCCTGATAAGAAACTAAAGACTTAAGATAGGAATAGTATAGGGGATAGAGAATAGACATCGAATAAGACTAGTCCATGCACAAGGATGAAGAAAGTATCTTGTTTTTTGAGCCTGATCAGTGCAGAGTAGCTTACTCTTAACTTTCCCATCCAGGCTTAAAACTTAAAACGAATATACTCCTCTTCGTCATAGTGAATAAGTATTATATATTCTGTATTCTATATCACAGAGGTTTAAAGCTAAGCTTTACTTTTATAATGCTTAAATTTTTTGTAAATTTGTATATTAAGTATGTAAATATTTAATTACAAAGCATATGAGAAGATACCAAAAAAGATTAAGCTTAATACAAATTTATCTGAAGAATAAAATAAAAATAAATAAAAAATGATAAAAAATGTCAAAATTTATTTATTATTTATTTGTTATAAAGATATACAAAATAAAAATATTTTTTAAAATATTATATTATTTTATTTTTATATTTAAATTTTTTTTATTTATATATTTTATAGTATTAACACTTATAAAATGATAAAACATGTAAAAATTTATTTATTATTTATTTAATATATATTTATACAAAAAAAAAATATTTTTAAAATATTATATTATTTTATTTTATATTTTAAATTTTTTTTATATATATATTTTATATTATTAACATTCATAAAATGATAAAACATGTAAAAATGTATTTAATTTGTGCTTATTATAAAGATATACAAAAGAAAAATATTTTTAAAAATATTATATTATTTTGTATTATATTTTAAATTTTTTTTTTAAGTACACATTTTATATTATTAACATTCATAAAATGATAAAACATGTAAAAATATATTTATTTTTATATTTATTATTTAATATATATTTATACACAGGAAAAATATTTTATTTTATATTTTAAAAATTTTTTATATATATATTTTATAGTATTAACATTCATAAAATGATAAAGCATGTAAAAATTTATTTATTATTTATTTAATATATATTTATACACAGGAAAAATATTTTTAAATATATTATATTATTTTGTATTATATTTTAAAATGTTTTTATATATATATTTTATATTATTAACATTAACATAAATTCTTTCAAGTCTTATAAAATATTTTAACTATCAAATTTAAGCTGCAAAAAACAATTACGAATTCGTTTTTGATTACAAAAGTGTTTTGGGCTGAGGTCAAGGGGCGCAGTGGTTCGTTCAGTGGTTGTCGCCGTCTCTGGGAGTGACCGGAGTCCACGTTAATCCAGGTCGTGTGCGTTGGCCAGTTGATCGGGGCGCTCAAGCGTAAAGAACAAAGGTGTGAAAATTAAACAGGCAGCGCTCAAGGATTACAAATTATGACACGCCGATGCCATCAGGCAAATGAGCCGAGAGCGACCAGGAGTGGAGGAGCTGACGCTGTCGCTGACACTGGTCAACTGGTCAAGTGTCAAAAGGGGATTTGCATTCAAAGCGCTGACAGCTGCCGAGTGGCTTCCAACTGGATTCCAGTTGGGTTTCACAGTTGGGCTTCCACTTTGCTTGGACATTTGAAATGCACCGCAAAATTGCGCGAGAAAGCAAATCGCTTAAGCCTCAACGTATAACTGATTAAAATGGCTTTGGCTTTGATGCCCCAGCCAGGCTCCATGGCTTACAGGCCTACCACCATATATATGTACATATACCTGTGTATGTGTATAATTGTGTGTGTGTGTGTTTTTTTTGTTGTTTGCCAAATGGATTTGCTGTTGGCATTATTTATGCATTTCGCAGCTGCAACATCGTCAATTTTGTTACTCTGTATCCTGCATATTTAATGTTAATGTTGCCCAAAAAAAACACACACAGAGAGAGAGATGCAACAGAGAAATAAAACATATATCAACTTATTGTTGTAATAGTAGCTAAAAGCCAGCAACAAAGCCTAAAAGAAGTCGCCACGGCAAAGAGAAGAAAACAAAATGCGAATCTCGCAACCGCGAACTCTGCTGCTGCTGCTGCTGCTGCCGCTGCTGCTGCTGCTGTTGGCCAAACAATGCCGCCGCCTGCTATCAACAATAATATAAATATAGTACTTTGCCCATTTTCCGCAGCTTTTCCACAGTTTCCACTTCGGCCCACACACACACATACACACAGAGATAGAGTTGGCCACAAAATGCAAATAGCCAACGCAATGCCACACGCCCCGCCACAACGCCTACCCTTTTGGAGAGCCACTGCTGCCACGCCCACACCGCCAGCTGCACGCCATGGCCAATAACAATGCAAAATGCAAATATGCAATAAAAGCAAATGGCAACAACAAAGCGAAAAAACTGAGAAGAATATTTTATGATTTTTTAGCAAGGCGAATTCGAGATGCTTTTTGCATAAATATATGAAAAATATTCAAATTTACATAAATCTAGTAAATAAATACAAATTTGATGTACAGTATTTTATAATATATAAAAAGATGTATTAATAAAGATTAATATGTTTTTTTAATGAATTAATAGAATATATAAAATATATACATTTTATGGCACGGATTTACTTGATTTATTTTCTGCCATAAAATAATTTTAATAAAATAATTAAGGACAAAGGAAAGTTGGGATTAATAAAAAAAAATATTTAAAAGCAAATAATGTCTTTTTGTGACATTAAAAAAGAACTAATAAATATATTAAAATTAAAATAAAAAGTAAATAATAAATAAATATATAAATGAACTGCTTTTTAAATTATTAAAATATTTTATAAATGTGAAATGAAAAATGAAATGAAAGTTTGTAAATATATATAAATAAAATAAAAATATATGTGTAATAAAATAAATAATAAATAAAAATATTTAAAATTATAAAATATTAGAAATTATAAAATAAAATATAAAATAAATTTTAATGAAAAATAAAATTAGAATATGTAAGATACATATATAAATAAAATACAAATATATTTGTAATGAAATAAATATTTTTATTTATATAAATAAATAAATAAATAATGACAAAATGAAAATGAGTAAAGATATATAAAATAATTTAATAATACTGTATTTATAATAAAAATAAGTTATAAATAAATAAATAAAAAAATTTTATAAATTATGCAATAAATATTTTGCAATAATTTTAAATAAATAAATAAAGTAAAAGAAGAGTATGTAAATATATAAATGAAATAAAAATAAGTTTAAAATATCTATGAAGTTTAATTATTTTTTAATTTATTTTTTTAAATAAATGAAAACTATTTTTTTTTTATTTTAACAAATTTTAACTAAATTTATTAAATAATATAAAAGTATGTAAATATATAAATAAAATAAAAATATTTTAAAAATATCGATGAGCTTCTTGGAAGTTTAATAAAATAAATTAAAATTAGTTTTTATTTCAACAAAGACAAAAATATTAGTAAAAATTTATTAAATATATCACCCAACTAAATACTGGTTATTATTATAAAATATTTATTTCTTATTTATCACAGTTTCGCTCAGTCTCACTGACGGCCACATGTACCCCTTTTGTTATAGTGCATGAAAAAGAACTGCGAAAATGCGAATGTGTATTCAAATGCAGCATGCGTTCGCGCTGCGCGTTGAGCACAGCAGCAGCAACAATAACAAAAGGAACGGCAACAACAACAATAACAACAATAACAATGAACATCAACAATGCGGCAACATTGTAAAAGCCAAGTTTAATCAAAATATAGCCCGGACTTTGCTGTTTTGGCCATGTGGGCATGTGGGCGTGGCCTGCTCCTGTGCAGTCCACAGATATTTGTACATATATATCAATATATATATATAGATAGTGCAGAGAGAAAGCTGCTTTTAAATTTTTGATAAACACGCAAATTCGTCGCAATTTGTCAGGACATGCAGAGAAATTGTGGTAAATCTGTTTGGCTGTCACACAAACAATTGCCAGGGCCATGAGTGATTATTCAAACTGTTTTTCGGTCAGCATATTTGATTAGCAGCGCGTCGGTCGAACTATCACCTGCATTTGCCTGCATGTCAAATGGTTACCCTCGGCCTAATCAGTTGCCCCGAAATTAAATCAAAATCCAAATCAAAATCCAAATCGAAATATGCTGACAACGAACATGATAACTAATTGACGGAGTTGTAGTTGTTGTTGTTGTTGCTGTAGTTGTTGTAGTTGTTAGCAACAGCTGCAACTGTTGCCAGTCAATCGCTCAATATGATTATTGATGGCAGCTCTGGCCCACTTGGCCCACTTGGCCAACTCTGCCAGCTGATAAGCCCCATAATTGGCCTGACATCTGGAGCAGAGGCAATCGGGCGAGCAATCTGTTCGACAAATCCACAAAAACTGTTGTTTGCTCAATTAAATCATTTGACATTCACATCTGACAGCGACATTCCCAAATTCAACCTCTGGCTGTTTGCATTACCAGAATATCCAATTATACCAGCAAATTCAAAACTATTTCAACTGATTTAATACAGCTTTTGGCATGCAAGAATAACATAAATTACCAAAATTAAACTAATCAAATTTAACATGATTTTTCAACCAAAATTAAATATCTAATAAACAATATTTTAATTTAGCTAAATTTAACAAATTTCTAAAGAAATTGAATTTTAATTTTTAATAAAACAATTAAATATGGGAAATATAAGCATAAGAGAAGCACAGATACGAACAAATTTATGCGAGATGTAAATATTAATTTAGAATTTTTATAGTACTTCAATCTTGTATCTTGTATCTACATATCTTTCTATCTTTCTATCTTCTACAATATATATTTAAGTATCTATCTTTATATATTTAAAACACATATATTTATCATTAATATATCTTCTACATATTGTCAAACTATATATCTATCTATCTATCTATATCGATCTATCTATCTATGTATGTATGTATGTATGTATCTATCTATCTATCTATCTATCTAACTATCTATCTATCTATCTATCTATCTATATATCTATCTATCTATCTATCTATCTATCTATCTATCTATCTATCTATCTATCTATATATCTATCTATCTATCTATATATCTATCTATCTATCTATCGATCTATCTATCTATCTATCTATCTATCTATCTATCTATCTATCTAAATATGTAGATACATACCTATCCTAAGTTAGAAAGAGAGAGTTTCTATATTTCTATCCATTTATCTATGTCCACCTATTAATCTATATATAGTATAAGTTTGTGGTTATCTATCCATCTGCCAATATCTGTCTTTCTATCCATTCAAAGGTCTACCTTTTTATCCCATACCTATAGGTCTTCTTATATATCTATCTACCTACATCTGAATTGCTTTATTCTTAACTCTCTCTCTCTCTCTCTCTCTTTCTCTCTCTCTCTCTCTCTCTCTCTCTCTCTCTCTACCTCTCTATCCATATATTATCAAATTTCATGCCGGATTAAAAACTCCATTTCACTCACAAAATGCATATGCTCAACTTAAAGATACCCTTTAGAATGCATATTTGCGTGTGCATGGCATAAAAAATGAAAAAATGAAAAAACGAAAAAACGATAGAGAAAGAAATGCTTGATGCAAATGCAAATAATGCCTCGACTGTGGTTGCTCTGCCAGAGGCGTGGCGCTTGGTGGAGGGCGGACAACCACTGCGTGGGCGTGGCAGTGAAGCTTCTGCAACATTTTCGATGATTAAATGCAAACACGCAAATATGACGAGCGACGAACTCGACAGCCAGTCGAGTATATCTATATCCCTCTCTGTCCCGCTGCCCCGATACCCCTCCGCCCTCTCTCTCTCACTCTCTCTCTCTCACTCCCTCTCTGTGTGTGTATTTGTATTTGTCGACTGCCAACTGTCTTCAAAATATGTAAAAAATAAAAGTTGGCATTAATAATTTATGCAATATGTACACACACTCGCACACACACAGACACATTCGCACACACACAGACACAGGCACACTTTAGCAGAGAGTCAAGGAAAATATTTGCATGAGAGATACCGAAAAACTGTTCTGCAGACAAAAATGAAAATTGAATGCCTTAAAACGTGGATATAAGTAAGTAGATGATTTGAATATGTACTCACATATTCGCATGAGTACTCAAATAAATGCAAACGATTCTTATGGCTTTTTGCTCGCTTTCGTAAAATTGCAAACAAAAAAGCTGTCAACGCTGTTTGCCCTTCAGCGCAAGACTATGTGTGAAAGTGAACAAATTGAAGATACCCTGTACTTAAATGAATTTAATTCAATTTATACAACTATTACTATAAAAATATATATATTTATTTTTTTAATAAATTAAGCAAATAATAAAATTAAAATGTGAATAAAAATTAAGTTATAAATAAATTTAAATTTATTTTATTGTAAATAAAAATAAATAATTAAATAAATTTTTATATTTTATATAAATATTTTGTATATATTTTATAAATAAATAAATTGTGTAATTTGAATCTGAATATTTATTTTTTATTTTTCTAAAATATATTTTACTCGAAATAAATGAATTTCAAATTAAAAACTAAATATATTATAATATTTTTTTATTAATAATTTTTTTTAATATTTTTAATGATTAAAATATATTTATTAAATTAAAAATAAATAAATTTGAATTTTTAATTTCCCACTTCTAAGCTACCCTTTCCACACAAAAATGCTGTTAATTACAGGGCATACAAGTATAAAAAATAAATAAAAAATATATGTAAATAAAGGAAAATGAAATGTTTAAAAATGAAAATGCTGAAATATATGTGTTGGCTCTCTGCATATTTGATGTTGCATTTGGTAGTTGAGCAGTCGAAATCGAACTGAATAACCAAATGCCCTTTGGCAATGCAATTCTGCCCGCTGTCTGCCGCCTGCTGCCAGGCAGTCAGCCAGCCAGCCAGAGATATCTTATCTTCAGGCGAGGCAAGGCAGCTGGGTGGAGTGAGGCGCTAGAACATATGCTATTATTTAGTATCTGGTTGGCAATGAGTTTAATTAACCACTTACATGGCTTTAATTCAACTGCAAATTTCATCGAGTGCATGATTCGGCGATAAATGTGACCGGCGACAGCGATTTGTGGCTGCCACCGGGGGGCTATAGTAGCCCGGTGACTGCCTCCGTTATCATCCTTATCGCGTCAGCAATTTGTCTGATAGATAAACACCGGCGCGGACCAACACTCCCATTGGCATTGATTTATGTGTAGAAAACCCCAAATACAGCGAAATCGTATGCGTATCCCCATGCTCCAGGCACCCGGCAGCTGTTTAGCTAGTTAGTTAGTTTCTTTGGCTAACGTTTGCCCATAAATATTTTCGAGCTGAGCATGATACCCTGCATGCGTACGGGCAAGCTGGACATATGGACTGGCATTGATAATAATACCTAAGCTATAGGCATAATCGATTTACTCTATATATATAGTAACTCTATCAATTACAATTACAGGGTATCAGTGGATCTACTACTGGTTATTAACTGGTTATTTATGCATATTTAATATCTTTGAAATGAACGAACTGGGCCCGCTCTCTTTCGGCTCGGGCCAGCTCAGGCTCTGCTGACTAGTTGTTATTAAAACAAAGAGCGTGCCCAAATTTATAGCCATATTATTTGTTATTTATTTAAGCTATAAATATGCATATCAAATAGAGAAATGCCAGCACGTTTTTTACGACTCGAAATACCCTGCGCAAAATGTTTGACTAGTTTCTTACACACTTAGTGTGTGGGTGGGCAGAGCTACTTAAATTATTTAAATAAATTAAATATATTAAATAAATAAATATCAAAAATATTTAAATTTTCGAAATAAATTAAAGATGAAACAATCCCTTTAAAAAATACAAAAATAAATTAGGAAAATTATTCATTGAAAATAATATGCTCTAAAATAGTATTTCTGATGAATTTATATATTTGAAGGAAATTTAAAATACGGAAATAAGAAATAATGGGATATGAAAATGAATTGTAAAATAATTGCATTAATATAAAAAATAAAAAATAAAAATATATTCTCATGTAAAAAATATATTTTTATAATTTTTTTAAAATTTATTATTGATGTAAGGATTTAAAATTAAAAAAAAATTAAAATTCTATTAAATAAAATATTTATTATTTTATAAATGAAAATTTATTTTAATATTATTTTAATTATTTTAATGTTTCTATTTTTCTTAAGTTTAAGTTAAAATTTTGTATTAACATATTAAGATTTCATCTAATAGCAAATAATTAATACTTAATATTTATTTTTTGTAGAAAATTTAAAATACTGAAATAAGAAATATTGAGCCATGAAGATTAATTCTAAAATAATTGCATACATATATAAAAATATAGAAAATAAAAATATATTTTCATGTAAAAAATAAAAATATATTTTTATTTTTTTATAAAATAAAAATATATTTTCATGTAAAAAATATATTTTTTTTTATAATTTTTTTTAAAATTTATTATTGATGTAAGGACTTAAAATTTAAAAAATTAAAATTTCTATTAAATAAAATATATATTATTTTATACATGAATAAAAAATGTTTTTTTAATTAATACTTAACAATTACTTTTTGTAGAAAATTTAAAATACTGAAATAAGAAATAATGAACCATGATAATAAATTATAAAATCGTTTCAATAATATAAAAAAAAAACTTTAAAATATTTTTTCATATGAAAATTATGTTTATAAAAATTTTATATAATTTAATATTGATGTAAGAATTTAAAATTGAATAAATTTAAATTTCTATTAAATAAAATATCTATTATTTTATATATGACAAAAAAAATGTTTTTTAAATTTTTAATTCTTTTTTTCATTTTTTAATTTATGTAATAGCAACTAATTAATTCTTAATATTTATTGTTTGCAGTGAAAAAAGGAAACACCTAAACAGCTCTTAGTCCCTCTTAGTATAACTAAGCCTTCCCATAGAGCATTCTTACATTCGTATAGCTGCCTCATTATAGTTTGCTCTTTTGTTTTCTTCCATTGACTTTGTTGTTGTTGTTTTTGTTAGTGTTGCTGCTGCTGCCACTGGTTTACGCTGTTGCTGTTGTTATTTATGTGGCCATAAATTTGCAGCTGAAAGCAAAACCCCGCGACTGCGCCCGGCCGCAAATAGTTGCACACAGCTCGGACAGCCCTCGTCGTAGTGCGTATGCCAGAGTCGCACAGTCGCCCCATTGTGCCACATAGTCCATAAGCCTTGACGCTTCGCTGCAAATGAGCAGCGGCAGCAAAGGAATCGAGCTAAAGCCGCTTAAGGACCTCGACATGGACATGCCAGCGGCTTAGCCCATGCGGTTCGTTGATTTTCAATGAGGCCAGTTTCAGTTCCTGTTCCAGTTCCCGCTCTCAGTTCCAGTTCCAGTGCCAGTTCCAGTGCCAGTTGCAGTCCCAGCACTCGAGTGTCCAGTCGCTGGCTCGTGTGTTGGTTACATAATTTAGCGTTTGCTGCGAAACATTTCCGCTGAATTTGCGGCTCGCACGCAAGCCCAAAGGATACGACTATTTCTCTATAATCAGCTGGGTGTCATCGTAAGGTCATCAGTGCCGCCCGCACGCAATGCCGAAGCCCATTTTTACAACGTCACAAAGTCACTTGCCCGGAGTCGGAGTCGTGGTCCGGGCCAACCCTCCAGAACTTGTGTCCAGCTGCTTATCAGAGGCCGTGCATCGCGCATAATGTGCGCCGAGCACGTCAACGGCCGTCGCTTGTAAACAAATTAGAAGCGTATCCTGGCCGGAAGTCCTGCACACACACACACACACACACCGAGACAATAAAGAACAGGACTTGCCCACACAAAACTGTAAAAAAAACTGGCAGCGAAGCGGCCAAATGAACCGTCAACTTTCCCTTTCGAAGTGTCCTGCCAATGGGCATATCCACTTCGGCAGCGACACATTAACTTGGCTTAAATCAAGGCTCTGAATTCCAATCAGATGTTCGCTCGGAATAGAGCATAAAGAATAGAATGTTAAAAAAAGCTAAATATATTTTTTGATGGCAAAATGAAACTGCTCTAGCTTTAAAATGGCTAACTTAGCGAACTTATGATCCCTGTTATAATGTTGTAAAACAATCTAGCTATAAAACGGCCAACTTATTATGCCAACAATATTTGGGAATCTCATAAAAAATACTGTTGATCTAGCTATAAAACGGCCAACTTATTATACCAACAATATTTGGGAATCTCATAAAAAATACTGTTGAAAAGGGGCTACAAGATCTAGCTATAAAACGGCCAACTTGGGCACTTAGTTTCAGTACTTACTTCCAAAGCTTATCCATGCCTGATTCCAAATTGTGACTAAAGCTGCACTAAAACGCATTTTGCTTAAGAATAATATTTTAAAAAATATATTACAGTATTTTTAGTATATAAATATATTTTTTATATTTAAATTATATTTTTAAAATATTTTATTTTTACTAAAATTTCAATATTTAATAATCTGTAGGCCACATAAAGCTTCAGCCAACCCCAATTCCTATGCCTCAAAGAGAAGTAGAGTATTGTGATATTCGTCATACCCTAGCCCAAATGCCGCTCTTCATTAATATCTACTTCAATGTTTTACTTTGCGTTGGTCAACATTTTCCTTACATTTCTTTTTCCCCCATTTCTGCGGAAAAGGCGCGAAATTTGTTTGTCTAACTGTTCTTCGTCGGCTTGCTTGGGCAGCACACCTTGAAATCAGTTTGTTCTTTGTTCTACGCCTGCTCCGCTTTAAGCTGCAATTAACTTCTTGGCTTTAAGCCGCACGACCAAGTTGACCAAACCCACACCCACACCCACGCCCAGGCCCGAGCCCGAGTATAGTATAATTCTCGTAAAGCTGGATGCCTTATGTCCTGCCCGCACGCAATGTCCTGTGGCCGCCTGAGCACTTTTTCATTATAATTGGCATTCGCCTACGCTTAACTAATCTACACAAAACGCAGCTCCCCGGGGTATATTGCCGCTGTCTATTGTTGTATTGTCATAATTTTGATTGAGCAGCCGAATGCGGCCCCAAATTGGTATTTTGTGATATATTGACTTTGTCGCTGAACTGTCGCCTGCTTAGTCACTCCAAACTTTCTGCTTTGTTGGTGTCGGACGACAATTAGTGCCCTCACGGCTGCCCCCTCCCCTCCTCCCTCGACCGCATCTACATAGCAATTAGGACTTTATGGATCAGCCCAGCAAAGGGTTGTTTTTTTTTTCATTCTTTTGACGCACTGTCATTTGTACTCCCGCCTCCCCAGTACTGTTCCTATACTATATATAGATATATATATGTATATGTAGTAACCTTCACATGCCCCTTTCTATATAGCACTCAAGCACTTGGCTTCTGCTAACACCAATTTGTTCATTGATTCCGCGCTACAAATTACAAATAATGTTTCAACAAAAGCGCTTAGAATTTGCTTTGGCCTATACAAAATACGACTGGCCAGATGCTCTGCAAAAAGAAAATTTTTTCGATATTTTTATTGTTAGCAAAAATGTTAAAAGATCTTCAAAAAATATGTTAAAAATATAAATTGAAATAAGTAAATATATTTTATATTGAATTTTAATCAGTTTTCAATTTGAAACTACTTCAATTACCGATTTATTCTCATACGCCTTTCTTTGCAATTCTCAAAGTTGGTTAAAACACAAAAATATATTTTAATTTCTATAACTAAAAACTTCATTAAATTTTCTCAGATGCTCTGCAAAAATAACAATTTTACACATTTTTTTGTTGCCAAAAAAAGTTTTTTTTTTTAAATAAAAAAAATATATATATATAAATTGAAAATATATTTGCTATATATATATTATTTTATATACATTTGTTATATATATTTTATTTTTTCATACAATTTTAATCCAGTTTAAAATATCTCCATTAAGCGACTTTTTGTCATACGCCTTTCTTTGCAATTCTCAGAGTTGGCTAAAATACAAAAATGAATAATTATCAAAAATATATTTTAGTTTCTGTAACTAAAAACTTCATTAAATGTTTCCCTGTAAATTTCCCTTTCTCTCCTGTCCACCTGTGTCGCCAACCATCTCGGCCAGCTAATATGCCCGTCAGCCCGTTCGATGGTGCTGCTGGCGCAATGTTTGATTGTGCAACTGTTCGTCGCTGTCGCATTTCGTTTCGAGTTGAGTGACTTCAATCTGTCACCAGAGAGTTTCTTGAGGTCTTTTATTATTATTATTATTATTGTGAGCCAGCCGCCTTTCAATTTCCACAGTATTTTTTTGTAGAATTCGCCAACCCCCTCGTCGGCAGGGGTTGTGCATATGGCAGCATTAAAAAACCCACACGTACAATGTCCAAAGAAATTAGATGTCGTCGTTGTCGTTGTCGTTGTTGCTGGCTCTCAACTCCCAGCCCCTGCGTCTCGCCGCCCCCTGCTGCTGCTCATCGTGTGACATAATTCAGGCTAGGTGCAACGAGTTGGACAAAGGTACAATGGACAGCTCAACGCACACGCCCATCCGCCCACACACACACAGAGAGAGAGCCCAAGACAAAAGGCGCTCCACGTCGACAACTTTGTCGTCTGATGATGAGTTTCGCTTGTTTTGTTTACTTCTTTCTTTATTTCTGCTGCTGCTGCTGCTGCTGCTTTGCCCTGCATCTAGACGAGGACACGCCCACAAATTGCACGGCACATTATTATTGTCGTTTTTAATTTGTGTGCCCCAAAAGAAATTGCAAACAGTGCCCGTCCATTGTCTGCGACACTTCAAACGTGAAACGCTGCACAGGTTGGGCTACAAAATATTACATATTGTTTACCATCTAAATTTCGCATAGAGCTGGGCGCAGCCCCGCCCACCGACAGATTATTTACGCTTTGTAGATCCCAGAGAGAGCCCGAGTCTATATAAATAGATATTATCTTTATGATGCATATCTATATATCTCGCTGTTTGGCAGCATTTCAAAATGAGACTTAAGAAACTTCCATAAAACTGAGTAGAAGCGAGAAGCTTATAAAGTAAGGCAAGAGTGGAGAGAGAAGCTTATACTTAACAAACTTGGCGAGGAAACTTATGTGAAGAAGAATTAATAATTAAAACTTTTAATGGCAAGCCAAAGAAGTGAGAATCTTATATAGAACGGAACAAGCAGAGAGAAACTTTAAGAGAGTGAGATTTATATGGGAATAAAAATTAAAACTTAATTTGGAAAGCAAAAGCAGAAAGAAACTTTAAAGAGAGAAGCTCTTATGAAAAAGAATAATAAGAAAGAAACTTTTAAAAGGCAGAAAGAGGATTAATGGAGAGTGAAAGAGAGAGAGAGAGAAAAGTTAGACAGGATAAGAACAGCGCGAAAAGTGAGCGAATTTGATAGATAGACAATGGGAGAGAAAGACGAGAGAGAGAGAGAGAGAGAGAGAGAAAGACGAGAGAGGGAGAGAGAGAAAGACAGAGGGGCAGAGAGTTAGAGAGAGAAAGTGAGAGTATTGAATCTCAATCTCAAGAGATGGAGAGAAAAAAAAACAGAAAAGGAAAGAGTTAAAGACTCTGAAATAGAGAAATAGAGAATGAGAAAAAGGGAGAGATAAAGAGAGAGTGTGAGAAATTTAGAGAAAAGGAAACAAAAAAGAGAAAAGTAGAGAAATAGAGATACAGAAATAGACATGATGAAGAGAAGGGAGATATGGAGAGAGAAGAGGTAGGAGGAAGAGAGAGAGCCAGTGAGGAAGTCTTGAAAAAAAGAGAAGCTTATAGAGCAGGGAAACAAATGAGACAACTGACATTGAAGAGAGCAGAAAACAGAGAGAAACTTTTAAAGCATGGAAACTATACAATAAATGAGAGAGGTATAGAAATATGTATTTATACAGATACCTCTTAATAAAAGTAACAAATGTTGAAGAGAGATGAAGTTGACAGAATGAAAATAATTTTCTTATATTAAAAAACCTTTTTTTATATATTAAAAATTAATAATAAAGATTTTAATTTAAACCCAAATATATATCCTTTTATAATTTAGTTTTATAAGCAAAAATGAACTCTTCCCCTTCTTATCAGTACCCAAGTCCTACGCCAATAAAAAACATGGTTAAGCTTTAAAGATTTTTCAAAAAGTTCTTTATTATATATGAATAATAAAATGTTAGAACAAAATAATAGTAGTAGTAGTAGTTGTTGTTGTTGTTGTTGTTGTTGTAGACTCTCAAAACTGAAGAAGAGTAAGGAAGGGACATAAGCTTGCCTTTCATGAGCTAATTCAAGCTCAAAATACAAATCAATCGGAGGGCAGCAATGGAGAGAAAATCTTTACAAATAAATCCAAAAACTGAGAATTTGCAAAGGTGTGAGAGAGAGTGTATGTATGTGTGTGTGTGTGTAAATTAAGATGAATGTATTAATACTTCTTTAGTTTTAGTTTAAAGCTAACATAAATTAATTTACGAATTGTAGTAAAACTAAGCGAGTTTTCGTTTGTGAATGTGAATGTGATATATGAGTGTATGAGTGAGTGTTATATGTATATAGCTAGCATGCGATATATATACTCTATATATATATATATGCATATATAGAGATATCAATTGATTATAAATTATTGTAAAAATATGTGTAAGTAAGTTCGTTTGCATTTAGCAAGCAGTTTTCGTTTTCCACTTGTTTCGAATGTTTCGAGTTGTTTTTCTTTGAAAATAATATCACTTGGCGGCAGACACAGAGAGTGAGTGAGTCACTGAGAGAGATGGCAGAGAGCAGTAGCTGGAGTCTACTTTTGCTGGTTGCTGCTGCTGTTGCTGCCGCTGTTGCCCTTGTCGTGCATCATTTGTATTAAGCGATTGCGCTTGGCCGCATCTGATCTGCTGTATTCATCGAGGAACTGCGCGAAGAAACGATCGTTAAGAGGTTTACAAAGTTAACAAGGATTAGGCTATTGTTATACAGAGAGAGAGAGAGGGGGGAGAGAGGGAAGAGTGTGTGCAGTTCTTTACTCACCCCTAGATCAAAGTCGCGTGATATGAGCTGCCTGGCCGGGGCATTGTTGTAGCACATGGTCACCAAAAAGGGATAAATGACCGGATTAAACTGCGTCGACAGCTTGGACAAATTCTTGAAGATCACCGCAAATGGCTCCGTTATGAGCAGCTCCTGGTGCCGTCGATTGTTCACGCTGAAGAACGCCAGCGATGCTATCAAGTCGATGAGCATCGTCGAGCTCTCGGCACTCGGATTGGCAGTCGTTTGGTTAACGCTATATTTAAGTATCAGGCACATCACGTCCAGCAGCTTCAGCGACAGAGGACCCTCCACGGACAGCACCTCCTGTAGAAGAGAAAGAGAGAGGGGGGAGATCGTTTAATTGGCAACAACTTGAATGGAAACAGAAATGAAATAAATTGTGGAATCACTGAGCAAATGTTTTAATTAAGTCAAAGCAAATATCAAAGAGTGGCACTTGTTCATAGCAGCAGCTGAAGTGCTCAATTGTTTGTTGTGCGTGTGTGTGTGTGTTAGTGTGTGTGTGTGTGTGTGGTACACATCTATTTGCATAGCGGAACGCAGCAGGACGAACGGACAATGAGCTCTCGCTTCTAATTTGTTTGTTTTGGCAGCCGTGCGGCCAACTGCGAAGGCCGAGCCACAAACAACAACAAAAAAAAGTAAAACAGTAAAAAACCAACATGAGGGCAAGCTCTGATATGACAGACTAATAGATATCCTATGATTTGAGTGTATACGACTAAAATGGTAAATTCAGTGCACAAAAGAAAGCATATCAAAAGTATATCAGCTTCCTTTTAGCTGTGAAACTCTATTATAGTACTGGCTGTTTATCGATAATTGTTATCGACATACTGCTGTATGTCTGTGCCCTTCAGTTAAAACTTTAGGCATCAGGAAGTGCTAATAATTATTAATATATATTAAAATCATAAAAATTATTAGGCAAAATGTATTTCGATTAATGATAATAAATATCGATAGATCTGCTTTGAGATACAATATATATAAATCCATTAAAAAGCTGCTAAATAAATTACATCACTCTACATAACATTTGGCAACGATAGCTGACACAGTAAATCGATAAAAAGTCGATATAAATATCGATATAAAATCATCGATAACTTAGAAATCGCATAAAATCATATCTAAACCATAAGCATTTAATATTATGATTTCGTGATAAAATTGACTCATGCAGTTAATCGATAATAAGCTGTTATCGATCATTCAGCAGGCATAGCCATATGGTGCATATATCGCATTTGAAGTGCAACCCTTCTGCAGTCAGCAGCAACCCCCAGTTAGAGCTGCATTCTAAGTTAAGTAGCTTTTAATTTATGCTAATCACACGTACTTGAATATTGGGCGCACAGTAATGAGCGGGACAGCGAGAACAACTAAAACAACCCTCGCTCGCTGGGCAATCAGCAGCAACAACAACAACAGAAGAAAAAAGACCGAAAAACGCAAAACCAAAACCAAAACTGAAACTGGCAACTTGTACGAGCATTGAGCAAATATTTAGCCAAACAATTGACGTGCCTGGCTGGTTGGTTGACTAGCAGCAGGCCAGGAGTAGGGGTGGAGCGGGTAGCGGGTAGAGGGTAGAGGGTGTAGGGCAGGATGTAGTAGGCAGGATATGAGCGAGGATTTGTGCATGGCTCAGAGAGCAAACGATGCGCGATGCGAAGCGAAGCGGCGGCGGCGGCATCCTTCAAAAAACAATCAGCCAGGCGAGGCAGGCAGTAGCTGTGTCTCTCTCTCTGTGTGTGTGTGTTGTGCGTGTGTGTGTGTGTGCGTGTATATGCCTTGTGCTTGGGTTAAACTTGAAAATTTCATTTTACAAAGTCAATATTTGCCTGGCAGAGGCAGCCGCAGCAGCAGCACTTGAAAATTGAGCTGCGCTGTGGTTGTGCGTGTGTATGCTGTGTGTTAGTGTGTGTGTGTGTGTGTGTGTGTTGTGCGTCTCTCGCTGATTAAAACCAAATCAAATTATTTGCCAGCCAAGAGTTATATATACACATAACTTTTTTCTACCCGAAACAACACAAACACTACGCAAAGATGAGTACCCACTGCGGAGTTTATCTATTTCTGTGGTAATTTAAAGCAAATAAATGGGCTGGCAAGTTTTTGCACAAACTTTGGCCTAATCCGCTAGCCAAATGCCAGCTGAGGCAGCTCGAGCTCTGCCTGCATTCATTTCATTTCGACTGTTTGCGCAACAAATTAGTTTGTCAAGTGCGTTTCGTTTCGCCAAGCAATAGAAGGGGGAGGGTGGGCGGTCGGGCGGTTGCAGGCACCCACAAATATTGACAGAACGCAGCAGGAAATGAAATGTAGACAAGCGAATGCGCCGCAGACACTCAATCAGTCAGTCAGTCAGTCAGTCAGACAGACAGACTGCCAAGGAGTCAGTCGAGCTTTCAAATGCCAACTCATCTGCTAGACTGAATTGCAGGCAACTTGCAGATGCCTTAACTGTGAGAGAGAAAGTCAATCAGACAAACTGGTAATCAGTCAATCAGTTAATCAATCAATCTGTCAATCAATCAATCTATCAATTAGTTAATCAATCAATCAAACAAATGTTTTATCAGTCAATTTGCAGTACGTAAAGTCAATCAGTGGTGACTTCAATCATTGTCAATCAATCAAAAGATAAGGTAGATAAGGAATAAATCATTCAGTCAATCAATCATACACTAAATTTATGGTAAACTTCATTAAGCAAAAAAAATGCTAATATCTCCCCGAGCAGTTAATCAATCAATCAAAGCCAATACAGATAGCCTTCAATCAATCAATCGAATATTCATTCTTTCAATCAAGGCAACAATTAACCTAAAGCCAAGGCACAACATGTTGCTCAATTGGAAAGCAAATCAATCAATCAATCAATCAGTCAATTAATCAATCAATCAATCAGTCAATCAATCAATCAATCAATCAAGCATCATTCAGTCACTGTATGACCCCACCCGCAGTTGTATCTCTCATTGAATTCAAATCCTATTGCCAGTCGTGCAGCCTTCCCACAACTCAGTCTGTCAGTCAACCACTCAGTCAGTCAATCAATCAATCAATCAATCAACTCTCACTCAAACATTCTATGCACTCATCCACAGTTTTATCTCTCATTCAATTAAAAGCCTATTGCTAGTTGCTCAGACAGGCCATAAGCTAGTCAGTCTGTCAGTCAATCAATCAGTCAATCATAAGCTCTCTCTACATATATGCACCACACTCCACTCAGCCCATCAGTCTGTCGCATATGATTAGACACTCAGCAGACAGCCAGACAGTCAATCAGTCAACTGTTCATTCAGTCAGTCAATCAATCAATCATTAGCTGCTTTCATATGCCCTTTCATTTGGCATTCAACTTGCAGTTTACCTGTCTTGCCTGTGTGCGCATATCAAATGCTGCTCTGCATGTTCTTGCCCATCATCCACCAAGCTAAGCAAAGTGTCGAAATATTTGCGCAGGGAGCACCCACCGCCCACCCAACCACCAGAAGTCGCGCACCACCCACGCTGGCCAAATGTCAGTTGACATTTTGCCAATTATCAAATTCCGCTGCCACTCAATGACAGAAAAAAAACAAAACTGAGAAAACGCGCAAATTTACAAAACGCAGCGACAACTTCCAATGCCCGCTCAGAGAGTGGGAAAGGGGTATATTGGTTTCGCTGTAATATTGAATTAAGCAGGAAGCCAGAGGCATATCTGTTGCATATCTGCTGAACAAATCGGCTGAGGGTATGGCAAATCGTAAAGTTCTATATCTTTTACTAGCTTATATAGTCTTATTTTACTATTTCCCCGATATGCTCTTATATATAATATATTATATTTTATATGAATGCACAACCCTATACTGTGTACTATATAAATCAACTAAAAATATGACCCATTTCGATTATAAACCTGTATTTCCTATCTAAATTACTTCTTGCGTCATTTTTGGGACACCCCTTAGATATATGATACTATAAGTATATATACCAACTATTAAGGGTATTACAAAGTTTAGAGTGTTACAATGCTTTCTACTTTCTAAGGATCTACTCTGCTATCTAGTCCTGTTATAAAAGGATCTTCCTTATAGGCAGATTTCCAGATTTCCAGCTTTTCTCCAATCTCGAACAAGCATTGCGGCAGTCGCTTATGCACGTCCTCTCGCTGTTCTTTCTGTTGTTGCCTAAACTAAATTCTAACTTTTAGCCACAATTTGTTGTTGTTGTTGTTGTTGCTTTTGTTGTTGCCTTTGCTGTTGGGGTTTCGCTCAATTTTCTCAGGCGATTTCACGTGCGACAAACTTCTCAAGTGCAAAGCAAAGAAAAGCAACAAAAATCTTAAAACTAAACGACAAAAAATAATAAAAATCGACTGAGGAAAAAAAAGTTGGCTTGCCTGAAACGAATAGCAAATGCCCTAGAAAAAAGTCTGATATAGGGAAGAAGATTAAGATGAAGATAAGATAACTTCATTATACTAAATTGAAGTTGGCTTATAGCTTCTGGCCCAGTCCAAATCCAAGTCCAGAGCATAGTAAATATACCCTCCGATAGAGTATCGAAAGTAAAAACTCAACACGTAATGAAATTTTCAACGGCTGACTTTGTGATTTGTTTAAGCGGCATTTGTCCACTTGAAGGGCGGGAGGGAGAGGGGGTGGGGGGGAGCGGAAGCTAGCTGGGGAGCAATAGAAAAGCTAGCTGACTCTGGCTGACTCTGGCTGACTGCCTGGACAGGTGTAACACGGCGCGCTTTGGGGAGGGGCTGGAGCAACTTACCTGAAAAGTGCTCGCATCCACCGAAGCCAGCGAGACGAAAAGATTAAAAGTCGATGCCGCCAAGGCGGTCGTGCGCGGCGGAATGCATTCACCTGCAAAAAGCAACAAGAAGAAGATGAATAGTAAGAAGACGTAGAGCACTATATAGTAAGCGGATATTGCCCAGATACATACATATATATATAGATAGCCATAAATAACAACAACAAAATCAAAATTAATTTCCGCCAGCGAACAAAACTCACGTAACCCGCCGCACACAAATCCAATTAGCACCCCCATAAGAGCTACCCCCACCCCTACCCCAAGCAACTACTGCGAGCTACTGTTTTTACTGTTTTTACTGTTTTTTCTTTAAGATTTAAGATCCATTCTTACCTATGGGCACCATGCAGCCGGCGAGCATGGCAATGGTGCCGAAGAGCTCGGTGGACTTGGCCGCGCTGAGCAGACGTGTCGGATCGCCAGGACCTGGAAGAAAAAGGGGCAGGAGAAAGACAGGAAGCGGCAGCAAGTTAATTAGCCTGTTAGTCCTGTTTACCTTGGCCAAGGTGCGACTTTGCTCGTCGCCTACTCACCGGGCGGACAAACATCAATGAAGCGGGTGAGGAAGCCCAACGTGGTCAACAGGCTCAACATGACGCTCTGATTCTGCTCAATGGACTCGCGCACCTTCATGCAACGGCGCGACAGCATTCCAATTAGTCCAGTGATTACGGCGTAGCTGTAAAAAGAGTGAGAAAGGGAAAGAGAAAGAGAGAGAGAGAGAGAGAGTGTGAGTGAGAAAATGTGATGCAGTAAAAAAAATATTTGAGTAATTAGTGACTAAATAAGACATCTTCATGATTTGTGAATTGAAAATTTAAATTGAAGGGAGAGGAGGATGTTGGAGAAAGAGAGATAGAGAAAGAGAGAGAGAGACAGAGAGAGAGAGAGAGAAAGAGAGAGACAGAGAGAGAGAGAGAGGAGAGAGAGAGAGAGACAGAGAGAGAGAGACAGAGAGAGAGAGAGAAAAAGAGAGCAGAGAGAGACAGAGTAGGATAAAGACAGAGAGAGAGAGAGAGAGAGAGAGAGAGAGAGAGAGAGAGAGAGAGAGAGAGAGAGAGAGACAGAGAGAGAGAGACAGAGAGAGAGACAGAGAGAGAGAGAGAGAGAGAGAGAGAGAGAGAGAGAGAGAGAGAGAGAGAGAAAGGCAGAGAAAGGGAGATAGACAAAATGATAGCGAGATAAAAGGCGACAGAGAAAAAGATGTCGAAAAAGCGAGAGAGGGAGGGAGTAGAAGAAAGGCAGAGAAAGAGGGAACGAGAGAGAGCGAGAGAGAGAGAGAGAGAGAGAGAGAGAGAGAGAGAGCGAGGGTACATATATGGCAAGAGAGAGAGACAGAGAAAAAGAGAGGAAGGTGGCGATAGAGGGAAAGAGAAAGAGAGAGACGGAGAGAGAAGGAAAGAGAGAAGGCGATCGAAGGGCTCTAAAAAGGAAGAAATTCTAATAAAGAATTCACCTTAACAGGTTAAATGGAAAAGGAGATAATACTCCAGAAATTACGCAAGATTCTTGATTCTTCGTCTTCATTCATATAGAAGCTGCATATCAGTTACAAGCAGAAAATGCTCGATATTTCTTTGCACTTTCACACAATATTTCCTTCAGATATATTTATATTCCAGCACCTAATTTACAGTCTTATTGAGCCACACGCATTCGCACACTTTTTATATTCAGCTCAATTGCAGGAGCAGGGGCAGAGGCAGGAGCAGGAGCAGGGGCAGAGGCAGAAGCAACAGTGGCTAATATCCTGCATATGGTAATCGGGGACACGCGTTTGGCATTAAGTGTGCTTGAAAATGCAAAAACGATTAGCAGGAGGCATTCGCATAAAATTTTGTTGCTGCTAAATGTTTGTAAGCAAATAAGGACTTAGCCAGGACAATTCGCAGAGCCAAATGTGATGCTGCATGCATTGAGCAGCTCAGGCCAAATGCCGAGGGTAGCAGAAGCAGCACAGAATCTAAGCTGAAGATGAAAGTTCTCTCTCTCTCTCTCTCTCTCTCTCTCTCTCTCTGATTTATTTTAATTTATTTCTCACATGTTGTGCACTTCAATTAGGAGAGCTCTGACTGGCTCTAGTTCCAGCTCTCGCTCTGATTACAGGCAATAAAAATATCACTCCTTTCGTTCGTGATTTATCATAATAATTGATACGACTATAAACACAAATCATCATCAATTACGTGCGACGAGCGACGAGCGAAGAGGAGCAATCTATGTAAAGAGCAATCGTTGATTTGCCACTCGACAACCCACTCGTGCCCGCGTGTCTCCACTCTCCAATCTCCACTCTACACTCGTCAGCCGTCACTTTGTGTACCATCTAAATGAATGGCATACAAATTTTGTACTATTTAAGTGCAGAATTCATCAAGCAATCGACTAAACCCCAAACAAATAGCAACTGATGCTGAAATATACTCTTCATAGCGACACAGCTGAGGTCAGCCGAATAGATACATGTAGCTCAAGTATGTTGAGGTGAGAGGCAACTGTTTATATGTGCATTCAAAAATATTAGAATATATTTTTGGGATCTTTAAATAAATCAAAAATCTAAATATTCAGCTAGGAGCAACGGGAGGATAGACTCAACGAAATTCAGTTAAAGGCAAATGCATTTTGCAGATATAACTGGAGAAGCATAATGATAATATATGTTAAATATATTAAAAATATATAAAATATAAAAAATATATAAAATATACAAAATATAAAAAATAAAAAATAAGATAATAAAAATATAAAAGATATATAAGATATGAAATTTAAAAAAAAAAATACCAAATATTATATTTATATAAACAAAATATTTAAAAATTATTTTATATATTTTTAAAAATATTTAAAAATTATTTTATTATATTTTTAAAAAATATTTAAAAATTATTTGATATATTTTTAAATATTTTTTATATATTATATTTGGTATATATAAAATATATGTAAGATATAAAATATTTTAAAAAATATATAGTGTTATATATGTGCATGTACATGAATAATATAATACATATAAGCACCTATACTATTTCCAGAAATTCTAAAAAGGCTTCTAACTAAATTAGAAAAATCTAGAAAAATATTTGAAGCTGCTCTGCAGACTTAACTCAATTTTCAAAGCAACTTCACATATGTTTCTATGATAATCCTATTTATTATACTATATATATAGATTAGTATACATAATAACTTTTACAAAGCAGCTCAAAAATGTATAGGCTAGCATATAATATTACTATTATATCAATACTAAAGTTAAGAGTCTTTTAAACTCAATCCTATAGAGTATATTAATGAATTTACTGTAGCAAAGTTTGGTAGATCGAGCTCAAGACTTTCTGCAAGCTTTCATCTGCTCCAATTCTCATACAGAACTCGAAAAATGCTGTATAAAATCAAGCCCAATCTATTTCTACAGCCCCAACAGTAGCCATACCTATTATTTTGGCCACTACTGTGCTTAGTCTATATACATTCTATAATATGAGTGATTGATACGCCTTGACAATGTGCGGATAGAACGAAATAATATTGATGCCGAATGCTGGCCAAAGCAAATAACAACAATGCTGTAGAGGGAGTAGGACTGCGAGTGGGCGTGGGCGTGGCAGGGATGGGGTTGCCTAACCATTTGACCCCTTTTGACACACAGAGAGCCTTGACTGAGCGCGCGTGTGTGTGTGGCGCTCAAATAAAAGCGTCCATTACTCAAACTCACACAGGACATCGTCATGGGCGTCCCCAACTCTCTGGCAAACAAAAGCGTCAGCTAGCTACGTGTCCTGTGTATGCGACTAGGACTACGAATCCCTGTGAATGGCTATCCTGCGACTGCGACTGCGACTGCGATTCGAGAGGCTGGCGGGGCTTTTGGCTGCTCGAGAGCACTCCTCTGGCGTTGTCAACTGTAAACATACTTGAGCTTCCTGTTTTGCTATTTGTGCGAGAGCGCTGCACACTTAACCAACACACACACACAGCGACACACAGCCACACACATACTCGCACTCGTCACACACAAGCTGTTTGCTTGTTGGTTGGTCAATGTCCTGGCCAAAAATGAGAAAAAAGTCCTCGGCAAACTCATCAGCACCACAAAAATATCCTTAATAATTTTCTTAAACCAACAAGCACAAAGCTGCATGAAGGATGCTTTTACCCAGTCAACAGCAGCAGCAGCAGCAGAGGCCCAGCCTCACCCATCTCCTCTCCCTCCTCCTCCCCTCTCCTTGCCGGGCCTGTCATCGTTTGTCATGTGTCCTTCGCTTGTGCAAAGTATTTAGTTCGCCTCGCCGGGGCGAGCATCAATCCAAACACAAAATGGCCAACTGGCCAACGAGTATCGGATGTGGCTGAGGTTTCCTTTAGATGCCCAACCGCCCACCCGCCCGCACACCCGGCCGTGCCGGGTGCCACATAATCGTCACTGCCCGTAAAATAAACAGCAACAGAAGCGGCACCAGAGCAGCGCCAGCAGCAAAGCACATCAAGAATGGCGTCAAAATAAAAATAAAATACGAGCGCAATAAATTGCTTTCCTCCAGGACGAATAAGCTAATACACTAATTATTATTATTGCAGAATAAAATTTATATATATAAGCATTAAGAGTCAGCTCATAGTTAGTTGAGGCTATTCTAACTAATCAGTTCACTAAGCGTATAGTTTTCTTTGGCAGAAACAGCTCAACTTGTGCGCCTTAGGGATGTTCCTCTTAGATCTTTTCTTTTCTAATTAAAAATATCAGAAATATATATATATATATAGTTGTTTTCAGATTTAGAAGGTTTTCTGATATAAAAGAAAACCAAAATAAATAAAACAATTAATAGCGTTGGTCGGACGCAACCGACTGCGAATACTTTCCCAGCAGCCTACAGGCGCATCTCACATTATATCTTTAAATTAATCTTAAATTAATCTATATACAAATAAAATATAATAAAATATTATCAGAATATGTTCAAAAAAGGTATAAACAAGTAAGAAAAACCCTTTCTAGACCCCCCCACTAGGGTATACCATACCCCCCCCCAAGAAATTTTTTCTTTGATATACACAAGAGTTATTACAACCCAAACATTAAATAAAAACAAGTAAGAGCGTTGCAGTCGGACGCAACCGACTGCGAAATACTTTCTCACGTCCCAGCAGCCTACAGGCGCATCTCTCACATTATAGCTTGAAATTAATCTTAAATTAATCTTATACAAATAAAATATAATAAAATATTATCATTCAAGAATATGCTACAAAAAATGTATAAATAATAAAATAATAATCAAATAAATAATAAAATAATAATGTATAATAATAAAAATAAGATAAAATAAAATAAAGTGATTTAAATAGTTTTAAAAATATATATTAAATAAAATCTATAAAATATTTGCTTGACACAAATTGCTTATTTACTTGATCACAAATTCCATAAGACCCGCTCGAAGGCAGCGTATTTTGTGTACATATATATATAATAAAATACGAGACCCTCGACGCTGGACATGAGCATTTTTAGCTGGGTGTGAAAAGGCATTTGGTGCAAAGCTCGAAATAAAATAAAAATAGTGCCGCAAAAGGACGACGTGCAGCAGCAGCAGCAACAACAACAAAATTAACATCCTTGTTAGTTGTGAAAACACGTTCGCTAAATACGCGACAGGCGAGCAACCCCCGCACAGGACATGCCAGCACCAAGGCAGCTCAAGTGTGTGTGCGAGTGTGTGTGCGAGTGTGTGTTTGAGACAGGCGCAAATATTTTAACAAGTGTCAAATGCACACGATACTTAACTAAGTTTTATTTTGGCTCGATTTTGATGCTCGCTCTTCAAATCTGCGCTCACGTGCGGCTTTTCACACAAGCTACGAAAAATTTCCCAATTGATTAATAAACAAAATAGCAACGCTCAGCCACGCCCTGTTGCCTACGCCGGCTGCATGTAATTTGGGCATTTGTGTGCATTGATTTCGGGCACTTAAGGCGCATAATCAGCAGCAGCAGCAGCAGCAGCAGCAGCAGCAGGAGCAGGAGCAGCAGGACATCAGCGCGGATTTGTGTTCAAACAACAAGCTGCATGGTTCGCTGCACAACAATGAAAGGCAACCAGAAGCTGTAGAGAGATACACAGAGAGAGAGAGAGAGAGGGAGAGAGAGGGAGAGAGAGAGGTATGTAGAGAGTCGGCTCTTCACAGTCAGCGACATAAGCTGGATTAAAATCAAAACAGATTTGCGTTGACAACGGAGCCAGCGCCGGCCGACAGGACATGTTAATGTGCCTGGGCGCAAAACAAGTTGTTGCCGTTTTGATATGTGAAACGAAACACCTTGCCACAAGGATCTGTTTGACATGTACAAGGACTCGCTGCCAACCCGAAACGTCATTTCAACCTGATTGCTAGCCACATGGAGGCTAGAGTCTAGAGGGTGGGCGGAGGCTTGCAGGACGCTTAAATCGTTTTCAAATGAGTTGCAGTCGAGTTGATTTTAGCCCCGGGCGCTGCTTAACAAGTGCGCCGAGGCCAAGCGCTCAATCCTTTGCCCAAACATATGTCACACAGCCAGCCGAAGAAAATGGCTGAGCGATTAAATAGTCGGCTGCAGGGAGAGGCTGGGGAGAGGCACAGGGGGAGGCGTAGGTGACAAGGGCTAAAGGGTTACTTAATCAATTTTGCAAATTGAGCTAACGAGAATGGCAGGATAATTTAAAGGACATTAATATAATACATGATTTATGATTTATAATACTAAAAAAGGAAATATATAAAGTTTATATATTAAAAGTTAACCTATGTCAAGGTTAGCCTCAAGATCTTAGCGTAAGATTGAGTACAGTAACTCCTAGAGGTCCTACTCGTACGTCATATATCATTCATATATCTTAAGATCTTCCTTTAAGAGCTATACAAATTTCAATCACAATAAAAGACAGATATACCTAAGTTCGTGAGCCCTTAAAGTAGTAGGAAGGAAGGAAGGAAGCATACTGTCCAGTTGCAAGTGTTTTCTCGGATCATCTTGCAGTTTAATGTTATCGATATTTATCGATTTTATGCAAAACCTACTACAAGTTATCAATCAAAGTTAATCAGTGATAATCAGTGATATAGATTTTAGGCAAATACTGTAATTTAAAGTTAATCAGTGATTAATTGAATTGCATTTTATCGATATTTATCGATTTTAGGCAAATACTACTAGAAGTTATCAAAGTTAATCAGTGATCAATATGGATGGCATGCTATCGATATTTATAGATTTTAAGCAAATAATGTAAGTTAAATATGGATGAACTTGCACTTAAATGTTATCGATATTTATCGATGTTATACAAATACTACTAGAAGTATCAATCAAAGCTAATACGACTTTTGTTGACTGTAGTCAAAGAGCTCATTGAAGACTGACTGGCTGAGAGATAGAGAGAGAGAGAGAGAGAGAGAGAGAGAGAGAGAGAGAGAGAGAGAGAGAGAGAGAGAGAGAGAGAGAGAGAGAGAGAGAGAGAGAGAGAGAGAGAGAGAGAGAGACAGAGAGAGAGAGAGAGAGAGACAGAGAGAGAGAGAGAGAGAGAGAGAGAGAGAGAGAGAGAGAGAGAGAGAGAGAGAGGGAGAGACAGAGAGACAGACAGAGAGACAGAGAGACAGACAGAGAGAGAGAGGGAGAGAGAGAGCGAGCGAGAGAGAGAGAGCGAGCGAGAGAGAGAGAGAGAGAGAGAGAGAGAGAGAGAGAGAGAGAGAGAGAGAGAGCAACAAGCAGGCAGACATGAACAAAAGCTGAGAGTTTTGAATAGCTTAACTCTTATGAAGAGATATAAATTCCTCTTCTGATGCCAGAATGATATCTGATCTATATGCTCATCATATATAATCGAGATATATAGGTATATACCCACAACTAGATCAAAATTAGCCATCTTACTCTCCGCTAAGCATTAGCATTCGAGGCTACAAATTTAAAAAATTATTCACTCGGGCAAAGTCAACAATGGCTCAGGGCATACCGCAAATGACAGCTGGTGTCGCGCTGAACCCGAAACCCGAAAAGAGTAACAAAAACAATAAAAATAGAAATGAAAATAGAAAGTGTAATAGAAATTGAAATTGATTTAGATACAGTTGCAGTTGCAGTTGCGGTTGGAGGTGCAGAAGTAGCTGCTGAGCCGCAGCCTCATCGACAGCCTAAAACAACAAGCGACGAAAATTGTGACAAACGCAAAAAAAAAGGTGTTAAATGAAAAGTAAGCCAGCGGGCCACTAGGGGTAGTCCCGCTGCAGTTTATTAAAATGCAATTGTTGTTGTCGTTGTTGTTGTTGTTGCTCTGGTTGTCAGCACTTGATTAAGAGCAGCCGCTGCGCCACAGTTGACAGAGACGGACAAGCGGAATCGGAGTCGAAATGTTTTCGAGGGGTTGTTGCCTACCCCTACCCCTACAATCCTCCCCTACCCCTACACTACACGCCTCCTTGTTCCACAGAAAAAAAAAGGAAATCTGTAACTGACGCGTTCCGCTTTTGGGTGTCATGTCAAAACAATGCAACTCGAGCTGGGGTTGAGACAGCGGGCGCAAGGACAACACGAAGCAAATGCGATTTGAATAAGCGACATGTAAAATGAAATAAATTTAATTGAAAGTGAAAACCAACAGCAGCAGCAGCAGCAGCTGATGATAATTATAGAGCTGTTGATGATGATGATGCTACCTGATCACACCTGGCGCACAGCTGACTCTAGCCGAAGGAAAAAACTTTTGGCCATGTTTATGCATTAGACGTGTCAACACACACTTTTTTTTCGCCCGCTGCAAGTCGCGTGGCTTTTTCGCTTAGCTGCCCTTTAGGGCCATTAAGTTGCCTGCCGCCGGGCCCAGTGGGAGTGGCACTGTGTGGGGGCGGGGCGACGCCACTAGGTAGCCATATACGACGGCTCGTAGCTGCATAAAAGGTTTATACAATTTGCCAGCTAAGCAGATGGTGCCAGCCATCTTTGTGCATGAAGACTCG
Source organism: Drosophila repleta (assembly GCA_018903745.1). Lineage (NCBI taxonomy): Eukaryota > Metazoa > Arthropoda > Insecta > Diptera > Drosophilidae > Drosophila > Drosophila repleta. The sequence goes on from JAEIGN010000396.1 coordinate 11,941,552, forward strand.
CTTAATAGTCCTCTGATAATATTCTGAGGGAATCTTCCTTTTAAAGGTTCACCTAAAGTAGCTGATATAATAAACCACACGAATGTCATGTGCTAAAGTATACAATATAATAATATATTGATACATCAAAGTCAGAGTTTATAATAAATATGTTGGAGATCTTATAGCCGCAGCCAACTTCGTGTGTTTTGGCAAGCTAAGCAATGCTCTAGCGCAGCCAACTTAACTCGCGTGACTTAACCTACAAAGCAAGTCAAAGCCAGCGCAGCCAACTTAACAGCTTTTCAAATGTAAAATAAAAATTTAAAAAAATAAATATTAAAAATGTAAGAAAATATGTATTTAAAAATATGATATAATATTAAAAATTTTATAAAATATTTTTTAATATTAAAATTTTTTTAAAATATTATTTAATATTAGAAATAAAAAATAATAAAACATTAAAAAAAAAACATTTAAAAAAATAAAAAAAAATAATTAAACATTAAAAAAAAAATAAAAAATAATAATTAAACATTAAAAAATGATTATAAAAATATTTAAAGTATTAAAAAATTATTATAAAAAATAATATTAAAAATAATAATATTATAAATATTAAACAAATTAATAATTATTACAAAATGTATAATTATTATTATAAAAATTAAATAATTAAAAAAAAATTATATATTAAATATTTAAAAAAATAAATTTAAAAAAATTATAAAATTTTAAATAAAAAAAATTACAAAAATATTTTAAAATATTATATATTAAAAAATAAAATATAATATTTTTTTTTAAATATTTAATTCATTTTGATCACATTTTAAATCTGCTTAAATATGTATATAAAATGTACTGAACAATCTGTCGCTCCCTGCCCCCTTTCTCTCTTTCTTTCTCTCTCTCTCTCTCTCTCTCTCTCTCTCTCTCTCTCTCTCTCTCTCTCCCTCTCTCTCTCTCTCTCCCTCACTCTCTCTCTCTCTCTCTCTCTCTCTCTCTCTCTCTCCCTCCCTCTCTCTCTCTCTCTCTTTCTCTTCTCTATCTTCATTGAACAGGGCATCAGTCAGTCGAGCTAACCCGCTCTTTTGCTGCTCTGCTTCTGCCCGCTCTGCAAGCCGCTTTTAATGGGCATTCGGTTGACGCAGACAACACAAACCAAAAATGTTAGCATGTGCAGTTAAGTAACGGCAACAATGCGCATAAACATTATCAGAAAGAGATAGAGAGAGATGGAGAGGAAGAGCGAGAGAGGGATAGGAACAGCAGCGACAACAGCGAGGCGTCGTTATCATTAAGAGGCGTGAGAGCAGCAGCAACAACAACATCAACAAGAACCACATCATCATTTTATCATCATAATTATTGGGCTTATTAGCGCGTGTAGAGAAAAAGGAAGAGGGAGAGTGTAGACTTACGCTCAACAAAGACTATAAAGCAGCAAACAAGCGCGCTCTCTCTCTCTCTCGCTCTCTCCCTTGGCAGTCACGTCTTGGGCAAATCCGTTAAAAAGAAGGTTAAGGCTGTCACAGGAAACTAGCAGAAATCTCATATATAATATATATATACACTATATATTATATATGTATATCTCTTTAAGCAGATTTGAGACAAAGTCACAATGCGGCTTAGGCAATTCGTCATGTCAGAAGGCTCAGCTCTCAGAGAGAGAGAGAGAGAGAGAGAGAGAGAGAGAGAGGCTGTAGCAGCAGCTCCTTTTGAGATCTCAATTCTGGCTAATGGAGGTTACAACAACAACAACAACATTAACATGGCTTCTTATGAATTACAATTGGCCCACAAAATGTCCGCAAACACAAAAAGGGGAACTCGGACACGGGACCTGGGACTGCAGTTGCGAACGGGCTTTGTGAATACCCTGTAAAGAGTATGTGAAAAGGGCATATTCAATACCAAAGAAACTTGAGTTTGCGCGCATATTCGAGAGACTTAATTGAACTAAAGACATTCAGAATCGATTGTGTCAGGTATTTTAAGCTTGAGACTGAAGTTAACTGAGGATTTGCCATAATTTGGAATTTGTTTTACAGCCTTAAGAACTAAGAAGACTTAAATTAGGTATGGTGGATAGCATACGCCTGCTTTCAGAGACTAACAAAGACGCTTGGGTAATTCAGGCGTATAAAGAATGCAAAATTTTCTATTCCTCTTACAGCTTTAAAAGCTAAGGAAATGTATAATTATTTTTACAGGGTATTTTATAGCCTGCGTCTAAATATTGCTTAGGATTTCCATTTCTTTTATAGCTACAGAGGCTAAGAATATGTCTAGTTCCCTTTACAGGGTATTTTATAGTCCAGTGCACGAAATGTAAGTACAGGGTATTCTATAGTCTGGCACACACAAAAATTGCTAGAGATTTGCATAAATATTTGATTGTTTTATAGCTATAAAACCTATAAAACAGGGTATTTGACAGTCGAGCATGCAGAATTCCTAACTGTGCGTATGTGTGTGTGTGTGTGTGTGTTTGCATTACTAATATGAAACGCCCACCACAGCAGCAGCAGCAGCAGCAACAACAATTGCCGCCTGCCACTTACATACAACAACAACAACAACAATGGACATGCAATGCAGAACGTGCGTCTCCCTAATTCACAGCAAGACGCTTCTGTATGTCCTGCATTGAGCCGCAGGCGGTCGATCCTTGAGCATCCTGCGGCGCTAATAACCCACTTACTTATAGTTATCCCTTTGTCCTTTCTACTGCTGTGGTGCCCTGACAGGCCATCAATTATGAGTATTAAGCGAGTATTATTTATATCAACTGGAGTAGGGGGCGAGGGGGAGGGGGAGGGCTGAAAGGCGAAACGAGCAACAATTCCAATTCCAATCAGAGCTGACCACAAGCGAATGCAATTTGGGCAAACACAAAACAAACAATTAAAGCATTGCAAGCGCAATTACAATTTAATTTAATAGTTTTTTTTTTTATTAAAAAAAAATAAAAATAAAAAATCAAAATTAGCCACGTAGCCGCAGCTGTCAACGCTCGAGTGAACTGTGTCCAATTGGAATTGTAAAAACTCCAATTGAAGAGCGTAACGAAGGAGGGCAACAAAACGAACACGCGAATGCAACGGCAGCTTGAGCCGCAGAGAGCCAAAGCTGAAGCAGCAGCAGTGGAGAGTAAGCAAAGTGTAGAGTTTGATGAGTGCAAATGAAATTCGCTTGCTTTTGCTTAATGCCGTTAAGGCGCGTAATGATACAGATGACGCAAATTGAGCAGAGAATGGAGAGTGAGCAGTGGAGAGTAAGCAAGAGCGGCGCCACAGCAGCCGCAGCAGTTGACCGCAAACCGCAAGCAGCAGAGCAAAGCAGAGCAGAGGCAGCGCGACGCCAGCAGCGAAAGGATTGGCGTTTGTTTATGCGAGAGTGGGATACCTATATGCATGCATGTGTTGGTGCTCTTTTGGACGCATCATAAATAATGCGCCCAGGTGACACGAATCCCCAGCGCTTATCAAACGAAGCGCCATGAATTTAAGCAAAAGGAATGCGAATAAATGAACGTGCGTAAGAAAACAAATGGTTGAAGACGAACAAAAGTGAAGTGAAGAATAGCGAGAGAGAGAGCGAGAGCGAGAGCGAGAGAGACGGCAGACATAATGGACTTAAGCAATAAGTGATAAGGGTTGAGCACACTTAAGAGCTAAGAACTATGCTTGCAATATGGCCACACTTAAGCGTGGAGAGTTATAGTCGTCTTATGACCATAATCCCCTTTCATATGATTTCTTTCCATTTCTTTTCCTTCTTTTTTTCTGTGGTAAATCTGTGAGTTTTTGTTACGCTCAAATAGTTTAAGTTTTTAATGAAAAGATAAGGCAGAGGTGTGGAATTAACTTCAGCTGTAGATGGGCATAGTTGAATGATTGATGGATTCTAATATGAAATATTATGGAAATACGAATTTGGCTTATTCTCGAGGGGAGCCACACGCTTCCAATGAGTTATGCCTTGCAAAAATCGGATAAGAAATTTCGACCCGACCCGATTTTGACAGAAGTGATAAGGTAACCTTATCCCCATCACATTTTTGTCAAAAAATCGAAAAATTTCAAATATCCCAAAAAGTAATGCCAATCGATAGTCGTGCTTAATACGAGTCGAAAATGATATATCTCCCTGAGATCAGTCAAATAATACCCGAGCTAGAGTCATGCAAAGTTCAAGAGGTCTTCTTTCATTCGCAATGGAATAATTTGAAAAGTTCTCAAGGCATGGCAAAATCTGTGAATACAAATCAATACTCCGCATTCATACGCTTTCGAAAAGGTATACCCTCCAAAAGTCGGTGGAAAAATACCAAAGTTGTACTCAGTCAAAGTCGAGGAATAGTGAATTTTTTCAACTTTTTCGACTCGATCCGATTTTGGCAAGGGGAAAATTTGTTAATATTAAAATTTTGAATGCCTATCGATAGTCGTGCCTAATACGAGTCGAATACATTTCTGAAATCGGCCAAATAATACCCGAGATAGAGGCATTGCTTCGCTATCTATGGTGTCTATCTATAGATAGACTGAAACATAGCTGAAACATAAGATGATATATGCATATAAAGCATAAATAAAATAGTATTAGATATATATATAGTACTAGATATATATATAGTACTAGATATATCTTTAAGCCATAGTTATATATAGTTACAGTCGTATATAGTCATAGTTATATGAAGTCAAAGTTATAATATAGTTATATTCACATCATATATGAGGATATGAACTCCGTCACTTAGTCAATTGGAAATTCTAATATAATTTGAACAATAGCCGAAGTCTCTAGTTACCTACTAATTTATTAGCAAAAACCAAAGACAACCCTTCCACACACACACACTCACCCCCTTTGGGCACACTCGCCCTTGGTAATAGATTAAGTTTAAGCCCCTCTTTAATCCACATATGCTGGGGAAATGGTGGAAAATTAATGAAGGGTTTTATATATTTATTTTCATTTGACAATTATTTGATTATTGACTTATGGCCCGGCTGCCACGCCCACAATTCAAGTGAAATGCAAATGGAGAAAGGCATTTTTTCGCAACAGTTGTAAGGGAAAGGCGCATTAAGCAGTTTAAAGCGTCGCGCCTCATTGAACTCACAGCGAGAGAGAGGGAGGGAGAAGGGAGAGAGAGAGAGAGAGGGGCAGAGAAACTCTTGGTGAACTTGCGCCCGGGGCCAAGGCCGAGGCCAAAGCCATTGCGGCTGTCATTACCACGCCCATTAATGCAAATTAAAGAGCCATACGGACATATGCCCGGAAAATCACTGAATGGGCATGCTCGACTGCTCGACTGCCTCTGCGTTGGCTTCTGCCTAGGCAAATGTCACAGCGCATTATCATTCATAAATCAAAACATGGAAATTGCAATATCTCTCTCTCTCAATCTCCGAGGGTTGTTTTCACTTTTTTCAATTTTTCAACCCCCCCTCCACCCTCCCTGCTCCCCTCTCCCTCCTCAGGCACACTCTGATAAACATATACAAAAACCGTAGCGAGTTATGAATAAATTAAGACATTTGCTCACTTTTTTCCTGTTTATGTTGCCATCTATTAAATTGGCATTAGAGTGGGCTACAGCTAGGGGTAGGGCAGCAGCTAAGGGTTGGGCACTGCCAGCACCAGCAGCAGCAGCAGCCAAGTGGCTGTTGCACAGGCCTAAAATTAAGTTGTCAGCAGCGAAATTTTCTACAGAAATATGAAATTGGAGAATCGCTGGCGAAGTTGTCGGAGTCAGAGTCAGAGTCAGAGAGAATATGCAGATATATGATATATGTGATATATGCATGCGAGATATATGTCAAACATATGAAATGCATATCCAGATGCGGTAGGTTGAACTAAAAATGAGTTGACTTCATTCAAGAAATTTAACGGAAAACAGCTCGAAAAACATTAATAAGATGACAATCAAATACTCTATGGAGAAGGATTATACGGAATGAATGGACGGAATTATGGACGGACGGACGGAAGTATGGACGGACGGACGAATGGACATATGGATAGTAGGACGGACGAATGGATAGACAGATGTATGGACAGATATATGGCCATATATATGGCTGGATACATGACCAGATAAATGGACAGGTATATGGACAGTTATATGGACATATATACGACCAGATATATGACTAGGTACATGGCCAGACATATGGCTAGATATATGGACATATATTTGGACAGACATATGGCCATATGACAGATATTTGACCTGATATATAGCCAGACATATGAACAGATATATGGCTATATATATATATATATATATATATATATATGGACAAATATATGGACAGATATATGGCTAGATATATGGCCATATATATGGACAGAAATATGGACAGATATAGGGCTAGATATATGGACAGATATATGGCTAGATATATGGATATATATTTGGACTAGACATATGGCCAGACATATGTCTATATATATATATATATATATATATATATGGACAGAGATATGGACTGATATATTGCCAGATATATGACTAGATACATGGCCAGACATATGGCTAGATATATGGAGATATATTTGGACAGATATATGGCCATATGCCAGATATTTGACCTGATATATAGCCAGACATATGAACAGATATATGGCTATATATATATGGACAGATATATGGCTATACATATGGACTGATATATGACCTGATATATGGACAGACATATGGCTAGATACATGGCCAGACATATGGCTAGATATATGGAGATATATTTGGACAGATATATGGCCATATGCCAGATATTTGACCAGATATATAGGCAGACATATGGACAAATATATGGACAGATATATGGCTAGATATATGGCCATATATATGGACAATATATGGACACAGATATGGACAGATACATGGCCAGATATATAAACAGATATGGACAGATACATATAGACGGACACCCCAACGGATGTACGGACTTTCCTATAAACGGACGGACAGCCAGAAATGCATTGCACAAAACCAATATACTCTTTTCCCGTATAAAAATCTCCGTAAATTAGCCTTCCAACATTAGAATAGTTTTTATCACAGAAACTTCCAGCTTTGTCTCCCTCTCCCTCTCTCTCTCCCTCCAGCTCTCTCCCGCTCTACCTTAAGTGCCCCACATTCTAATTCCCCTCCATGCCCAACACACACACACACGCACACTTGATGACGCCAACCAAAATACCCCATTCCACAGAGCACAATCGAAAGTGTATGTGAACAGGGAAAACAGAAAAACGAAAGAAAAATACGGATGTGGCAATCAGAAATCCTGTCGAGCGATTTTCAATGAAAATTCATCAGCATGTCATCAGCGTCTGGAAGACAGCCACCGAATATATGCCTGCTGCTGCTGCTGCTCCTCCTGCTCCTCCTTCTTCTTCTGCTGAGCTATGCCTTCTGCTTAAGTCTGGTTGTTTTCTTAGTAACGTCGCCCGCCCACCCAAAGCGTTTTCCATTTGCTCAAGCGAAGGAGAACAAAATCATTAACGGGGTAAACGCTTATGTCGCTCAATTTATATATGTTTATATACGCTTATGTATATATATATATATATATATATTTTGACAGACAGTTGGCAGCGGGAGCTAGGGGCTGCTGAGGCAGCGTCTTCAATTACGACACGAGCGTTGAAAATAAAATTTCAGCATTCGTCATTTTGCCATATGGGAAATGTCACAAGCCAAAGAAAATCAGCGTGAAAATGTGAGGGGCAAGGGATGGGGGAGGGGGGTGGCATGGAAGGGGGTGTGGGGGTGGGCGTTGCGTGTAGGTAAATCAGAGTTGGGCCTACCGCAGCTAAGGAAATATCAGCAACGTCAAACAAATGGACAACACACGATGCGAACGATGATAATGAAGTTCATAATGATGATGACGATGTGGATGCCGATGATGTGGTTGCTGGATGATGGCTGCTGATGCTGCCGCTGAGGGCCGTTAAAAAGCCAACGTCAAATAGCTGCGAAAAGTAAAGCCGCTCGTAAAACTCAAACGAGGCGAGCAAAGCAAAAACATGGCGCCAAATAACCGCAAAACATAACGACGGCAGCAACAGCAACAACAACAATAGCAACAACAACAACAGCAACAACAATAGCAACAACAATAGCAACAACAGCAAGGAACAACAGCAAGGAACAGCCCCTGCCTGAAGCAAGGTTCAGCACGTTGTTGGCGACGTTCGACGCCATTTTGTAAAAGAAAAGTGCATATAATAATATAAAACAACAACAACAAGTGCCACACACACACACACACTCACACACACACACACACATCAAAAGTCACAGCAAACAAAACGAATATTTGATGCGCTTAGAAAAAGTCGTTTGAAGTGAAGAAATGAAAATCTTTTATCTTTCTCATGTCTACATATATCTTGAAGCTAAAGTGTGTCAAGTATACATATACACATATATATATACATATATATAGACTTCATCTGAAGCAGTTAAGTCTGTTTTGTCAGAACTTTGACAGTAACTTTAACAGTCAAATGCAAGTTGCATGCATAGCTCATAGTTCATAGGTAACCTCAGCTTGACAAAGTATTTCAAGTGACTGTTAACTTTATCAAGGCACTTTGACAAGAGCTTTGACAGTAAGCTTAAAAAGTTAAGAGCTAATAGAAAATATAAACTAAACTTTCAAATTATTTGCCCATGGCTGTCAACTTTGACAAGCAATAAGAGATCACAACGAAATTTGATAAATAACTTTGACAATAACTTTGACAATAGCTTTGACAACAACTTTGACAATCATCTTCACGTACTATGGTAAAAGCTAAAAAAATACCAAAACAAGATTTACTTTGATTCAACAGTGTGAGCTGGCTGTTAAGGTTAACAAGAGGTTTGACAACAGCTTTGACAATCAGTTTATATAATTAACATACTAAGTATATACATACTAATAATAGTTAATAAAATACCAAAACAAGATTTAGTTTGATTAATTAGTTTGAGCTGGCTGTTAAGGTTGACAAGAACTTTGATAAGAGGCTTGACAGCAGCTTTGACAATTAGTTTACAAAATTAATATACCAAGGTTTGCTAATACATATTAAATACATAATAATCAAAGATTAAAACAAGATTAAGCTGGATAATTTTTGTTAAGATGGCTGTTAACTTTGGCAAGAACTTTGACAAGCACAGCTAAAAATAACAGTTTTAGGGTCTATTAAACGTATTTTAGCAGCATATTAGACAAGCTCAATCAGCAAGTGCATATACTCTCCCTACCCGAAAGGGGATATCAAAGAAGACCTAGGAACATAACACCCATAAGGTGGGGAATGGTAAACCTAGAGCTCTGGCATTGGGGGCCACGAAATGGGCGCCTGTGATTTGGCTGTTGTGAAAAGTGGAAAGTGGAAAGTGCAAAATGGCGAATATGTCGCCGAGCATCGTAAAAATTTATGCCCAAGCCGTAAGGCCAGCAAAATGGCCTTCAGATCAAGAGCTGCTGGGGTCGGGATTCGAACCACGAATAGTCATGCAGGCATATATATACATATGTATAGATATATATATATATTGAAATAGAATGGTCAAATTGCGTTCTTATGGCACTTTAGTGGCGAAATCAAATAAGAATTTATGTTAAGTTGGCAATCATAAATGGAATGGCGCCCATGACCCGTGGCAGACCCCAAAAGAATCGCATAAACCTAACGACAAATGAGCATTCAAAATGCTTATGGACTGGAACTGCAAATGTGGCGAATGGCGAATGGCACGGCAAAGATTTTTCTTAGTTTTCATCATCAATTTTTATGCTCATTTTTAGAGTTTTGCGGCGCCCAAGCAGGGGGGGGGAGGGGAGGCGTAAAAAGTTTTACAGTTAGGCGCCATCTGTTGGCCAACTAAGGCACGACACAAACCACATTGGAAACTTGAACTGAATATGGGAAAAGAGAAGACGTTGCAAGTGGAGAAGCTACACGGAGAGACATAGCACAGTCACTTCTCAGGCATTAGGGTGACCATATTTTGGTTACTAATTATTTGAAATTTAACTAAAAAAATCACTTTTAAAACTAGTATCGCATTAACTTATGCTTTCTTCTGTCATTCATAAGATTTTTTCACTGCTAAGCATTAGGATGACCATATTTTAGGTCTTATAAACAATGAATTGAATGAAGATCGTTAAGATATGTAGTGCCCAATTGCATATTTTCCTATCAACTATTACACTTTTTTTGCAGCTAAAGTGCCCTTTTGTATTAGGGTGACCATATTTTGGTTACTAATTATTTGAAATTTAACTAAAAACTCACTATTAAAACTAGTATCGCACTAACTTATGCTTTCTTCTGTCATTCATAAGATTTTTGCACTGCTAAAAGAGATACTAAGCATTAGGATGACCATATTTTAGGTGTTATAAACAATAAATTTGAATGAAAACCTTTAAAATAGTACCCAATTGCATATTTTCCTATCAAGTATTAAATTTTTTTGCAGCTAAAGTGCCCTTTTGTATTAGGGTGACCATATTTCGAGCACCTAATATTTGCTTAAAAATACTGGAAAAAACTATTTTTGCACACATTTGTCAACTGTTTTTCGCATAGTTAATATAATATTAATTAGGGTGACCATATTTTGACCACATATAAAAATTAATTTTATAGTTTTGCCTGGTAAAGAACAATCTGAAATCAATCACCGTTTCAGGCCGAAAATCTGTATTTATTTAATAGAGTGACCGTATCCTTTGAGCTACTAGCTGCGGCTTGTAATGCACGCCATCTGTTGTCCACTTGCGAGGCATTACTCACGCCACATTTAGCGCATTCAAGTGCTTAGCGTGTTAATTTGCACCAGTTTCTAGACTTAACTTAACTCGACGGGGGTTGCGCGCGGTTTGCACCCCGAAGGGTTGCCCTCGCCCAGGGGCTAAAAATTCAGTCAAAATATCTATCTGTCTGTGCTAAGCCCCTCTTCTCACAATTGCCATTTGATTGAGTGATGCGTTACGCACTCTCTCTCTCTCTCGCTCTCTCTCTAGCTCTCTTTCTGTCTGCCTCTGGCTGATGTTGTTGAGGGGGTGCAATGCCAACAGCAACATCATCATCATCATTATCATCATTTTGATGAGCATTAAATTAACTGTAGCTGCACTTTACACATTTTACATATGTCGCCTAAGTTTTAGGTCTAGCTGGGTGGTTGCTGGGTCGGTTGGATTGGTTAATATTCCCTCGAGTGTCGAAAAAAAAAGCGTAGAAGAAAACAAGAGTCGAAAATCAAAGCGAATGCACTCAAAAGATCTGAAACTACGGACTCTACGTAATTCAATAGCCCAAAAGCCGACACACTGCCTCCTGCCTCCGGCCTCCGGCCTGCTGCCTCCTGCCTCCTTCCTCCCTGGCTCCTTCTCATCCTTTTCATCCATTGCCTTTGACATGCAGACTCTGGACAGGCACTCATCAAACTTTTGACATGCAACTCAGCATTGGCAGGCGGGGCGGGGGGAGGTAAAGAGAGCATTCGAGGTTGCTGCTGCTGCTGCTGCGCCTTTTTGCATGCAAAATGTCAGCGCATATGGCAGACTTTTGCATACGATCCTGGCCCTAGCCCTGGCCCTGGCTCGGCCTCCGCCCGAGGGGTGTTTGTTGCATTTCAAGTGTAATTCATGCCACATACTTCGACTTTTTATTTGAATATCCAAACATATTGTGGCCAGCCAGCAAATATATGTAGATTGGCTTAGTGTGTTAGATTATTATCTATGCATCTATACACGAGGTGTGCTCAAAAAGTAGGGCGAATGAGTAGATTGCATTTTGAGTGAATAGACGAAGAAGAGATAGCGATTCTGGCTTTTCCTTGTTGCCGAAGCTGAGAATGACATTCTCTTTCTCTAGTTCTCTCTTTGTCTCATTCTCTCTCACTCTCACTCTCCCTCTCCCTACCTTTCTCACTCTGTGTCTCTTCCTCACTCTACCTCTCTCTTTCATTCTCAATCTCTCATTGTTCTTTATCTCACTCACTAACTCTCTTTCTTTTTCTCACACTATCTCTTACTCTCGTTCTCCTTTTCTCACTCACTCTCTCTCTCTCTCTCCATATCTTTTCAATTCTGCCTACCCCTTACTCACTCAGAGAGAAGAGAGATATTATCTCCCTCATTCTCTTTCTCTCCCTTTCTCTCTCTCTCTTTCTTTCTCCCTCTCTCTTTCTCTCTTATTCTCTCCCTTTCTCTATCTCTCTTTCATTCTCTTATGTCTCTCCTATTCTCTCCTTTTCTCTCCTTTTCTCTCCCTTTCTTTCTCCCTCCCTTTCTCCCGTTCTCTCATTCTTTCTCCCTTTCTCACTTATTCTCCTTATCTTTCTCTTTCTATCTCTTTTAGTCACTCTATCTCCTCCTCCTCGGATTCCCATTCTTACTCTCTCCCCATCTCTTCCTCTCCCGCCCTCTTACTCGCTTTCTCTCTCTATCTCTCTCTCTCTACATGTCTCTCTATTTCATTTTTTCACTCTCCATTTATATCTTTAAGCGTCTCTCTCTTTCACCCTTTCCTCTATCTCTCTCTCTCTCTCTCTCCTCTCTCTCTCTCTCTCTCTATCTCTCTCTCTCTACATGTCTCTCTATTTCATTTTTTCACTCTCCATTTATATCTTTAAGCGTCTCTCTCTTTTACTCTTTCACTCACTCTCTCTCTCTCTCTCTCTGTCTCTATCTCTCTCTCCCTCTCTCTCTCCCTCTCTCTCTCCCTCTCTTTCTCTCCATTCATACCCCTATATAAGATCCTCAACTCCTTCAAAGAACTCTCGCATTTTCCAGTTATGAATTTTCCCGTTTGATTTGTTTTTTCCCAACTTCAAATGCATTTTGATGCAAAACTGAAGCGAAGTTTGAACCGCACTTCTTTGACCCTTGCCTTTACAACTACCCCCTACCCCTACGCCTACCCCTTGCCCTGCACTTCCCCCACTCTCGCCCCCCTCTCCCTCTCTCTCTTGTCCGACTCTTGCCCTATCGCATTCTCTGTGTGTTTTGATGTCTCTGTAACTGTAATTGATGCTGACTTTTTGACAGTTTGAATGCTGAAAAGCGAACAGATGAGCAGTACCCAAAAAAAAAAAAAGGAGGAGGAGGAGGAGTAATTCGGCTATTCGATGGGCGTGGCACTGCCCCTGCGTCTACAGTTACAAAAAATGACAATTTTGATTAGTTTTGTGACAGTTTCTCGTGATTTGAATTCAATTATGATTAGCGTACCCAGCGACAAAAAGCTGAATGCTACGACTCCAGGCGGTCGAGGGTTCCTTTCCGTTCGCGTTCCTTCCCGAACTGGATCAATAAATGCGCCATTTAGAGTCAATATTTTGATTTCGAGCACAACACAAAGGCGCATCGAAAATAAAGGAGCGCAGCGCACTAAACAAATAGAAAAACATTCACAACGACAATGGAAAGCGGGGGCGATCAGCAGGGTAACCACCACGATAGTAATAATGATGATGTTGATGATGATGATGTCGATGTGGATAAAGAAGAAGAAGAAGGAGAAGGAGAAGGAGAAGTGCTCAATGCCTGCGCCCATTGTCAAAAAGAATCAACAAAAAACTGAAATCGGATATTAAATGCACAACAAACAGCAACAACAACAAATAACAAACAACAACAACAAACAACAACAACAAACAGCTAGAGCGAACGAACAAAGGCGAACGTTTGAAATGAATACGCCAGAAGGAGACATTGCAGCCGTAGCAGCTGCACTGAGCGAAAATGCTGCAGCAAAATTTAAAATTAAAAAAAAAATATTTAAAAAATTAAAAAATAAATACAAAAAATATTTTAAAATTAAAAAAAAAATATTTAAAAAATTAAAAAATAAATACAGAAAATATTTTAAAATAAAAAAAATATTTAAAAATTAAAAAATAAATACAAAAAATATTTTATAAATTTTAAATATATAAAACTTATTAAATTTGCTGCTCTTGTGATTTTCTAGGCCCAAATACGACATTGGGGTTACCATATTCTTGTAAAATTGCTGCATATAACTTGTAGCTGAAGTTGCCTTTATGTTACAGCTCATTTCTGCCTACTTCATAGCCATTTTTTTGTTGCTCAAACATACAGTAGGCATTAAGGTGACCATATTTCAGGCGCTAAATTAAAATTAAATTTAATACAAATACTCAAAGTAGCACTTAGATTGCTCACTTTGTAAGGTCTAATAAATTATAGCTTTTTTCTTTTGCTATCAAAAAAGTAAGGTGACCATATTCTAAGCACAAAACCTAACAAATTGACTTTAAAACACTTGCTTTGGCATAGTTCTCTTAATTACTTGTGCTTTGCACTGCTAAAAAACAAAGGGGTGACCATATTTAAAAATATTTAATATAGAGTGACCATATTTAGGCACTAAAGTTCAGTCTGCAAGATAAGTTTGTGGAAAGAAATTTGATTTTAACTGTAAAACAGAAGAATACTATTATCTATGTAATATTGAATCAACCCAATTTCTCACAGTGTATTAGTGTTAACTAGAGCAGCAGCAGCAGGCAGACGACTCTGGTGGCAACTAAATAGTTGCACTAATATGTCCATGACGCTGGCAAAAATGGTAAAATAAAACCCACAGCACGTGTGTGTGTGTGTGTGTGTGTGTGTGCTGGAAAAGCCAGCTGTGGCCCTCGGTTTCAGTTTTGGCTAGGAGCTGGCACTGGTAATTGAGGCAAAAGTTAAGGACCAGTGCCAGTATCGCAGGACAATGCGAGAAAAGGCTGCGCAAAGTGCAGGCAAACAGGACAACAGCAGCAGGAGCAGGAGCAGGAGCAGCAGCAGGAGCAGGAGCAGCAGCAGGAGCAGGAGCAGAACAAGGAGCAGCAGTACGAAATGGAGGCATAACTCCAAATGGCCATTCGATATGGTTACTTAAAGGGTAATTAAATTAAACGTGCAGCGGGAACAGCAGTCGACGCAGCGTGTTGTCCCTGTTGACATCGAAGGAACAAAAGGACACGCGGCGCATATCCTTGCTAGCTGAATCACAGCGCTAGCTCCGCACCCTTTCGACTCGCATATATGCATATTTCATTATGACAGCAGGGGCAAGCTGCGAGAGGGTTGCCAGGCTGCCGTTAAGGATGCTCATAAAGGATGCTTCCTATCGCGTGTCAAATCATCGTTATGATTCCAATGTTACCTGCCAACCACCAACCCAACCCACCCCACCCCACCCCACCATCCCCCCTCGCCCGCTGATACCATCCAACACACATCATTTTTTTATCATTTGTTTAGCCAGACAACGCCTCGAAATTGATGATCAAATGATGATTAAAATGTATTCATCCAGCCGGGCGGGGGGGTGGTAGTGGTGCGTGTCCTGCCAGGAATCTGCCTAATGATTGCCTTGATTAATTATGAATCAATTACGATGTAAAAAACGAGAGCATCTTTTGCTTCGATTTTGGATTCTCGAATTTGAATGCGCAATGAAACTTGAATTTGTTATGGTTAGGCATGAAGGATCTGTGAATAAGGTACAGAGAGGGGTGTTATAGGAGTTCGTTTAAGCCTTGAGCTTGTTGGTTTTATGCTTGGGGATGTCTGCTTTGAGCAGAATTTGCGATTACTGCAACAAGCTGGCAACGCCGGACAGCTGTTAAGTTGGCTGCGGCTAATTTAATAGGGATTTCGAGCTCTTTTCCTTAACTTTATGTAATCAAATATTAAAAGAAATATTAAATATGTCAAAAAATTTGTTTAAAAATTATTTATATACTTATTTATAGATAAATTATACAAAAATAATTTTGAATTAAAAAAATTATTTACATAATAAAATAAAAATATATAAAATAATTTTTGAATAACAAAAAAATGATAAATATAATAAAATAAAAATATATAATATAATTTTTGAGTAAAAAAAAAAGATTAAAATAATGAAATATAAATTTCCATTTTCCATACATTTTTATAAAAATTAAATTGCAAAATTAATCAAATAATTAGTTATTAAATATATGGAAATGTTTTTTAACTAATATTAAAAATTAATTAAATAATTGCATAGTTAATTTTATAAATATATGGAAATTTCTGAATTTATGCAATATTTGTTTTATATTTTCTTAAATAAATAATTTAGTTTTTTATTTTCCATATATTTTGAGTTTTCTTTAGAATAAAATTTAAATAATATAATTTTAAAAATAAAATAATATATACTATAATTTTAAAATAAAATAATATATAATATAATGCATATATAAAACTTTAATTTTCAATTTTTAATATTTTTTATCACTGAAAGCTTTTAAAACTTTTTTATGTAAGCATTTGTATATGAATTTACATTTTTTGATGTTTATATTATTATTTTTATATATTTCTTTATTTTTAGCCTTATATTTTGACTTTTTAAAGCGTTTTTTGTTTATATCTGTGTATATATATTTATATATTTCTTTTTATATACATACATTTTGTAATATATATTTATATTTACATTTTAATATATTATTATTTTTATTTTTATATATTTTTTTATATTTAAAAATTTATATCCTTCATATATAGTCACAAAATACCTAGAAATATTCTTCAAAATTTGAGTAAAGCTCAAAAAATCAAATCGAAGCAAAACTTTGAGCAAACAAGAACTTTCTTAAGCCCGACAGAGTTCTATGTGGCTTGAAGAAGATAATGAGGAAGCTGAAGCTAATGATGATGATGATGATGAAGGCTTAGCTAACCATAGCAGCAGAATGTGCGCTAGATGTAACCATGTATATATGCATATATGATATATATATATTATAGAGTCCCAAACTCAAAGAGAGAAATTTATTTGGAGCATAATTCATTCAAAATGCCAAAACTCAAAGCAATCAAAAAAAAAACTGAAAAGTTTCTTAATTAAAATCAAATTTGTGTTACAATTCGAGATGAAAAAGTATTGCGGAAGCAGCTCCCATTCCCCCACTCCCCCCGCTCGGCCCCCCACCAGCGCTGGACCAATTAAAAGTAGACAAAAATTAAATTATGCAGTTAGAAAACAGCTGCAAAAGGAGAGAGCCAAATAAAAAGATTGGCAACAGCAGTTGGTCGCCCAAAAGCTACAATTGAATTAGAAAGCAGAAGAACTAAATGAAGAAGAAGAAGGAGGAAGAGGAGCAGGGGAGGGGAGGGGAGGGGAGGGTGGCCAAGAGCAAGAGGGTGGGCGAGAGGATGAGCAACAAAATGTTTGCCTCTGAGCTACAGGCGAAGGTGGCGCATCCCATTCAAGTGCGGCGAATTGAATTTCCCTTGCTCAGTATACACTACACAAAGTGGCTGACAGGGCATATTGGTTTTCATGCAAATATGTGAAAAGGGCAGAAGAAGGCGTGGCAGCAGCCATAAGGCACCTTAATGATTGATCGTAAAGAGAAACTGAGCTGATCTGAGCTTATAGTCATTAAAATTTATATATATGCTTGATTAGGTTGACAAGCTGAGCTGATCTAGCCTTATCTGCTACTGTATCTATTCATAAAAAAGCTAGTTGTGAGCCCTTTCAAGCTAACTCCACTCCAACTCTCTCTTATAAGCCTAAAATAAGCATATAATGCTTTGACAGGGTATCTACCAGTCGTTCACTCCCCACCAGCTCACTAATCTAGCCTTATCTGCTACTGTATCTATCCATAAAAAGGTAGTTATGAGCCTTTCAAGATAACTCCACTCCAACTCTCTCTTTTATAAGCCTAAAATTAGCATATAATGCTTTGGCAGGGTATCTAACAGTCGTTCACTCCCCACCTCGCCTCTTTTGCATCCCACACTCTGCGCTTTTGGCATTTTATTCAAGTTTTTGGCAAAATGGCGCAGCGCATTGTATGGCGTATGAGTGGGAGGAGGAGAGGAAGAGGGGGAGGGAGAGGGAGAGGAGGAGGTAGACAAATTATAGTCAAAAGAAAATGTGATTTTGGAGCAAATGGTGGACGCGCAGCTATAGAAAACAAGACGGCAACGCTTTGTAATTGAATTGAGCGCCGAAAAGCACGAAAAAAGCGAAATAAAATTTGAAGCAAATAAAAAGAAAGGCAAACAGAGAAAGAGAAAGAGAGAGAGAGAGAGAGAGAGGGGGGGGAGGGGATAACAATGGCGGCGGCTGCTAATAAAATAAACGAAAAGCTTTTGTAAGCAAATTGAAAACATAAACAAACGAAAATTGATCAACACAAAAAAAAGAGAAGAAGCAGCAGAAAGGGAAATAGACAAAAAGAACAAAAAAAAACTAGAGTAAAAGGACGCCGCACACAAAGGGATAAAGCAAATGTTTTTACTACCAAAACAAAAGCCAAAGCCAAAGCAAAAACAACAACAAAAGTCACAACAACAACAACAACAACAACGAAGATGACAAAAAGTGCATAGCAAAAGTTTTTTTTTAGTTTTTGTAGCAACAAAAACACAATAAGCAAATGTATATGAAATTCAATTTGTGCGAAAATAAACAAAATGGCGTCTGTGTTAGTGTTTGTGTGTGTGTGTGTGTGTAACAACAGCAGAAATTCGATTAAAACTTTTGCACTGCCCAAAACACACACACACACAGACACACACACACAGGCGCACGCACGCATACCGAAATAAGCGCAAATTAAAGAAAAACAAGCAGCGACGCCGACTGCGCAGCATTAAAGTTTTCTACAGAAAATAAAAACAAATTCAAACTTTAAGCAGCGACGGCGACGGCAGCAACTGTAAATGCGAAGCAGTCATAAAAACGTGTTGAAAGCGCCCGCAACAGCAGCAGCAACAACAAAAGGCGCAACGGTAACGGGCAGCGTAACAATGGCTGCACTTGCTCATAAACTGCAGTTGTGCATGCACTGGCCAATTGTAAACACAGCCCGCGCAGTTTGACAGTCACTGTTCCACAGCTCATGCCTACATACACACACATGTAATAGCAATAGCAGCACACACTGGTTGTCTCGCTCGCACACAGCATAGACACGCCCCTGAGCGCACACACACACGCGCACGATTTTCGAACTTCACAGTTTTTCGAACTTGCGCCACTTCCCCTGCTTTGTATGTATGCATGTGTGCGTGTTAACTTTGTGCATTTCTTTTATTTGCTTTGTTTTTTTCTTTGGGAGTTTTTTAGGTTGCTTTTGTACTCACTTTATCATGTCCGGTAGGCGTTCCGGTACTTTAGGGTGGGTGTTTTTCTTCACATAGCTCGACGATAGCGCCTCGGTGCAGGCCAGCATTAGCTCCGTGGATAACTCGACCGGATGTTGTGGTGATTTTTCTTCGGGTAACTGCAAATGGCGAATGAAGGAAACAGTATGAAATGCAAATAAAAAAAAAAAACACACACACACACACAAAAACAAAGTCAAGTAGTGTCAATGTACCGTTGCTGCACAATTGTTGCATGCTTTGCGGCGTTAAGCGACATTTTTCGTGTGTGCTCAAATTAATTATAAAAGTTAACAGCTACAACAACAACAACAACAACAACAGCAGCAGCAGCGACGACGACGAACACTCGCATCAATCAAAATGTTAATTGATGTTTTTTAACGCGACGCGCTTTATCTCTTGTCCCTCTCCACTCTCCTCTCTCCTACTCTCTCTCTGCTGCTGCTTCTTCATTACATGACAAGCGGCGTGCGCGCTGATCCATCAGCCGCAGGCAGCGTGAGAGAGCAGAGGAGTGGAGAGTAGCAGTAGCGTGTAGAGTAGGAGAGCGCAGTGGAGTGAGGGCAACTAGGTGACAAAGCACAACAATAAACACGAGCCAAAAGCAACGCAGTAAAAAAATATATATTTTTTTTATATGGAAAGCAACAACAACAACAACAATGATAACAATGGATAAATAAAAGTGGCTTTTTACGCGCTTTAACGATTGATTTAACAGCAGGCCGCAAAATACATACAAACACACACAAACACACACACACAGAATAAAACAATAACAAAAAAGACGCACGCAAAAAAACTTGACAAATTGTGTGAAAGGCAGAAAGAGAGAGGCTGGCAGAGAGTGTGTGGGCGAGAGAGAGAGAGAGAGAGAGAGAGGCGGGCAGCGGGAGTTTGACATTTGCGGCTAGTGCGTTACGAATTTATAGGCCACAACAACAACAACAACAATTCGTCGCCGCGGCCAGTAAATAAAATTCAAATAAAAATGCCACACAAAATAACAAAAACAAAACCAAAGGCAAAGGCAATGGGAATGGCAGCGAGCGCCAAATAAAAGCGTCAAAAGAAATGGCAAATAAACAAGCGCACAAAATAAGAAAACAATAAACTGTAAACTTGGCAAAGTTCGTGAGATGTGTAAGCGGCGCGGGCAAAGTCGACTTACGAATGCGCTACGGCTAAATGAATTTAAGGGAATTTTATGTATCTAAAAAAATTACAATTAAATAAAAATTATGAATTAAAAAAAAATTAGTAATATATAATAAATGTAATATATAAAAAATGTTTGATAATATGTAAATTTCATAAATTACGAAAATTCCATAGATCTTACATATGTACATAAAAATTATAATAAATACAAATTTTGCATAAATAAATGAAATTTTATATAAAAAAAATTATAATAAATTAAATTAATATTTTTATTTTAATATAATATTTTATTTTATTATTAAAATTGGCATATGCTTGAAAATAAATTTAAGAAAATTGTATATAGATCTATAAAAAAAAATTTTATTTAAATTAATTTATACTTTTATTGATAAATTAATTTTTGTTTTCAAAATATTTATTTAAATAATTGTACTTTTTGGTGGTATATGTATATACAGTAAACCAAAAATTAAAATTTATTAAATAAATATTTTGAAAACAAAAATTAATTAATTTATTAAATTATAAATAAATTTAAAACCCTATTTTTATAAAATAAATATAAAAAATATTTATTTAAACATAATAAATATAAACAATATTTATTCAAATTTAATTATATATTTAAAAATCCTATACATGCATATAATCCTATATCCTGTATATTTAATTTTATTATAAGAAAAACAAAAAAATACATTTCAAAATAAAAAAAATGTACTAAATAAGAAATTTTTATGTGTATATATTTTTTAAAATTACTATATATGCTATTTTAATTTTTTTTTTTTTTTTAAGTTTTGATATTCAGCTGTACTATTTCTATGAATGCATAATAGTAAATAGTTAATATTTAGGATAGCATTTGATTATTTAATAAATATTTTTATTTCTATTTATTTAAATTTTTTTAGGAATTCCTATTGCTTTTTTTTTTTTGAGTCCAGTTAAAATATCAGTTTCCCTTATGTTGTTACAAAGCTCATCTAGAAACTGAAATGCCCTACACTCGAAATATATTTTATGGCTAAAGCATATGGAGAAGAAGCAAATCAGCGCAGCCAAGTGTTAAGTGGCCAAGTCAGGGAACAGAGCCGACAAGGAGCGGGAATCACAGGGAAATAGAGAGAGAGAGAGAGAGAGAGAGAGAGGGAACGCGAGCCAAGTTTAAAGCAGGCGACACCGTTGAGGGAATTACGATTCTAGATGCAATTTGAAGGCGACACTTTGGCGACACTTTAATAGCAATGATACTTCGTCTTCTTCTTCGTCTTCATCTTCCTCTTCTTCGACTCTTTGAACTCACCTGAAAACTTTTGCTGATGGCATCGAAGAGCGCCGCTATGGAGTTGCCCAGGAGCGCATGACGCGCTATCTGCGGACACACGGAGCACGCGTTCCGATAGAGCTGGACGGCAAGTGTGACAGATCTGTCAAGGATTTCAGATGAGTAAGTAAGATTCCCGAATGCTCTACTCTACTACATGCCTACTTACTTCTTGGAGATCTCAGAATTGTCTTCCAGACCCTTGCTAATCACATAGTTGGTCAGCACGCCCAGGCCGTCCATGCTGAGGAACGCCTGGAAGTCGTACGTCTGCGCCTTGGGTATCACGCGCAGCAGATTGCCCAGCGTGCGATCCAGCCCTTGATTCCCGCCGCCCTTTATCACCAGATTCAGGAGCTTGGGCACGGAGCTGTCGCGCTTCACGTGGGCGGGTACAGCCTCCAAGGTGGCCAGGTAGTCGGCGGCACTGCGGGAGGGGAGAGAGCGAGAGGGAAGATTTAGTTTGAGATATGTGAAATACCCTAACATTCGACGTCAAGTAGGGTATATTAGACTAGTGATATTTGTCGATTCGCTAAGGATAAGCACAGATGATCTAGCTAGCTAGGGTATATTAATGAGATCAGAGTTTGAATCAAATGCGATCTATATGAACTATATATGTAAACTAAACTATAGGGTATACAGGGGTATATACGACTACATCCTATGCTGGCCACACTCACCACTGATTCATGCGCTGCTTGAGCTTCTTCATCTTCTTCTTGTAGCTGCGCGAGTGCTCGCGACTGCCGGAGACGCCGCCAATATCCGATAGCGTGGAGGAGAGATCGCAGTCCTCGTTGGTGGTGCTGGTGGTGTTGCCATTGAGCAGGTCCGCCTCGTCGTCGCCGCGTACATCGTCCTGCTGCCGTGTGCTGGGCATGGTCAGCTCCAGGGCTCGTTGGCGAATGTGCTCGATGTTCTCCTCGTGCCGGCGCGCCGACTCCAGCTGCTTCTGGAGTATCTTGCGCTGCAGCTCCTCGGTGGTCTGCTGCTGCTGCACCTGGAGGGCGAGCAGGCGCTCCTCCCTGTCGCGCGCCTTCTCGCGTGCCAGCGCCTGACGCTGTCGCTCCTTCTGCTCCTGCATCTTGCCAATGCGCTGCTCCTTCTCCAGCCGCGTCTCGTTCATCTTCTCCAGCTTGAGCAGGCGCTCCTTTTCCAGCGCCTGACGACGTCGCTCGACCGCTGCCTCCTTGGCGGCCTTCTCCTCGACACGCTTCTGGCGCTCCTGCTCCAGATCCTGCAAACGACCCTCGGTCTCCTTGAAGGCCTCGAGCAGGTCCAGGCGCTTATTCTGCGCCTCGATGTTCTTGATGAAGTTGATCTCCTTCAGCTTCTTGTCCTCGTCGTGGGCCTTCTCGATGATCTGGCGCAGGTAGAGCTCACGGTTCTCGGCCGCCCGCTGAAGTCGGCCCTCCATCTTCTGGCGCTTGTCCTCGATGAGCTGCTTCTTGGCCGCCTTGACGTCCTCCACGCGCACGAAGAGCTGCTGCAGCTTCGCCGCCTTCTCCTGCTGCAGCAGGGCGCGCTTCTGCTGCGCCCTCGCCTGCTTCGCCTGGTACTTCTTGAGCGTCTCCTGCAGCGAGCGACGACGCGAGGGCGACGACAGCTTCTGGTGCAGCTCCTGCGCACGTCCCGGATGACGCGCCACATAGGCCTGGAGGGTGGCTAGCGCCTCGGCGCGCTCGTTCCAGGACATGTCCGAGAGCAGCGCCTGGTAGCGCAGCTCAAGGCTCGCGTTCTCATCGTCGCTTAGGGTGACAAAGACGACGGCATCGTCGAGGGTCTGATCCGTGTTGTCGTCCTGCTCCTCCAGCTGCACCTCGCCGTCCGTCTCGTCCGTCTCGGTGTCCACGTCGATCTCAGTGCTCTCCAGCTCGCGTATCTGGCGCTCCAGCGACTCCTGCACCTCCACAAGGATGCGCTCGTTGCGCTCCTCCTCCACATCCTCGGCCGTTTGCTCCTCGATCTCATCACAGGCCGCCAGCAGGCTGGCGTTGGGCTTCACACAGCCATTGGGCAGCTTGCAGCGGGCGATGCTCTCGTACAGCTCGCCAATGGTCTTGGAGAACTCGCAGTTCGTCTGGATCTTGATGTCGATCTTGTTGTGGTCATCATTGTTATCTAAAAGGGAATTGATTGATTAACTAACTCCTAGACTAACTCTCTCCTTTACCCTCTCTCTTCCATCTCTCTCTATCTCTTTACTCACACTCATTATCATTGGCCTGCGCAGCGCTGCCCTTGCTCTGCTCCTGCTGCTCCTTCTGCTGCTTGCGCAGCGCGTTCTTCTCGCTGCGCATGTACTCCTTGTGCAGCGAGGTCATCTTCAGCCCAGTGAGATCAGATTTCTGACGCTTGATGATCGTGCTGCGCGCATTACCGCCCGAATTATTCTGTATAAAATTGCTGCTGCTGCGCACTAAGCCAACTGCCGGCTTTGGCTTCTCCTTGTCCTTCTCTTTATCTTTATCTTTATCTTTATCCTCCTTTTCCTTCTCCTTTTCCTTCTCCTTCTCCTTGTTCTTTTCTAGCTCCTTCTCCTTGTGCTTCTCCTGCTCCTTGTCCTGTTTCTTGACCTGGGCTGCTGGCCGCTGCGCTGGAAAGGAGTTCACCTTGGCTTTGGCATTCCTGATCTCTGGCCTGGGCGCTGGCGGCGCCATTAACTTGGCTGCCTTCTGGCCCGTCTTGGCAGCTGCTGTTGTCTTGGACTTGCTGCCAGCCTTACTGGCCACTGCTGCTGCTGCTGCTGCCTTCTCTCGCTGCTGCTTGTCCTTCTCCTCCTTCTGCTCATTGAGCAGCGCCAGGGTCGGCAGACTGGCATAGCCCGTGGGCTGATTGAAACGATTCGACCAGTGCATGCTCGTGCGCCGGCGATTCTTGACCGTGTGCCAGCCATCGTTGGCATCCAGCAGCTGCTTCGGCTCCGAGTGCCGCTCGTCCAGCTTCAGCGTGCTCCGCGAGCTGCTCAGCTGCTCATTGCTGGCCTTCAGCGTGGAGGTGGAGCTGGCTATGTCCTCGCGCGAGCTCAGCCGCACAGTGGGCGCACTGGCGCGCTTGCCCAGATTAGGATTCGAGGCAATGCTCTGCTGCGCGCTGCCCACGCGCTTCGACAGACTTGGTCGCGGCATCACAACCGCCGCCGCCGCCGCCGCTGCAGCCGCCGCAGCCACTGAGTTGCCGTTCATGTCCAGCATGGTGCGCGAGCGCGCCGAGAGTCGCGTGGCCACATTATTTGGCGGGCCGTAGCACTCGGTTTTGCTGGCTGGACGAGGCGGAGGCGGCTGAGCCACAGCCAGCCGTGTGCTGCGCGCCACAAAAGGCTTCGCATTGTTGCTGCTGTTGTTGTTGAGGTTGCTGCGACGCAGCCCATTGACCGTGGGCGCCGCTGCCTTGGCCAAAGCTGGCGCCTTGCCGCTGGCTAGTTTGGTACTTGGCGCCGCTGCAGCAGGATTTGGTTGTACATTCGCCTTGGGATTGCTGCCGCGCATGGCCACTGGCCGATTCAGCACGCTGGAGTACTTCAACGGACTATTCAGCATGGCTGGCGCGCTGCTCAGCTGCTGCTGCTGCGGCTGCATGGGCTGCTTCTTCTCGGGCAGCGCAGCCAGAGGCTTGAGCAAGGTGCTGGGCGGCGTTGGCTGCTTGTTGGACTGCGCCTGCAGCAGGACATTCTCCATGGCGTCCAAGCGGCAGACGGTCAGCTGCACAGCTGTGGGCTCCACGACGGCCAGGGCAGGCGCAGCTGGCAGCTGTTGAGGCTGTTGAATAGCGGAATCAGCTGGAATGGGTTCGTTGAAGGCTTGCTGGGTAGTCAGCTCGGTTGCTGAATGATCTGCTGGCTGAACTTCGGGCTGAATTGCTTGCTGAATTGCTGGCTGAATAGCTGACGAATCTAAAAAGAAAATCCTATTAGACTTTTCCATTTTCCATTGCCGAATAACCAATACAAGCTTTGCTGGGTTCCGTCTAGGTGCACTTACCCGCCAGCTGCTTCTCAGCCGCCTCCAGCTCAGCCTTTTCCCTGCCGGCTGCCTCCCTTTCGGCCTTCTCCCGCTCCGCCTGCTCCCGGGCCATCTTCTCGCGCACGTCCGCCAGCGTCAGGTGCGGATCCTCCAGATCCGTCTGCGAATACTGTGTATTGAGCTGCACATAGGGCTTGTCCTCGGGCAGCTCCAGCTGCGGCGTCGCCACCTCCTGCACATCCGAATCCGCCGGAGAGCCGCGTGCATTCCTTGGCTTATTGGCCGCGAACAACTCCCGAACGTTCACGCGCATGGCGCCGCGCGGCAGCTGGTCGTAGGCGCGCAGCAGCTTCTTGGGCGTCACGTGGCCGTCGCAGCAGGGCGAGGTCTTGCCCGAGCTGCAGGGGAAGAGCGCCGGACTGGACTTACCCGACGCCGTGGGACTGCAGAGGCTCTTGGTGCGGACGCGCGGCGTGGGATTGCTCTTGCGCACCTCCCAGGCGAGGCTCTGGGGCCGCTGCTGCAGCGGACGCGAGTCGTAGTCCCAGCTGACCTTGAACCACTCGCTGAGCGCCTTGAAGTCCCGCACATAGTTCTCCAGCACAAGGATCGCCTCCTGGCAGCTGGATATGTTCTCGTAGCACTCCACCGTCTGATAGATCTCGTTGACCGCGCGCTGCAGGTTCCCGAAGAGCAGCGCCCAGTAGCGCGCCTGCAGCTCCGACTTCTTATCCCGTCCGGTGGAGGCGCTGCGCACACGCGGTCCACTGGAGCCCGCTAGCCCGGCGTTGCCCGGCTTCGAGCGTGTCGCTGTCGCCGTCGTCGTCGGCGATTGGCAGTGCTTGGGCGTTTGGAGGCCATTTGGCGATTTTGGCGGCGCCATCGGCGGCTTGCGGCATGTGGGCGTCGGATAGCCTAAAACGAATAACACTTTAGTTCGAAGAGCAGCAAGAGTGGGGAGTGGCAGGCTGACAGCTACTCTGTATATATGAAATTTGTAATATATATTTTGTATATATTAAAGGTCTGAATGGCTGACAGAAAAGTCTTTCTCTACACTTGATATAGATCAGGAATATATATATATATATATATATAGCCTATATATATTTACTCTCTATATACTCTCTTTTCACATCAACAGGGTAGTCGAACAAAAATAACAAAACTTCAACTTACAGTCTCCATTGGCTACAACGGCGCCGTCTCTGCCAGCGCCGCTGCCGGCGACGACGCCACATGCGGTTGTCTCATCGCAAAACTGGTAGACGAGCAAATTCTTTGCCTCGCGTCCCTCGCGGCTCAACACCTCTCGCATTTCCATAGCCTTTTTTTTTATACGTTTGTTTTGCTTTTGATATACTGTATGTGTGAGTGTGTGTTTGTGTGCGCGCTGCCTACGCCAACGTCAACGCCTACGCCTACGCCAGTCTCCCTCGAAAACGCAGCTGTTCGTCTTTTAACAGTTAAATTTGATTGGGACTCGCAGCTGCTGTTGCTCCATGCACAAAATGTTGACTATTTGCTTCAATCTCAATTGATTGCCATGCAATTTGCTGCACACTTATGTGATTTATATATTTTTACTGTCTTTTAACGGCCGCCGCTGTTGTTGCTGTTGTCCCTGCTGCTGCTGCTGCCGTTGTGTCTGCTGCTGGCGCTGCTGCTGAGAATTTCGCAATGACAGCTTCTAACATTTTTGCGCAATACATACGCTTTTTGTTTTTGTCTAAACACGCGCAGGCTACTTGAGCTATGAACTTGTTCTCAATGTTCAGCTGTTGCTCTCACTGCTTCGCAGGTGTCTTTATAATAAACTAAAAATAATTTTAAATCGCAGCACGAACGTCGAATTGCATGCCAAACGGAATCAGCTGTAGTGTCTTTGTATCGAACAGTGTGTACACGCCAGTTTATTATGCCCTATCGATAACTATAAACAATGTATCGCATGTAGCATGAACTGAAAAAAGATAAAGATAAACAAAGAAGTTATTAAACTTTGTATAAATATTATTTATAAGTATACTGTTACTAAGTTAGAAAGTTTATGGAGAATTTAGTAACAACTATCGCAAGGTATAAATATTGTTTCCTAATCTAAACGATATATCGATAAGTTATAATTTTCGTTTGTTTCTACATTTGAATGCTCAGAAACATTATATTATTTACCTCAATTATGTATTTGCTAATTTAAATTGTCAAAAAACTGTTTATTTTCATTATGATTTCAAAATATATCTGCAACTATCGCAACGGCTGCCATTGCCCACCGCTGCAATGTCTTATTGACATCACTAATTCGCATTCCGTCACAAACAGTGTGTGTGCAAAGAAGAAGATAGGCACGCACGGACCGTGATTGCGGAGTTTTTGTTTTTGCATTCGAAGAACTTGTCGATTTTAACTTCTTTAATTAGCAATTTCACCAAATTGCTCCAAACAAATTCCGTCTCAAGTGCAACGAAAATACGTACGTAAATATAAAGTTCTTTTGGCTACCACGGCAAGTCTGGACAGCAACAATTAATAAAATGAAAGTGGAAATCGTGTGATGTCATGTCGACGACGACGACGACGGCAGCAGCAGCAGCGACGTCGACCGTTCTGTGAATTGAAACTTCCTGTTCTCGCTCTCTCCCACTCTGTCCTCCCACTGCTAGATCCTCTCGAAGGTAGCCAAAAGTGCGACAAGTGACGGTGAATAAATTTTTTGGCAAAGCACAAGAGAAAAATAAAATAAAAAAGAGAAAAAATTCCAATTTTCATTCCACCGCTCAGCTGCAAATGTGCCAGTGTGAATAGAAGCACAAAAGAGAAAAGGTGAAACGAGCCAAACACACACGCACGCACACACACACACACATAGAGGGCAGCTTGCGTGTAGGTGTGAGTTGGACAGCAACAGCACTCCAAAAAAAAAAACAATAAAAAACTGTTTTTTTTTATTGATTTCCCTCCAAAATAAAAAGAACAAAATAACAAAAACAATTTGACGACGATTCCGCCCAAGCAACAGGAGCAGCTGCATTTGCCACGCCTCTATAAAGACCGTGGTACCGTCCTTAAGCTACACACACACATTCCCACTCCCCTTTTCGTCCCTCCGCCCACTCATCATGGCCCAACCAGTCGAGGAACAGTTGCGCCTGGAAGTGGAGCGACTGACACGCGAACTCGATCAGGTGTCCAGCGCCAGCGCTCAGTCCGCACAATATGGCCTCTCGCTGCTCGAGGAGAAGTCGGCGCTGGAGCAAAAGTGCGAGGAGCTGGAAACCCTCTACGATAACACACGCCATGAACTGGACATTACGCAGGAGGTAAGCACAAAAGAAACAGTTGAACAGCTGTGCCTGTGTACGTGTGAGTGTCTGTGTGTGTGTGCAGTGGAGTTGCCGCTATCTGCTCGCACACACACACACGCACAAGCATGCACATGCATGCCATAGCCTACGCATACACTCGCATTCAGACTCTGAATAGCCTAAACAAATACACACATATACATACACATATTCGCTGTTAGACCAAAAGTTTTGCAATTTGCCTTGTTGGCAGAGAACAGTACGCACTCGCTAAAGCGTACGCTTAGACTAAGAAACATTGAGTAAAGAGAACTAACAGGTGGAATAAAAATAAATAAAATTAGATTTTTCTTATGCGAATAAGACAAGGCGACTACAGTGAAAAAAAAAACAGAATGTACTAAATTTATTTATATATTTTTAAAAATATTTTATGAATGAATGAAGTTATGCTCTATATGTTTTTATAGCTTATGTAACATATTCTCTTGTATAATTGGTTTACTGTATTACCTATAGCCATATCCAATCAGATTTTTCCTGCTTATATTCACCACTGTCAAATAGAACTGTTTACTGCTGCTCTTCTCAGCTAGTTCATTCGTTATATTGAATCTCCACTGCATATGCTACAAGTACACTCTCTCACTCTGCCGCTCTCCTACTCTCCAATTCTTACTCTCCTCTCTCTCTTGCCGCCTTCGTTTGTCCAGCTCTGATAAACACAAGTGATTTAATCGTTTAGCTGGTCACATGTAGATTTTCTTTCGCTCTACAAACTGGGCTTGCGGTACTCGGCGCCGCCTCAGTGCACGCCTACGCTCCGCAGCTCTCCACTCAACAGCACTCTACACACTCCATTGTCCAGCTCTCTCGCTCTCTCTCTCTCTCTCTCTCTCTGCTTGATCATGGTCAATTTGGCATGCGCTTTATTATCGCCATTTAGTTCAGTCTCAGTTGTTGCTGTTGTTGTCTGGCTGACTGACTTGGTTTATATGAATGTCGATATGTTTTTTGCTCATTTCATTTTGCACCTGTGTTCGTTCGCCAACTGTCAGACGACTGGCAATTAGCCACGGCAATTGTTTTTGGCATTTCCGTTGGAATTTTTCGTACGTGCATTGCGGAAAAGCCCAACAACAACAACAACAAATATGTACATAACAACTAAAAAGTTTGTCCTTCGCCCAAAGGGCTTTAGTGCTTAATATAAATAACTTTTACCTGTCGGTCGACTCATTATCATTTTGTTTTGCACCTTTTATTTGTTCCGTTGTTGTTTTTTGTGTGTCGCTTTTAGCTTTTGTCCCTGGCGTTAATTATGCGATTCGTTGCCAAAACAATGAATCGATTGGTCGTTTTTCAAGTTAACAACGGCTCGTTTCAGAGCGGAACTAGTTCCGAGTGATAAATGTTCCATTTGAACAAGGAATTGGTTTCATTTTGGAATGTTTATAGAAAAGAATTGAGATTTATAGAAACTCCTTAGAGTAGATATACATATATTGGAAAAAGTAGTCGATATATATCGGAATACTAAGAATACTACATATCGAAATGGGGGGGTTATATTGAGGTCTATACAGTGTTATGAGTACTTATATGACTTTTGTCTCATTCCTCCCTCAACATCAAGAGCTGGAACATAGACAGCCAAAAATCAGCTAAAAATATGTCTTCAATCTCTATTGATTTACCCTAATTTATATACTTGCATCTGTGGCATATGTTTCAAATGTTTTGGAGTTAGTAAATCAAATTGCAAGTGGATCGCCAATTATACTCTTCTTACGAAGTACGAAGATCCTTGAATCTTACTGCATAAGTATCAAGCAGTCGTTCATGCCCGACTAACATTCCGGCTTGTTTAATGTTCAAAAATGTATCTCAAAACATTTTTAGAAAAATCTTTAAAAAACAAGTAAGAAAACTCTAGTCGAGGCCGCTCGACTAGGGTATACCCTGAACCCTGCATTTTCGTTTTTTTATATACACATGACTTGTACGTTCATTACAAGCAAAAAATACACACAATACACAGGCGCAAGCACACACAAGCGCAAGTCGGGCGTCAGCTGTTCTTTGGTGTATTTGCATGGCAATGCTATGGGAAATTAAATGTTTAATAACTTTTTTTAGCGCAACGATTTTGATCAAACTTGTTGGGCGTGATCTGTTCCATATGTGTGTATGTGCCAAGCACAAGTCTCTAGTATTTGAAATACGGGACTTACAATTTGAGGCGAAGGGGGCGTGGCATCAAATTTAACAAAACCGAAATTGCGTAGGCTCACATAACACTAAATGCAAAATTTGGAGACTCTAGCTCTAAAGATGAATTATATAGATTTATATAACAGAGATCGATTTCGTTTTAATCGATAACATTAAAATTAAGACAGTTATTTTTTTTTCAACCTTTTTAGAAAGAACATTAAAATGGTTTTAAATATTAAATATATTTCGACATTTTTAGAAAAATCTTAAAAAAAATATTAAATATATTTTGATATTTTTAGAAAAATCTTAAAATAATATTAAATATATTTTGAATTTTAAGAAAAATATTTTTAAAAATATTAAATATATTTTCATACATGATACTATATTGACATACTTATAATAATTACTTTCCCAATTTTTCCGATATTTTTCAATCATTTTCAAATAATTTAAACCTAAAAGAAATCCTAATCCAATTTGATTTATTATAGCTTATGGCTGTCCATATATGTATATTTTTCAATCATACGCTTCTCTAGTTTTCCCAACTCAATTACACATTCCGTTTTCCGTTTTCGTATCACCTGCACAGTTTGATTAATTGTACGACAGGTGGCGCCCACTTGCTGGCCCACTAGGCCGTTAGCTTGATAGTTTCCAGCTTGTTAGCTTTGAACTCAACTGAACTTTTAACGAGAGCTGCTGCTGCGGCTGCCGCGAGCTAAACACACACCCACACACACACCCACACACACACACACACACACACCAACACACACTCATTTACACGCGCATTAATGCATGCTTAAAATTAAAAAGAAGAAGAAGAAAAAAAGGAAAGAGAGAAAATTATTTGCAACGTCGGCGACAACGCTGCGGGCATTCGGTCTACGCAGTGGCAGTGGAGGGGCGTGAGGCGTGGGGAGCGAGCATGGGCATGGCTGGGCGACATATTTCCCACTTGTAATCAAGATATCAGCCCGTGGGCGAGTGTTTGCCGCCCAAATGAACATAAATCAGAGTCGCTCAGAGTTTTGAGCCAAATTAGCCTGGCCAAAATTAATAGAATATTTTATCCTATCTATAGAGCCAGCGGCGTTAATTTTCTCGCCGACTTGGCTTAAATGTGCAGGCATTTTCCATTGGGGAAAATTGGCAAATTTGGAAATTTGGAAACTTGAAAATTGGCCAAAAATTTCAACTGCAGTCGAATGCAAATATTTAGACTCGGGAATGTTAAGCTCTGCGGCAAAGCGAAGTTAAGAATTTATGGAGTTGACTTTGTGGTCTGCCTGTCAGTGTGTCTGTGTGTGTGTGTGTGTGTGTGTGTGGGCGTGTCGTAACGAGGCGTGGCACGTTACACATGTTGTTTGGACGTTTGTCTAACTGCGGCAATTAAGAGGCGGCCGAAACAACAGCCATAAAACCGAAGCCAACTTTGTGTGGCTCTCTATATAGATACATACATATATATAGATATAGATATATGTATATATATGTGTGTGTGTGTGTCTCTGCGTGTATGTTGTTTGACCATATTTTATGACTCGCTTGATGGCAGCCGGGACAAGGACATTTCCCGCCTGGGGACCTCATCGTCGCTCGCATAGTTTTTGTGAGTTGTTAACTTGACAAAGGCCACAAAACTTTTTAATACCAACTTTAATAATTAATGCCATTATTTACACGGCAACTGCTAGGTAGGCGGAGCCTAGGCCAAATAGGGGACAGCTTCGGCTGCCAACTGTGCAAATTGAAGAATTTTTAAGTAAGCCCATAAATGGGAAAGGGAAAACTGATGACAAATTTCCATGGGGTATAGAAATACCAAAAATACTATAAATATGCTAAAAAAAAGATATTTAACGTGTGCGATATATGAGAAATATATATATAAACTGATCTTAGCTATATAAATCAAAGATAATCAATTATAAATAGATTATCTTCTTATAAGAACAAGCAATAAATCTCAAAAGGCAATAAAAATCTCTAATAAAATATAAATTTAAAGAAAAGGCATATATTATAAATTATATATAAGATCTCTTGAGATAATGCTATAAGAGTGATCCAAGAAAAATAAAAAATTTAAATTTTTTGAGTAAAAAGTTATCCAGAACATGAAAAGATAACATATAACTGAAATAACTGATATATAATATATACTAGAAAATCAAAATTAAACAGATTCAAGATTAAAGAGATTAAAAAATGAAAGATTTTTAGCTTCAAGAATACCAAGCTCTGAATATATATAAAATATCTTTGCAGAACTTGATCTATAAACCAAATGGAATGCCCATTTCTTTATGGCTAAGTTTTCCCAAGTTTCCCAAGTATCTTCGTACATATGCTCCATTATAATCTCCATTTAGTCGTTCCCAATAGTTTCTGCCTTCGCATTGGAAGCCCAACAAAGCCTTCGCTTAATTTCTCCAACAGATTTAGCAAAATCAAAGCCTTAATTTGAGCTGACAAAGGAAAAAAAACTGCAGCCAAAAGTCGTTTAGCTGAATCCTTGCCAAAGACATAACCGACCCGCAGCTCGGCAGGATAGAAAAAATAAAATCCCGACGAAGAAATTATAATGATTTGACGCTGATGCTCTGTTCTGCTGGCGCAAATTGCAATTCTACGGCAATCAAATCCGGCAACAACAAGGACGACAGACAATTGCATGCGGAACGGGACGGGACGGGACGGGGTGGGGCGGGGGCCAAGTGTGGGGGGTTAAGGGTAGGCGAGCAAGGGTTAACTCTGCTGCGGCAATGACAAAACATGTTTCCGAGTTGACTGCAGTCGCAGTCGCAGTTGTCATTTGTAGCTGCTGCAAGGGAAATGAGCAGAAAAAATGTTGCTCCCAAACCATTTGGCGGTGTCTGCAATGAAAATGTAAAAGCAGCTGTCAGCTGGTGGGGAGGGAGGGAGGGAGAGAGGCAGGGAGAGGAGAGAGCTGGGGGGCTGACTAGTGGAGGAAATCTCATAGCAAGTCGCTGTTGGAGAGGCTGCGGCAACGCGACAAACAGTTGCAACAGCTTTTGTACACAATACCAATTGTGATTGGGCCTAAAGAGGGTATATAGGAGTTAAAGGCGGAAGAAGGCAACCTAAGTTTATTATCGATAATTATCGATTTACTAAAAAGGCTTTCTTCCTATAGATGAATGATGAAATTAAAATATAGTAAATATATTGGCGTGCATGATAGCCAAAACACAGTTGTTATCGATAACATTTACTACTTAATTACAAATCGATAAATGTCGATAATATATATAGAAGATGATAATTGATGAATATGTGAATCTAAGTTAGTCTAAACGGAAGTTAGTCTAAAATAAACTAGCAAGCTGTATTGATAATATCGGCCGTTTATCGAAAATCGATAAATATCAATTTACTTGGACTTTTCAAGCATTTATTAGAGATTTTAAGATCTAAGGCTTCAAGTTATGGCATTTACTTTAATATTATGAAAAGCTAAGGTGTTTACAGGGTATCTACTGGTCGTCCAGACTCTCGTTACACGCCCCTAAATGTTTCCTTTGCTGTGCTTGTGCACCAGCCTTGTCCATAATGGCAATGCAATTTATTTGCACCCAACTTATTTGGAAACTGATTGGCTTCCGTCTCGGCTCATAGACACATTTTATGACCCCAGCACACAGGGACAGGTTCCTGGTCCTCTTGCGGAATCTCGAGCATCTCTGTTGGAGTGCTGCCAATTTGTGAGCCACAAACAGTCGCAGCGTCCGCCAACAGACAGACAGACGGAGACATTGCGCCCCAGTTATATGCAAATGGTCGAATTGGACACATGATTACGACCTCTGCTGATTGGCTGTTAAGTGCAAATGATTTTTACTGCTTTCCTACTCTGCTAATGATGAGAATGAGAATGAGGATGGGGATGAGCATGATGATGTTGCAGCCAGCATGCAGCGAGACAGCAGCATTGTCCTTAGTGCGCGCGTCAGCAGCATTTATTGTCCCGCAGCTGAAAAGGATTTTGCATATGCATTCCGCTGCATTCTGACAATTCGCATATCCATTTAGTTAAGAGCACAATTTAAGGACGTTCGCATGTCCTTATGACTAAGCAAGGGGTATTACGGCTATGGCAGCGCCTTGGCACAACATTATTTATATTTTATGGTAAATGTTTTATATATTTATATATTACATTAATTGTCTTTCAAGTTATAAAATCGATAAATATCGATATATAGATAATATATTAGTGGTTATTTACTCTAAGCGATACATGTAGATGGATATATGGCAGAGCAAAGGTCATCATTAGACAACAATAATTATATAATATGTGTATATAATTTCCAATCGATAAATATCGATTACTTAAGCATATTATATTTTTGTGCTTCAGAATTCAGTTATATTAATATACATAGTTCATAACTGTATATATAGCTAGCAATAATGGCTAACTTTTGTTGTAATGTCTAGCAAATAATCGATAAATATCGATAGATATATAGGAAAGTAGTGCTAACCATCTGTTGACAAGTGTTGATAGATATATATAGTAGAGCGATATTCCTCATTTGACAACAATAATTATATACTATCTATTTTGTATAGTTTCCAATCGATAAATATCGATTTCTTATGCATAACATCATCTATTTGCTTCAGATTTATGAATTCAGTTATATTTATATGCTATAGTTCCCAGCTGTCTATATAGCTAGCAATAATGGCTAATTCTTGTTGTTATGTCTATCGATAAATATTGATTTTTTTAAATTTATATAGTTTTCCTTTCTTATCTCCCATCTTTGCTTCAGCTCCTTCTCATATCTATTTCTGTAGAGTATTAGCGCTTTCGACTTGACTTGGCTGGCTTTTAGCTGTGTTTTCCCCTGTTTTATTTTAGTTCCTCTGCTAGTTTCCATTTAGTTGAGAGCGTAATTTGCATTGCTTTTGTCTCCATGCTGAATATTATACAGTTTTGCGCGTCTCTTCTTATTCAGCTTTTGCTTCACTCACTTCGCCTCGCTTTGCTTTGCTTTTGCTTTTGCTTTGCTTATTTTCATTTTGGCGACATTTCAAATTCAGAGAGTGTCAAACGCGTGCATTGACATGGAGGCCACAAGTGCGTCCGCAGCCCCCCAGCTTATGGTGTTTGTAATCTCACTCTGTATGGGTGTGTGTGTGTGTGTGTGTGTGTGTGTGTGTGTGTGTCCGGGTTAAGAAATTACACGACAGCCTACAGCGGAGCATCAAGAGCAGTAGCAGCAGTTGTTCTTGTTTGTTTGCATTGCCACTGATTGTTATTTCCATGTTGGGGTGATGAGCCGCAATGCCCTGTAAGTGGAGTATATAGAGAGTTTAATGGACTGATATGGACAGGTCTAAGAAGTATAAGAATGTTATATAGAATACATTCCATATAAAGAATCTCTTCTATTCTTCTCTTCGTTTGAAGAATAGAGACATATCTCTAGTAGATTCCATTATAGTATATAGTATATGGTATATATGGTATATGGTATATAGTATATAGTATACATATCCTTTACAGAGTATCTGTGAGTCGAGCATACTCCACTCACTCGCTGGTGTTGCTGCTGTGGCCGTCATTGTCGCTTTGCCTATGCCCCACGCACACAAGCTGCTCAGCCATTCATGGCATACTTTATCAGCACAGGTGATGTGAGCAGGGGAGAGGGGAGGGGGGAGGGCAGGGGGTGGCGCAACGACCACCGCCCACGCCGAGCGGCAGTGGTAGGAAATTGTTACAGCTCGCTCGTTTGGCAGCGCTGCTGCCCGTTGTCATAATGTGGGCAATCTGCTCTCTATTTTTAGTAGCCGGGCAATTGGGGAAGCAGTGCAATGGGCAACGGGCGACCGGGCGGACGGCAGACGGCAGTCGACAGCTGTTGCCACATCAGTGCGGGCCTGGTCGAAACTTCATTTTGGGCCATTTAGAAGCTGCCGCCACACACACGCACAAGTCCAAACCGCAAACAGACAATGCCAGGGGCAGGAACTGGGGCTGGGGCTGGGGGACAGTGAGTCAGACAGTTGGTTAAACGTTGCACACAGGACACACCTCTATTGGCACGTCTACTCCTGCCTGCCTGCCTCGCCTTGCCGTGCCTCGGCTGTGCTAATATTTGCTCGACTTAATTAAAAATCTTTTCTAATTTGCATAAAGCTCATGCCAGGGTGTCATTTAATGCGGTTTGTCTGTGTGGCTAACTGTTGCCACTGCCGGAGCATAGATGGCGCCACTGAAGTTGGAGAGGAATTTGTGTAGGGAGTACGAATAGGAAGAGGGAAATATAGAGCTAGTAATAGAGAGAGAGAGAGAGAGAGAACTGGTAAGAGAGAGACAGAGATAGAGAACTAGTAAGAGAGAGGGAGAGAACTAGTAAGACAGAGATATAGAGAACTAGTAAGAGAGAGAGAGAGAGAGAGAGATAGAGAAGAAAGAGATAGTAAGAGAGAGAAAGAGAGAGAGAGAGCTATTAAGATACATATACATATATATATGTAGAAACAGTAAGATATAGTGATAGAGAGAACTAGCAAAAGAGAGATTTATAGGGATAGTAAGGCATATACACATAAATATTATATATATATATAGAGAGAGAAAGAGAGACAGATATGTACATATATCTGTCTCTCTAACTCACTTCCTCATAATAGAGAAATAATTCAGTAATAATTACTTCTCTCTCTCTATCCCTTACTATCTTTATCTCTATATATAGTACATTTTTGATGAAACTTACACTGTAGTGCATTTCGTGTTTATATACATTTCACACAGATTTGTTTATGGCCAAGTCAAATTTGTTTACACTTCAAAGTTTATTTTCGTAGGCCTAAAGCGAAGACGTCTTTAAATTTTAATGCATTTGCTGAACTGTACTTGAACTTGATTTTAGTAAATTTGATCTTTAGATGATGGCAGTAAACAAAAAAAACCTATTTCAAATTATAAAGCCGGAAGTTGGCAGTAACTAAGCTTAACCAGCTCCATCAAATATTATTTACTGATATGTAAAGTCCGAAAGCTCAGAAAATATTTAGAAAAACTTATGTTGGTTTGACATAACTCTCTTGAGATCTTAAGTTTAAGTTTCTTTATAAGAAATGTAGCTAAACTATATGAACTGTAGATGGCGCCACAGACTACCCTTTAACGATAAAGAGTTTTGTAAGCATTTAGCAGCCGCTCGAATTACGCTTGAAGCGCTGTGCAAAGTGTTGACACTTTTCTTATATATATAAAGTAAACTATATATATAAGCATTTATAGTACCACATATATGCGGCTAGGTGGCGCCACTGTTTGTCGTCATCTTTTGAGTTCTCGAATTTCGAGCTCAACTGCCACTCGGCTTGGGCCTTTGTTTGCTGCCACATCCAGCGCCACACTAATTAACGAAATGCACTTGCCGCCAGCTCAAATTGAAAAGGAAAATACAAATGAAGAGAATGAAAAGAGAGAGAGAGAGAGAACTGAAGAAAAAAAGAAAGAAGAATATGAACTAAATGAAATAAAAGCGTTGACGTCGCCCACGGCCATTGACAATGATTACGAAGCGGAGGCTCGTGAAGTGGCCCAAAGGGTTTACAGTTGCGGGCTCGGGCTATTTCCTTTCACAGCTCTGGGCTGCTGTTGTTCTGGTCTTGTTAAGAAAAGCTGACTAATTGCAGCAGCAGCGGCAATTCACTGTAATCCACCGAATCTGGTGGTCAGCTCTTCAGCTGGCGGCCGTAGTACCTCGTGCACGTACTTGAAAATGTGCCCAACTAACGACTGTTCCGGCGAGATTTCAATTAAAGTCCACAAAACACGATTACAGCTTAGCCACGCCCACGCTACCCCCTCGGCGAAAACTCTCCAACTCTTACGCCCACCCACCCACTCGCTGCGCCTGGGCAAATATGGGCACGTCGCATGCCTTCAATCAGGCGAGCTTTTATGACTGCACAGGCACCGGGCAAGGGCTTGGCTGGTATGTGCCAAGTTTTAATATACGTTTAACGTGTGTGCACTGAGAGAAAAGAGGGGCTAGTAAATAATACCAAATTAAAGAAAAATTGAAAATGGAAAATTTTGATATATTATTTAAATTTATATATGTACATATATAGATAGATACATTTAGACATTTTTATAGATATATTATGTATATAGGAATATATCGATATAAATTATAGGGTCATTCAGAAAACTGTTTTTATAAATTTTTTTAAATAAATATTTAAAATATATATTTTTTTGATAAATATTTGTTTGAAATATATTATTAATAAATATTTTTTAAAAAATATGTTTTTTATAAATATTTTTTAAAAAAATATTTTTTTAATTTTAATTAAATTTAATTTTTTTTAAATATCGGTAAAAAAAACTTTTTTCATAAACATAAAAAAAAAATATTTAAAAACAATTTTGTTTATAAATAAAAAAAATATTGATAAAAAATCTTTATAAAAATAAAAAAAAAATATTAAAAAAAAAAATTTTTTAATATTTAAAAAAAAAATACTCCTAATAAAATATTTTTAAATATTTTTTTAAATACCTTTGAACATATATATTTTTAATTATAGCTAGACCCGAGTTCGCACTACTATATTTCTTTAAGTGCATCCATAATAGCATACATATTTACCTCTTTGCCACGTCTGTGGGCGTGTCCTGCGCCTATTAAGCTTAACGAGCACGTGCGCCTGTTACGCGTTTTCCAACACTGCCCGGCGCAATTAAGCAACAACAGCAACAAGAACAAAATCCAATAAGTGCGAGCAACATTGAGATGCACTTGCTCCAACCTACGCCTCCACTGGGAGATCAGTAATAAAGGAAAAATGCCAAAAAAAAGGCAAAAAAGAAGTAGAAATGAAGGAAAAAGCAGGAAAATATCTGCGCCATTTAATGAAAAATGTAACAAAGTGAAACGAGGGGCGTTCCGTCAGCAGTCGAGCAACGCACAAGCACAGCTCCCCAGTGACCGACGCCCCCATTGACTGGCGCCCGGACGCCCTTCCCCTCTCCCACCTATACAACTTACACATGCAAATGACTGCAATAAAAATGGGAGGCTGGCAACTTTTATGATTGCAATACCCCTGATACAAGAGCGCGTTTCGGCTAGCGAGTGAGCGAAGCAGAGATTGTGTGGGAGGGAGAGGGAGAATATCGGGGAAAAATTGAAATGGTTAAAGCTGCAGGTGGAGATTCAATTGCTAAAAGTAGCTGGAACTAACTTAAATTGATCAATTTCAATTGGTCAATATTGTGTATCATATATAGATCTAGCCATATCTATCGATATAAGCGATAACTTATCTCATTTGGGTATTAGCGAGAGGGTATCTGGCAGTCGGGCACTTCCGTTAGGAGCTATAAACTTTCATGAAAGCTGCAGGCGGAGATTCAATTGCTAAAAGTAGCCTGCACTAGTCTGATTGATCGATTTCTTTTGCCATATCTATCGATATAATCGATAACTTATCTCATTTGGGTATTAGCAAGAGGGTATCTGGCAGTCGGGCACTTCCGTTAGGAGCTATAAACTTTCTTGAAAGCTGCAGGCGGAGATTCAATTGCTAAAATTAGCCTGCACTAGTTTGATTGATCGATTTCTTTTGCCATATCTATCGATATAATCGATAACTTATCTCATTTGGGTATTAGCGAGAGGGTATCTGGCAGTCGGGCACTTCCTTCACTTCCTAAACTTTCTTGAATATATTTTAACACTTACTACAAGGTATTTCATCCCTCATCCAATTGACTCATTATTGCTTTCCCTTATTAATTCCACCTTTTCTCTTCTTCCCGCTTTCTTTACAGGCGCTCACAAAATTCCAAACGTCACAGAAGGTCACAAACAAGACCGGCATCGAGCAGGAGGAGACGCTGCTCAATGAGTCAGCCGCTCGTGAGACTTCGCTCAATCTGCAAATACTCGATCTGGAGAACGAGAGCAAGCAGCTGCGTCATGAGCTGGAACGCGTGCGCAATGAGCGGGATCGCATGCTGCAAGAGAACTCGGACATTGGACGCGACAAGAGCGACAATGAGGCGGAACGGCTGCGTCTCAAATCAGAGCTCAAAGATTTGAAATTTCGCGAGACGCGCATGCTCAGCGAATACTCAGAACTGGAGGAGGAGAACATATCGTTGCAGAAGCAGGTGTCCAGCTTGAGAAGCTCGCAGGTGAGTCGGCAAGTAGCATAGAAAACTGCTCAGTTATGACTAATGCTTATTGTCCTTTGTCCTGCAGGTGGAGTTCGAGGGTGCCAAACATGAGATACGCCGCTTGACCGAGGAGGTGGAGCTGCTCAATCAACAGGTCGATGAGCTGGCGAATCTCAAAAAGATTGCCGAGAAGCAAATGGAGGAGGCGCTCGAGGCACTGCAGGTGTGTGCGAGAAAAAGCTGTACTTGAGGTCCCCTTTTAATAACTTCTCTAATCTGTCTTTCAGGGCGAACGCGAGGCCAAATATGCGCTGAAAAAGGAGCTGGATGGCCACTTGAATCGCGAGTCCATGTTTCACATTAGCAATTTGGCTTACAGCATACGCAGCAATATGGAGGACAATGCCAGCAATAACTCCGACGGCGAGGAGGAGAATCTGGCGCTCAAGCGTCTCGAGGCGGACTTGAGCACAGAGCTCAAGTCGCCCGACGGCACCAAATGTGATCTCTTCTCGGAAATACATCTCAACGAGCTGAAGAAACTGGAGAAACAGCTCGAGAGCATGGAGAATGAGAAAACGCATCTGACGACGAATCTGCGCGAGGCGCAGAGCAGTCTGGACAAATCACAAAATGAGCTGCAAAACTTTATGTCGCGCCTCGCGCTGCTGGCCGCCCACGTCGATGCGCTGGTGCAGCTGAAGAAGCAAATCGATGTCAAGGATCAGGGCAGACAGACGAAGGAGGATGAGCAGCAGTTGCAGCAGCAGCTGCGCACCCTAATCTCTCAATATGCCAATTGGTTTACGCTCTCGGCCAAGGAAATCGACGGCCTCAAGACTGATATAGCTGAGCTGCAAAAGGGTCTGAACTACACAGATGCCACCACCACGCTGCGCAACGAGGTGACGAATCTGAAGAACAAGCTGCTCTCCACCGAGCAAAAGTCGCTGGATCTGCAGAGTGATGTGCAGACCCTGACGCACATCTCACAGAACGCTGGACAGAGCCTGGGCTCCGCTCGCAGCACTCTAGTCGCACTCAGCGATGACTTGGCTCAGCTTTATCATCTGGTCTGCACGGTCAACGGAGAGACGCCGTCGCGTGTGCTGCTGGATCACAAGAGCGACGACATGAGGTGAATGGGAACTTTTTATATTTAACTGAAAACTATTCATAATAACGTCAATCTTCCCCTTGCAGTTTCGAGAACGATTCTTTGACTGCCATTCAGTCGCAATTCAAGT
Source organism: Drosophila repleta (assembly GCA_018903745.1). NCBI lineage: Eukaryota > Metazoa > Arthropoda > Insecta > Diptera > Drosophilidae > Drosophila > Drosophila repleta. The sequence continues at coordinate 11,984,204 of JAEIGN010000396.1, forward strand.
CGGATGTCTTTACTGCACGCCCGCAAATTGTTGAGGATCTGCAGGGTCTGGCCGATTCAGTGGAGATCAAGAAGTATGTGGACACTGTGAGCGATCAGATTAAGCATCTGAAGACCGCTGTGGAGCACACCATTGATCTGAACAAGCACAAAGTGCGCGCCGAGGGCGGAGAATGTAAGCAAACGCAGTTCAAAGCTGAGAAATGGCCTAAAACTCATTCTCTCTTCCTTTACAGCTTCCGATAAGGGCAACACCGAGGAGGTGGAGGAGCTGCAGGAGCAAATTGTGAAGCTCAAGAGCTTGTTGTCTGTGAAGCGTGAGCAGATCATCACACTGCGCAATGTGCTCAAGTCCAATAAGCAAACCGCTGAGGTGGCGCTCACAAATCTCAAATCCAAATATGAGAACGAGAAGATCATTGTCAGCGACACGATGTCCAAGCTGCGCAATGAGCTGCGACTGCTCAAGGAAGATGCGGCCACATTCTCCAGTAAGACAAGATTAGTTAGCATCTACATATATATTCTAAAATAATTACTCTCTCTCTCTCTCTCCATATAGGTCTGCGCGCCATGTTCGCTGCACGCTGCGAGGAGTATGTTACTCAGGTGGATGATTTGAATCGTCAGCTGGAGGCTGCCGAGGAGGAGAAGAAGACGCTCAATCAGCTGCTGCGCTTGGCTGTGCAACAAAAGTTGGCGCTTACACAGCGTTTGGAGGAAATGGAAATGGATCGGTGGGTGCATTTGGGTCGCTAAACAACAACACAAAATCCCATGCCAAAAATTCTCTTTAGTTATGAAACCCTTATACACAAAAAAAAAGCATATCCTTCACTTGGTAAGCATTGAGGCCAGAGAATGTTTGCATGCGCGAAACGCTTGCTGTTGCTGTTGCTGCTGCTGCTGCTGCTTCCGGATAACGAATGCCTAAACCAAAGCCTGAAATGAGATAATCTACCACATAATCATACTGTTTATATTGTAGTTACTAATTATTGATTACCCTGCTGCCGAACTAACTGAAATCTTATTGAACTCTTAAGCCCTTAACTAATCTATTGCCTTCTCCACAGTGAGATGCGTCATGTGCGTCGTCCAATGCCGCCGCAGCGCGGCACCAGCGGCAAATCCTCATTCAGCACACGCCCATCGAGCAGAAATCCGGCGAGCAGCAATGCGAATCCATTCTAACATAAGATCAGCGTGCAGCGTAAGCTTTTGGCCTTGGTTTATACTTTGCTTAAGTTGTAAAATCCTTGGGAGTTGCTGACGCCCAGACCTCCCCCCAAACACACACACACACACAAGGAATACTTTGAATGTATTTGTGAAGGATGCTATAGCTATTTGTTCGATTTCCTATATTTAATGATATATAACTATATTCTATTTGTATCTGTTTCTATTTGTATTTATTGAGCGTTTAGTTAGACAAGAAAACAAAACAAAACAGTTATTAACGGTTAGTTACTTAAACGTCCAATTAATTTAATTAACAACTCTATGAAATTGAAAAAAAAATCAACTAAATAATTGTATTTTTCTATATATACAACAACAACAACAAAAACTGATCAACACATGTATTTGATTCGATTTAAGTTAACCTTTTCGCGTTGATTGTTTTCTGAAATTTGATTTTTGTTATCAACGCTGTGCGCAAAAAGCGAAAGAGAGAAGAAATTTAACAACTCTATATACATATATATATAATTGGCAAGCATGTATTAATTGGCCTGACTTTAAAAAGTATTTGTCAAAAAAGAAATTGGAAAAGTATTTCCAGAAGCAGAAGGAAACTGTACGTAAAACTAAAAGGAGATAACTGAAGGCAGCTAGAGCCTAAAGCAGAAAAGTTAAAGAAAACAAAATATGTAAATTCGATATTATATTTATATATATATATAAAACAAAGATAAACATTTGGCAAGCAACTGTTGTGCGGATGTCCAGCGGCAATGGCAGCGGCGTCTCAAAGACGAAACATTTTTCTGCTTGAAGAAAATTGAAGAGAGAAAAATTGTAGTAAATTTAATTATTATTTTCCGTTTGCAATCAAAATATTTACGTAAAAAAAAACCAAGTTTTTTCTGTTGCAGCAATAGTCTTTAATTTGTGCATTATTTAATTTAATAAAAAAATAAATAAATTTAAATGAAAACAAAATTTATTTAGCCACAATTTTTTTTACATTTAAAAAAGCCTTTAAAAATAGTCTATTCTATTTACCACTAACAAGCAGCTTAACCAACTAAAAATAGTAAAAAAAAAAATAATTAAAATAAAAAAAAAACGTTAAAGTTTAAACTAATAATTATTATTATTATTATCATTATAGTAGCTAATTAATGAGATACACAAAAAGTAGAAATTGATCGAAAATAATGCAAGTTTATGTTTCAAAAATGTTTCGTTGGGAAAAATGTGTAAGAAAATATCAAATTGAAATATACATTGAGCGTATATTATGTAAATTTACCGAGCCATTAAATTGAATTTATATCTAAGACACACACACATGAATAAACTCACTCACACACACACACACACACACGCACACACATCGTCCACACACTGAGATTAACTGAATTTATTCAGTTGCCTATAGAAATTATTTATGATGAAATTTGTAAACAACAACTGAAGAATGCATAAATTTCTAAATGATTTTATTGTAATTTTACCGTCCCTTTTTGCAAAAAGAAAAACAAAACGAAATATTGAAATATTGATGGAACAAAGTCTATTTATTGAACACACACACTGAACCAAGAGACAGCAGCAGCAACAACAACAAATACAACTTTAAGTTTCATCCAGAACATACATCCATCTATATATACATACATATATGCATACCTTATCAATCGACCCAACAAGCCAAAATATTGATAGCCAACAAAAGTAAAAAACAAGAAAACTAATATATATATATATATACTATATATATATATACCTATATAAATAACACTCAAGAACTATTTCAATTAACATAGAACAAAAAAAAAATAATAGTTTTCTATTTGAAAATAAACTTAAAAAGTAAAAGCAATTGAATTTAAGAATTGATAAATATTTAATAATAAGTTTTATGATAAATGGATAGAGAGCAGGCCCCGCCCAGTGGGCTACAGTGGACAGACATACATATGAGAGCATTGCCAACAAACAATGGGATAAACACAAGAAATTAACATAAATTATACATATGTGAAGAAATAAACAAATTAGCAAATAAACAAAAATTAAAAAAAAAACATCTTTTATTTTGTTGAATGACTTTGATTGTAGTTGCTCGCTTGCATGCAAGAGAAGCGCAGAGATTGGTGATCTTCAAAGTCAACCGTTTTGCTTTCAACATGCCGTCACAGAGCCTCGCACCGCTTGAATTGATTTATTTACACATTTCTTCCACAATCAAATCGAAGTGTTCATGTAAATGCGAATGACTCCCACTCCCGAAGCAAGTTCAAGCGCACGTTATCGATACCGATTCCAATCACTGGCGATGTCCAAGTCACGCGCCATCGTCACGCGGCGAGCAAAACTACCGATATTTTAGCCAGGCGAACAGCAATCGCCAGACGCACGACGTTGCTCTATCGAACAGTCGACAGCAAACCAATACTTGCCCGCCACCGACAGGCCCACTCACTCACACACTCGCTCGCCGCAGCGCACATGGAATGAGAGATAATAACAACACACAAACCACTACTCACACATTCATGCACACGCATACACACACACACACACACACACACATACACGCGCATGCAGAAACGAAAATTCATGCTGAGTCAGTGCCTTCCTTTGCCTTCTGCTGCCGCTGCTTTGGTTGGTGGTTGGTCGCAGCGCTCTTTCTACACGAAAGAACAGTAGCGCAGGCAAAAGGGATGTGCGCAGGGGCCGACATAAGCAACTGTCTTAATATATTATTTAATACTTTTATTATATAAAATAAATAAGAGTTCTTATTTAAAACTAAAACAACTCTGCAATTTGCTTATATATTTCGTTAGAGAATGTACATTTTTTATTTTTCTGCTACTTCCCCAAATTCGTCAACAGCCAATGTTGAAGTCCCCTTTGCAAAGTCTCCCGACTACGTGCCTGGCAATATCGCTTTATTGGTTGGTGAGCCGTCGCCCAGTGGAACTTCGAAAATTTTGTGTTGTCGAATTGCACAAACCGAACATCAGGCGCGCAGCAACTCACGCAGGTGCCCGCTATGATATAGTTGGATGGCAACTCTTATTGGCTGCCGTCTCAGCTGCTGTCGCTTGGCGCGCGCACACACACACACGCACGCCCGTCTCTCTGCTTGACTGTGTGCCGTCTGTGTCTGTATTGTTTTTAAATGATAGCGGCCGGGCAGTCAGCTGTTACTGTTACTGTGACTGGTGCGACAGGCGCAGACCAACCAGAACTGCTTTAAAGAGGGATAAAGACCGGCCCAATGGCCAGTAATCAGCTCAACAAGCCGCCACATCGATACGGCTGGGCACAATTGCAATACTTCCACCGCTTCACTTGACCCGACCCACCACAGCGCGCTCAAGTATTAGCCTCAAATTAAATGTAATTTGTTCTGTTTGCCAGCCATTTGTGTGCGTCTCAAATTACGTGTTGCTGTGGGTGGAGTTGACTATCAGATCGTTGTTAGCATTGTTCCATTGGCCTAAATTTAAGATGCGGGCGCGTCAAATGCAAGCTGAGAGTTGTAGTTGTTATAACTGTAAAGCACAAAGCAGCAATTTCTTTGACACATGCAAATGTGTGTGTATGCATGTAGGTATGCTGTTACTCATGTGTATGCATGTGTGTGTGTGTGTTGCTTAATTAGAGCGGAGACAATTAGTTAAATTCTATCGAAATTGATGATCGTGTGATCATCGCTAAATTGAAGCTGATTATAAAAAATATATAAAAATTATAAATATCTGTATTAATGACAACTGTCAACTGATTTAATTTACATGTATGGCAATAATATGGGATTATGAATAAGATAATTAGCATAAGCAGATATCGATTACACATGGAAGGGGCAAATATCGCAGCGTTGCCATAAAGTATTAAATATTACCACACGTATGTGTAAACGCTTGCAAGTGCAGTAATACACGCACACATATGCACAATGTGCATAATAAATGCTAAAATAAATAAAAATGATTTTAATAATGAATGTGTGCAATGCTTGACCTTCACAGCTCGCCCTGCCTGCATGTATGTGTGTGTGGGTGTGTGTGCATATTTCCCTTTGCCAATTATGTGGGTGGAGTTGAAAATCATATCGCATTGGCCATTACTGCGGGCAGCCCCCTCCCCCTTGATGCGATGCTGTTGATAGGGCGCAGCAGAGGCCTATTGGCATTTCGGTTTTTGTAATTGGCTTTTTGTCTCTGTCCCAATAAGGGCAATGGGCCAGAAGCAGAGGCAGCGGCAACCAGCATAACAAGTTGCTGCCGCCGCCACGCTTGCAACAAGTGGGCGCCACGCCACATTGACGCTGCTTGCACGCGGCGAACCACCAAGCAACACGGCTACCATAATGCAACGTGTGCGACGACACTCACACACACACACACTTGCGTCTGTTTTTTCTTTCTCTCTGCTCGCTTTGTTTTCGAAGAATGACAGTAAATTTGTGTAGTGCGATTTGTTGTATCGCGCGTCATTTAACAGGCACCCAGAAATTTCAGCCAGCTGCTTTCCATGCATTTTCGACGCGTTGCAGAGCAGCACAGCTAGTGTGTGCGCTGCGCTTGCCGCGTGCGCTGGAGCGAGCTGGCACTACTGACGCAAGAGCTTCCAGTGAGGTTCGTGTCCCCGCTAAGTGGAAGAGCTTTGAAAGCTGCAAGCAAACAATTCCTAAAAATGACCTAAATTAATATTTATATTTGCCTTCGCGCTGGGCCAGCCGCCACACACAGAGAGAGGTCACACAAATTGACAGCTGCAAATATTTAACACATTTTCAGTCGAAAAAAATGGAATGTCTAAAGTGTCTTAGCACATGTGCTAAGGCCATCAGCCAAATATACAAGAGCTCCCTCCTCTCCCACACTCCCTTCCTCCCTCTGTCACTCTCTCTCTTTCTCTCTTGCCATGCCTCTTGCTCGCCAATCAGAAGCGTCTGTTGCCGAGGGCAGCTCCAATTGGACTCGTGCTCAGATTAATTAACTCTTAATTAAAAGTTATGTAAGCGCTAAAAACGAGCTCATGGATATGCTTAGCTTACATTTATGATAGCTGTGACGCGATCGACATTAATCTAATTCAAATCTAATTGGATTTTAAATAAGTGTGAGATTTTAGTCCGGGACAAAAACTTTTGTTTAAATTTTAATTTAAATAAAATTTTGCATGTGGAGTGTATATAGAGCTCAAGATCTGTTGAGATTATTTAGAATTTTTAGTTTTATTGAGTTTTTATTCAGTTAGCTAAGCTTGAAGTAAGGCGCACAGTGGAGACTTTACAAATGGAGACTTTTGTGTGTAAACTAAATTATTAGTATTATTATTATTATGATTATTCTTAATTAAATTTATTACTAATTCTAATTATTGAAATTATTATTTGTTTTAAATTTAAATATTTTAAAATTATTTATAATTAATTTATTTTTTATTTTTTTAGGTTATATATTTTTAAAAAAATTTATTTTTTATAATATTAATAATAATTAAGTTTTTTATTCTTAATTTTTAAAATTTTATTTTTATGAAATTAAAATTATTAATTTTATTTATTATGTTAATAATTAAATTTATTTTTCTTTATCATTATTTAAATTTTATTTTTGTTAAATTAGAAAATTGAATTTATTTATTATAATGTTATTAATAATTAAATGTATTTTTAAATATATTATTTTTTATTTTTGTAAAATTAAAAAAAAACTTATTTACTATAAAAGTAATAATATTTAAATTTTTTTTATTTATTTTAGTTTAATTTTGCAAATTAATTTTAATAAATAAAAAAAATACATTTTTTTACTATTATTTTTAGTTTCTAGACTTACAAAAATATATATTAAGGTATTTTATTTATTATTATATCAATTATAATTAAATAAATTTTAGTTTTACCTAAATAAAATTTAATTATATAATTATCTCTTTTTTTTGCTTATCTATATTGTTATTATTTTTCTTGCATTCTTCAATTGCTCAGCCTACCCTCGCTGAATACAGTTAAGCTCGCCAGCTTACACATCATTCATATGTAAAACAAGCAATTGAAATGTTTTGCTTTTTTCGAACCAAATTTGTATTATTCAATGGCAAAGTCTTCATTGAGCAGTCAAGAGCGATCTGTCAGAGATTGTATATATATAAATATAAATATGTAAAAATAAAAAAATAAATAATATAAATATATATATATATATATAAAAGATATTTATATGTATTCTCCTAATCGTAACTTAGTTTTTTATTTCGGAAACTAATTCAGTTGGTGCCAGTCACATGCAGCTCCTCAGCTATCCACACCTGCCCAACCCCCCACCTGCCCAAAAAAAAGCTAGTTTATTGTTCTGTCACGCGCTTGGACGACGGACAGCGGACGGCGGCCAACGTCATCAAGTGGTTTTCTTGCCGTTGTTTTTGTTTTTCTTTTAGTTTTTAGTTTTACATTCACTTTTTTTTCGCATCCGCATCCACTGCGGCGGCGGCTTCGGCGGCGGCTGCGGCTGCTACTGAACCGGACGGGCCTCAAGAAGTGCTCTTCACGGCACGGCGCGGCGCTGTCGGTACTAGCTCTGGTACTGGGTACGAAAAATGTTGTTGCTGCTCCAAGGTTGAGGCAAACTGGTATCATCAGCAGCAACAACGACAATCAGAGCTGTGAAGATGAGCAGCAGTCAGCAGGGGCGGGTGAGCAGCTCTGTCCAAGACATAATCGCAATCGCAGTTGACGTCGCCGTCGCCGTCGCCGTCGCCGTCAGCGTCGACGTCGGCACGAGTCTCTATGCATTAATTACTGGCCATAACCATAAGCAGAGTTATAGCCATATCCATATCCATTTTGGCCATAATGAAGCAGCCTCTTAACAAATTAGAAGCCTTTCGCTTGCCTCAAAAAGAAACCTCATTCTGGCCTTGAACTGAACCCAAATCGGCCAGATCAAAGGCTCCCCAGATAATGTAATAAATGCACTTAGCGAAATTCTAGCGAAATCTTCCAAATTTATATGCGAATATTGATTATATGGTGGATATAATCAATTATCATTTATTGCAGATTGATTATATATACTAAATATATACATATATAGCCATATGTCATTAGATATGGCATATATAGTACATATAATCATATACTTTATATGGCACTAATTGACTGAATTGAGCATTTAGTTCATTATATAGTTCATTGGTGATCGAGTGCATTAGCTGATCATATAATTGATCATGATAATCCAATTGATCATATATATAGTGTTCAGCTGATGCGGACTGATCTGAGAGTTATTGTATGGATAGTTGGCTAAAATTAAATTTTTTTAAACTATTTTAGCATTTTTTAGAATTTATTCACTTTTTAAAAATTATTAAAAATTTTGTTTAGACTTTGTTTCAGATGTTAAAAAATATTTCAAAATATTTATAAGATTTTTTAAAATATCTCAAATTTTGTTCACATTTTTACAAATACTTAAAAATATTGTTAGATTTTTTTCACATATATCAACATTTTTCAGATTTTTTATAATACTTAAAAATTTGTTCATATTTTTAAAAATATTTTAAAAACTTGTTTATATTTTTAAAAATATTTCAACATTTTTTTTCAGATTTTTAAAAATATGTCACATTTTTTCCACACTTTTAAAAATATTTCAAAGTTTTCTTAGATTTTTAAAAATACATATATACACATATTGTCAGATTTTTAAAAATATTTAAAAATCTTGTTTATATTTTTTAAAATATTTTAACATTTATTTAAATGTTTCAAAATTGTTTCAGATTTTTTTTTTAAATATTTCAAATTTTTTCACATATTTTGGAATAATTCAAATTTTTTTCTCCATATTTTAAAAAATATTTCCAAATTCTCTCAGATAATTTTCTTCAGGTGCATACTACATACATATGTATATGTATCTGTTTACATTTCTTGAGATCTCGGTTAATAAAATCCCATATAAATGATAATGACAATGACTATAATGCCAAGGCACTTGGCACTTCTTCAAATTGAAAAATGTTTTTTTTTCTTTACATTTCGAAAAAAATTAAGCGAAGAAGAAGAAGAAAAATAAGTTGGCTCGTTTCAGTTTTATGATTTATGAGCAATTTCTAAAGTGCACTTGTTTGACCGCGTACAACAAGTTGACAGACGAGTTGTTGTTGTTGTTGTTGTAGCAGATGAAAAAATGAGAAAAAAACACAAAAAACAAAACAAAAATGTAATAACAATTTGTTGTTGTTTTACTTGGGCTTCGATGCCTGCGCGCACATAAATCCCGTAGGCCAAAAGCCCGCCTGAACTCTTGTTGTTGTTGTCGCTTCTAATTCTGTTGACAGATGAGGTCGCCAAAAAAAAAAAGCCAAAGTGACGCAGTCAATAAACACAAAAAAGCTGGCAACCCTGAAGCGCCAGTGTAGCTTAAGCGAAAACTGCAACGCCGTGGCAACTACAGCAAAGCGAAGAGTGCAGAGTGGAGAGTGGAGAGTGAGAGGAGCTGAGCGAAGTGTAGAAACAGAAAAACAGCTGGCAGCGACCCATGAACTTTACACAGCACGCAGACAGCTGAGAGCGGGCGAGGCGAAGAGAGTGTGAGTGAGATAGGAAGAGTGTGGAGAGGAGGGCATGCAAGTACTTGCATGTGTATGTGCGTGTGCAGAGGCAGAGCTTGGGAGAGTGTGAGAAGGAGAGGGAACATGCATATGCATGTGTAAATGTGCGTTGCAACAAAATTCAAGTTATTGCAGTTGCTTTTGCTGCTGCTGCGGCTGCTGTTGGCGCTGCTGCTGCTGCTGCGGCTGTGTTGTTGTCGTTGCATGACTTGTTGCACATGCAACGCCTGGCGTTTGCTTAATTTGTTCAGCATTTTATAAAATTTAGTTTTCGTTTTTTTTTGGTTAAGCAGCCAAGGCTGCTGGGTCAAGCAGCGGGTCATTGGTCTCCATCTGAGCAGACGCATCTCAAGTGTGGGAAGCATCAAAACATAAAGTCAAATTTAAGCAAGTGTGTGTGCGTGTGTTTGTGTGTGTGTGTGTGTGTGTGTGTTAGCAGAAAACTTACTTAGAAAATTAATGAAGCTACGCAGCGCACGCTCAAAAGTTGTTCTGAAAGTAGAATCTTCAAAATGTCGCATTCGCTTCAGAAAAAAAAAACCAAAATAAAAAATAAATAAAACTTGTTCCATTAAAATCTTGGAAATTAGGCATAAATTTGATTCGAATTGGCTCAAGTTGAACAATCAATAAAATATCGACGTTTTTTCACTTTTGGGCTGACCATATTTTATGTTTATTTATGTTCGTCTTGTGCGAGCCGAGAAATCAAATTAATGGGCTCGTCGTAAGGGCAACAGATTATTTGAATTTATCTGATATACTATATTGAAATGCTTTTGGGAACCTGAAGTTATTATTATGGGGCATTTGATGGACAAATAAATCTGAAGAGCTTCAAAGTATTTATAAGAACAACTTTTAATGGATTTACATGTGGAAACTTTTGTAGTACAAATGTATATTGCATTTTATAATACTGAGAACTTAGAGTAATATCTTGAGTATTGCTTCATTTATGAGTAGTTATACTTATAGTACTCATAAAACTACTTTGCTTTAAGTTTGGTTTTCCTAGCACTACTACTTCTACTGCTATAGATACTACTTATACTCATACTTCTACTACTTCTTTTACTTATTCTACTACTCCTACTACTTTTACTACTACTAATCCTACTACTTTTACTAGTACTCGTATTAGTTTCACTTCTGGTACTCCTACTACTAATACTTCTACTACTCATACTACTATTTCTACTACTACTATTACTACTGCTACTTCTACTACTTCTACTGATTCTACTCCTACTACTACTTCTACTAATACTACTTCTAGTATTACAGCTTCTACTACTCATACTACTACTACTCCTACTACTACTACTACTACTACTACTACTACTACTACTACTACTCATACTACTACTAATCCTACTACTTCTACTACTCCCAATACTTTTACTACTAGTACTCCTATTAGTTTCACTTCTAGTACTCCTACTACTAATACTTCTACTACTCATACTACTACTACTACTATTACTACTACTATTGCTACTACTAATACTTCTACTACTGCTACTACTACTACTACTACTACTCCTACCACTTTTACTACTACCACAACAGCTTTTCTCTACTACTATTACTACTCCTATTATTTCCACTACTATTACTCTTACTACTTCTCCTACTACTACTACTACTATAACTCCTACTCCCACTACTACTACTATTACTCCTACTACTTCTACTCCTACTATACCTAGTACTACCACTTCGCCTTCTACTACTCTTTTCCTTACAGCCTCTACTACTATTTCAACCAATTCTCAACTTTAATTCGATTTTGCTGCTGCCTCACTTAACTTCTGATGAAACTGACTCAACAAAAAAAGAACTAGTTCCGCAAATTGAATTAATTCAAAACACGGCCAAAGCACAAACAACCCTCTACAAGCCACGCCTACTTGTCAGTGTTGTAAAGTACTGTGCGGAAAACGTACAAAATGCAATTGGGAGCACAAGACTAGCAAGTTCGTTGCCTAAGTCTTTTGTTTTGTTCTCATCAAATGGTGCACAAGATGTATAGCAGTGTGTGTCTGTGTGTGTGTGTGTGTTTGTCTGACTAAGCAATTCTGATTTATGGCCAGAGCATGCGACCAAACATATGTTCAATTGATTTCATAATCATGACAGCGCACACGCCCCAGCCCCAGCCCCAGCGGCTAAAGCAGAACAAAAACAAAATTTTATATATATTTATATATTATAATATGTATAAAAAAAGCTTATAAATATGCAACTTCCTCCACGACTATGTCTGGCACACTGACAGACTGCCGACTGCCGACTGCTCGCCTGCCATTGCCAGCTCTGATGATGATGGTGTAAAATGCTGAATGTAAAACACGGACAAATTATGCAAAGTTTTTCTTTTCCTTTTCTTTTTTTGTTTTTTGCATATTCACTTAATACACTCAACACCCTCAGCATCTGTCTGTATATAGAATTATATATATAGTGATGGCAGCGTGAGAGAAAACAAATACTAAGCAAATATATGCATATCAAAATGTTTAAAAATTAACAGAAAATACTATATATATATGTATGTATATATAAATTTATATATAATATAGCAAAAGAGATATTTTTAGAAGGGGCTAAAAATATTTGTATTAGATAAGAAGTATAAATAAAAGGCGTCGCTCCGCGTAGCGAAGATCAGTTGAGCTGAGGTCGCTGTAGCTTATAGAATGAATATGTATTTAATATACAATAATACTAACTCTATTTATTGTGCAGTCTAGATTTGAACTAATTTACTTTCAGTCTTTCAGAGCATAATACGTATCGTGGATATATATGTAAACTTTTCATAGTTTTCTCTGCTATAAGCTGTTCCTCCCTGCAGTTAAGGTTAGTACATTTTGATGCTCGTTCATGAGCTATCAAAAAAGTAGCCGAAGTTCCAGCTATCCGTCCGTCTGTTCGTATTAAAGTAAACCATTTCGCCTCTATATAAGCAAGAGAGTCTCTAAGCTCTCCTTATAAAGTGTTATGATATGCCCTCTGGATGCATATGATATGATTCGCTGATAATATAAATATGATGTGATGATAAGCTATATCTGTAGCATTTCAGAATCTCTGGAAATTGATTATACATTTTATTTTATTATATATATTATACATAGATGTTATACCTATGCCTATTAGGGCTGTGGCAAATCCAGATATGGCTATATATTCCATAGCTTTAATGCTAGAAACTGTAAAGCTAACGAGTTGCTCTATGAATTCTTTTCCTAAATATATACTTTTATAACGGTAAACTGGAATATGGAATGTAAAGAAGATATATCTGACAACAGATTGTTCAAGCTACAGCGCTTTCGCTTAGCCCCGCCTTTAGGCGGCTCTGCCTGTTAGAGGGTATCTATAATGTTTCATATATTTTATAGCCTCAGCTCACGCAATCATCTCTCGTCCATATGCTCAAATACTCGTTGTTGTTGCAGCTTTGTATTTTGTTACATCCGCATCTGCCCCTCTGCGCTGCTTAGATCAGATTCTGTAATTCCGCACACACCTACTTTTTGCTGCTGCTGCTTCTTCTTCTTCTTCTTTCATTGCTCGCAGTTATATAAATAATTTGTCAGATTTATGGCCAGCGATTAGAATGATGAGCAATTGTTGTTGTTGTTGTTGTTGCAGTTGCAGTTGTTGCTCTTATGCAATTAGCCAGCGGCTTGTTTATGTTGCATTGTTCAGCGCCGCGAAGTTCTCTGAGTTAATCAAGTCAGCTGAACGAGCTCATTCATAAAAGATACTTTTTGTGGCTCAAAATAGATTCTAGCTGCTGTCTGTGTGTGTGTATATGTGTGTGTGTGTGTGAAATGTGTGTCAAAAATGTTGCAACCATCTCAATCTCAATCTCAATCAGAAAACTCTGAAGCAGCTCAGATGTATTCGATTTTCGTTTTCATTTTCGTTTTTCGCATATGAAAATTTTTGTCACGTTTTCCGTGACGAATTTAAAATGTGCCTGGGCACTTAATTCTTTTGTGTCACACCAACAACAACAGCAACACAAGCAACAAGCAACAATTGTTGCTGTCGCTTTACACAGATGCGCTAAATTGCAGACATCAATCATTTTTTGTTGGCATTGCGTAATGTTTGAGCTGAGCTGCAGCTCGTCTGCAGTCGCTGCGGATTTCTATATATATATATACATATATTTTTGTTCATCTCTTCTTCTTTAGATTCTTCTGCTTATCTATGCACATGTGTATGTGTGTTGGTGTTGGTGTTGGTCTTGGTTTTGTCTCTTGGCAAGGTCTTGATTAATTTGTTGCCAATCACTTTTTGTTGTCGCTTGACAAAAGCCGCTGCCAAAAAAAGAGAAAAAAAAGGCAAACAAACAAACGAAGCAGCGATACCAAATGTACAAAATTACACACACAAACACACACACACACACGCACTCAAAAAAAAAAATGTAAATTTCAACTAATGTGTAAATGAATAAGCGACTGCCTCTTGGGGTCACATTTGGCAACATTTCATATCATCAGCAACGCATTTAAAAAGGCATTTAAAAAACTTAAAACTCACAAAATTAAACACAAAACAACAACAGCCGAAACAAAAACAAAAACCAAAACGAAACCTGCCAGAGCTTCTTAAATAACAAATTGCAATTACTTGTCGTCGCGTCCTTCACGCATTCCTCGTTGATTCTCCTCCAACTCTGACTCTGACTCTGGCTCTGACTCTGACTCGGGCTCTGGCTCCAAGTCCAAAAAAATTCATCTCAATGTTAATGCTACAAAAATTCTATGCGCCCCAACAGTTATAGACATCTGTGGAGTATATGAATTTCTGATATTGCGAGGGTCATTTCAGCCGTGTAGGCATATTTTTATAAAATATATATGTAATGCAATATATATTTTTTATTTAAAACCAAACTATTTATATATTACCATATATATATATTTTTTTATTAAAAAAAAGGGTTTATAGTGCTAAATATTTTTTATATTTTTAAAACAATATTTTTATATTTTTTAAAATTAGTGTTTTATAATTTTTAATAATATATTTTTTTATTTTTATATTTTTAAAATTATATTTTTAAAATAGTGCTAAATATTTTTTTATATTTTTAAAACAATATTTTTATTATTTTTAAAATTAGTGTTTCATAATTTTTAAATAATATATTTTTTTATTTTTATGTTTTTAAAATAGTATTTATATATTTTTTATTATTATTATTATTATTTTTATTATTATTATTTTATTTTTATATTTAAAAAAAAAGGGTTTATATTGATAAATATTTTTTATATTTTTAAAACAATATTTGTATATTTTAAAAATATTATAATATTTATATATTACTATATATTTTTTAAATATTTAAAAAAAGTGTTTGTATTGTTAAATATTCTTTAAATATTTTTTAAATAATATTTTTATATTTTTTATATTTTTAAAATAGTGTTTATATATTCTTTTAATATTTTTAAAATAATATGCATATATTGCTATATACTTTTTTAATGTAACTTTCGATTTTATATACTTTATAGATACTATATGATTTAATATATGTATATACGTAAAATATCTTATATTAATTTTTGATAGAATTTTTTATTTTTTAAAACTATATTCATATATATTATAAACAGTTCTAGTTTTGTTCAGTGTAACTTTCCATTTCTTTCGGCAAATATTTGGAGCAAATTTCACAGACAGCAGCTTCTGCTTGAAATTAGCGCTGAAACCAGTTGCCAATTAAAGGAACTTCTTTTAAAAAAAAAAAGTGAAAATGAATTTGATTATTCAAATGTTAATTATAATTAACAAAATTTATAATAAACTAATATAAAGGCAAAGCAAAAAGAATGGAAAAACTATGTTTGAAATGGTCAATGTCCAGGGGTAAGTCCCAATGCATTGGTCAATAAATAAATGAATATAAAAAAAAACAAAATAAATAACAATTTTTCAGATTTAAAGGAAATTATAAATATGTAAAAATATAATTAACAAAAATAAATTATAATAATTCAAATAAAATAATATAAATAATATTTGTAGTTTTTAAAAATAAAAAAAAAATATAAAAAAAATAATATATAACATATATACATGTATAAGACAAAATAATATAACACATAAATAACAAACAATTTTTATATAATTGATAAATTTTTTTTTATAAAAATTAAATATAGCATATAAAAATATTTTATAAACCAAAATAATAAAAAATGTAAAAACATAATTATACATATACAAATATGCATGCATAAATAATAAAATTAAATAATAAAAAATAATTTTCTCATTAGAGATATGACCTATATAATCTCTATATATAAACTGTACTAAATTTGGTCAAACAAAACTGGAAAAATTAATTCTTTTTACCATCATTTAATTTTAGCTGTCAACTAAATCAAATCTTTAAAAAAAAAACTGATCTATGAGCTATAAAAAAGCGAAACATAAGCAAATTGCTGTTTTAGCTTTGATAAATCTAGCTACACCTTGAGCCGTCAGAAAAAGTAGACAATATAGTAAATTTACGAACCACAAAAACCAAATGCTGCTGTAGTTCATTAAATGATTATTATTATTATTATTGTTATTATTATTATTATTATTATGTGTAGAGCCTACAAAGCTAAGTTCAGTCCTAAAAGCCAACTAATCAAGAGGCAGAGGCAGAGGCAGAGGCAGACAAGCGACCACAAACCACAAGATTGTGAATTGTGAATCGAAGCATCAAAAATTTAATCCAATTCCATTCAATTTTCAATTCATTCAATTCCAAACGTTTCAAGCTAATGCGATGCGATGCGCTGTGATGCGAACCGATTCGAATCCATTCAATGCAATACAATAATTCAAACTAAGGTCAATCGAGTTGGCTGGATCTCTGCAGCGCTGCCTTGTTTTATTTATAACTACAAATTTTGGTGTTGTTTAAATAGATTGATTATACTATACACACACATATATATATACTACATATAAATGTTTTTGTCTGTGCTTGGTTTAGTTTCTTGGCAATTAGCATGTTCATTGTTGAGCTTCAGTTTTATTTTTTCTTATCGCGGAAGCTTCAATTTCAGAACTGAAGAAGTGGCAGAGGAAGAGACAGAGGCAGCAGTTGCTGTTGAAGGGGTCTTCCGTGCTTGAGGCTTTTGATCGAGTTTTAATTTGGATTTTTGTTGAGCATATTCAGCATTTATGTCATATATGCATCAAATTATGTAAATCATAGTTGAAGACGCCTTTCTGTAGTTTTGCTGATCGAGTTGGCATCTATGCCAGATCGGCTGCTTAGTCACTGAAGGTCATTGTCTTCCATAAACAGCCACAGCCACAGCTAAAGCAACAGCAACAGCAACAAAAACTCAGTCAATCAAATTAAAAATCAAACAGCCTACGGGGCGTATGACTAATTTGCATGCAAAGAAACAGAAAGAGAGCGAGAGGGAGAGCGAGAGGTGCACACAATTTAACAAGAATTGTTACTTGTTTTAAGTGGCATGATTAGCCTTAATCAGGGTTACTGCGAGTGACTAACCTGGCCAACAGTTCGTGGAACACAGCCAAGGTCAGAGCGCAGGAAATGCACGCAAGGAAAAATAAAACAAAAACAAAAACATAAACCGGCTACTAGAGCGAAAATCATTAAAAAAAAAGAAGATAAGAGAGTGAAAAAAAAAACAATAAGAGCATCAGCGGATGTTGATTTATGCAGCAGATGCAATAAGCGAAGTGCGAAGAAACAATCATAATACAGCAGCAACATCCGCAGAGGTGTTGGCAAGATGTTGAGTCGGTTCTCATAATGCAATCTATGTTCCAATTCCACTGTTTCGCGTAGAGCAACTCACAGCACAATCTACTTATAACTGCTCTGTGACATTCATTCACTTCCCAAGTGTTTCAACTTGATACTTTCATTCGCCATTCCAATTCCACTGTTCCACTGCAACACACTGCAAAGTTTCTACAACATTTTATCACAGCTGTACTTGATTCACATATTTCTTGAGCATGTGCATCTATATAAGCACTTCGAACTTCAATTCCAATTCCACTGTTCCACTATCTTACTCATAGTAAGTCACAACTGTTCCCATATTTGTTGTTTGTCTTGTTAAGCTACATTGTATTTACCAAAAATCAACTTTAAATTCAAATTCCAATTCCACTGTTCCACATAAAACAGCTCACTGCTAAGTTGCCTTTGCATCTTATCATGCATCTACTTGATTCACTAATTTAATTAATATTTATGTATATTTATTATACAACATTTTCAATTCCAATTCCACCGTTTCCCACAATTCTATGCGCTGCCTGTGTTCACAGGCAACCCATTGCTGTTTCGGCAACGCCGCGAACGCTCTGAACTTGTCGACACGTTTTATCACATTCGTCTCTTCGTATTAATTAAATAAATATTTGACTTACTAATTTCTTCAAAAATTATGCAATTCCGTTAACTAGTTGATAGATGGTGTGACGGACCAAAAACCTGTATAATATATACACACATACATATATATATATATATATAGCATTCCAGTTTTTTTTTGTTTTCTGTCGTCGACTTAGTTCCTTAAAGCCACAATTAGGAATGCTTTTGGCCAATTCGCTCAAGTAGGGGATGCCCAGAGCGACGGTCATTCGGGCCCAACTGACGCAGATGAGCACAGTCCGAGTTCCATGGAACGGAATCATTTATATCTGAGTTTTTTTTTGTACATTTATGTGGAAATTTATGAAATACAAGGAGAGATTGACATGTGCAAAAATTAAAATTCTTTAGAAGAGTTTTTGAGTTTGAAAAATATTTTTTGAAATTTACAGATTTTTTTTGGGAATCAATCAAAAATGCTGGAAAACAAACTGACCAGTCTGGGCTGGACGTAAATTTAGCTAATATTGATTATATATATTTATATATATTTTTCAAATTTTTAAGAATTTTTTTAGAAAATATATAAAATATCATAAATTATTTGTGAATATACTATATTGAATTAATTTATTTTAAAAATTAATTTTAAGATTTATTTTTTTAAAAAAATCAAATATTTTCCAAATTATTTAAAATTGCTTTGACTTAGTTAAGTTCTCTCATTAAAGTCTTGCCATAAACATAAATGTATGCTATAAAACAAGTTGTGAACCAAAAACATAGTTCACGAATGTGCCTAAAACGTAAGCTATAGACCAAGTATATGAAAACTAGGTGCAAGAGTCAAAGCTGTGATTCCAAATGTGAGTTTATGAATGTGAACAGCTGGTTCATGAACAAATATTTCACGTGTGAACCAAAACCGGAACTAGGGCATAATAAAACTAAAGTTGTGAACCGAGTCACGAACCAAAGCTGAACTTATCTAGTTCACTTACAAGTTCAAGTGAACCAGTAGCTATGAATCATAGCCAGCCTAGCCTAGCCAGCCTTCTACTGCTCAACTGTACAGGGTATATTTATCTAAAATATAATTTAATAATTTAAACGTTTCGCCAACTCCAAACGAAAATGAAAATGAAAACAAAATCAAAATCTATTAACAAATTTCGCACTTCAGTTTAGCAATTCTTTGCTTGACTTCCGCAAATGCAAGAGAATTGCGCCAACAACAAACAGCATCCATAGCATCCACAGCATCTATAGCAAGTTTTATGTTAATTGGCGCTGGCTCAGCACACACAGCTCATAGATAGTATATTAATAAGACTAATTAAAAGGTACAGAAATGGGTAATTCACAGAGGCAAAAAAACTGGGTCTGTCTCAAGAGCCGCGGATGGCCTCTGTCGTGGAACGGGCCACGTGAGAGGCCTGCGAATCCGCTCAATAAATTTGTTTTTCTATTAAATGCTACTAAATGGCAAACAATGGCGCCACCCAAACAAAAACCCCACACACACACATATGTATGTATGTATGTATGTATATTTAGTTGTCTTTTCATGGTCAATTAGCAGACAACAGAAATTGAAGCCAGTCAGCCATCATCAGTTGTTGTTGTCGGCCATAAGGTCAACGTCGGCGTTAGAGCTCGTGTCAGCCAGCGAGTTCAGCTGGCCAAAATGTCAATGCTTTGGCTGAGCCCATTAAAAAGGATTTTGACTCACAAAACTATACAAACTTGAACCCAGAGAACCCAAGAAATAAAACGAAAAGCATCGAGTGGGGAGTGAACGACGGGAAGATACCTTAGCATTGTATATATACAGTAAGTAATGCCCATGAAATGAGAGGTAGAGCAAAGGGAGATCTCTTACTCCAAGTGAGGAGGAAGCCTTGTATGAACTGAAGAGCAAGCAGGAAATCTTAGACACAGTTAGGCATAAGCAAGTGTATCCAGTGGTTAAAGCCAGTGTACATCCAATATGCGAATAGGATGAGAGGTGTACAGTGTTCACATACAGAGAACCTAGCCTCTTGCTACGTCTCATTATAAACTAGTTCTTCAGCTACACAGTCATACTGTAGCTTTGGCTTCTGATCTGATCTCATTGAAATGATTTCACTATATGTGTATTTGAGTCTGAGAACAACTTTCTATATTTAAAAATTATGTTTCTATTTTCTATTTGCGGGGTTAGTGATGGATAATATGCAAAGCGTGCTGCGCTATACTCTAGAAGGGCCCAATTTAAAGACTTCTAGCAGTTAAAATTTGAGAGATTTGAGAAAATTACGTGAACTTCGGGATAGATATTTATCGATTAAAGGGATATAGTTATCGATTAATTGTAAAATATGCTGCGATTGCTTGAGGGAAGGAATAACTATATTCGAAATTGATTTTACATCACGAGATGCAGACAGGCAGGCCGACAAGACAGCCACAGATAGCCAGAAAGACAGTCAGGCAGACAGAAAGACAAACTGAGTTAAGAGGCACGAAAACATATGCAGACAAACAGGCAGAGAAAGACTCTAGACAGGCAGATAAACGGGAAGACATAAAGACAGTCAGAGGAACAGAGAAGATAGCCGGAGAGAAAGATAGACAAAGTCACAGCTGTACTAAAATTCGCAGATACTAGATTAAAGACAGATTCATGAATATACATCAAAAGATATATTCATCGACTCAGCTGGTAAACTTGCTCCAGAATATATACATATTATACACGTTTAACCACGTCACGCCTCGCGCCTACTACACTCACCGTAACAGTCGAGCCCATCATACCCCAACTGAAGTGGGTTCTAGCTATAGCAAAATATAAGCCAAATTCGAGTTATTTGGCGGGTGGCACGGCGAAAGCCAAGCCGCTCCGTAAATTACATAATCAAGCGTGTCTAAATTTATAGAAATTTGCATATTTATGAGCGAAAATAAAAAAGCGAACAAATAAATGTCAAATTTGGTTTGCTTGGCTTTTATATTTGCTGTTGTTAAGAATTAAGATCTGAGAGCGCTTCAGATCCGGCTGGCACCGCCAAGCACCAGAGGCATTTATTTATGAGATCAAACGCCGAATCGATGGGGCTTCTTATCCTTAGCCAGTTCATTCACATGCCAATTACCGCAGTTAGCCAAAATTGAAATAAATTAACGAAAATATTTCGACTTCAGCTTCTACTTTTTGCTCCGCTGAGCGCGTGCGATGAGCAGCCGCGCGGAAGCCAGCGCCGATGCCAGCCAGCCAGTCAGCCAGCCCACGGCGACAATTTCGAAAGGCTTTTCAAGATCAAGGCCCAGTAAACAAACAACAACAACAACAACAACAACAACAACACTTGACAAATTGATATATGAAGCAAGCCACAAAAGCCAGCAGCAGCCATCGCAGATCGCGTTGTCAAAATGATGCGTAAAAGGTGCGCCAAGTGTTTGCATAAATTTTGAAATACACGGCATTTGTTTTCGAGTGCCAGGCACTCAACAACTATAGCAACAGCAGCAACAACAACAACAGCAACTATAACAACAATAGCTATTAAAATTTAAAATGATCGTACTACAGTTTTTTTCTCTCTCTCTCTCTCTTTCCTCACAACAGCCGCAGCGCCAGAACAAACAAAACTTTGCTTTAAATTAAAAGTAAATAAATAAAATTCGCAGAAAAAAGCAAAAACTAAAAGCGAACAATAAAAATCAGATATATGTATGTACACTGCGGCTCATTAGGATAGCGAAACAACTAATTTATATTGCTCATAATGTTTATAAGCAAATAAAATAATTATTTTCGCTAAAAATATATTTTAAAATTTTTTTTGAAAGTTTAAACAACATAAATAATTTTAAAAAATGTTAAATATTTTTTAAAAATTTGAATATATTTTTCTTTTAGCTTGAAAATATTTTTTTAGAAATTTAATTTTTTTTTTTTAATTTGAAAATATTTTTTAAAAATATCAAAATATTCTGTATATTTTTCTTTTAATTTGAAAATATTTTTTAAGCATTTGAAAACATTTTTAAATATTAGAAAATTTATATTTTTTTAATTTAATTTTTTTAATATTTTTTTAAGTTAAACTATTGTTGAATATGTGTATATTTATAAGAAATTTTAAAAATTCTTCTAGAAAATAAAAAAAAAAATTTTGTTGTGGAAAATATTAAAAAAAAAATTATTATTATTATTGAAAATATATATAAATAATAAAAAAATGGATTCTTGTAGAAAATACACAACAACAAAAATGTATAATTCCTTGAAATATATTATTTTTAATATTTGAAAATATTCTCACTGTTTATGCTATGCCTATAAGCCATTTTTCTTAGCTTTGCTTTTCAAGTTATTTATACAAATATTTGCTGCAGAAAATTGACTTTTATTGAAAGCAGAATAAAGCAGAATCTGGAACTCTAGATCTCATCACATAGAGTATAACCAACGCTATAGATTCAAGCTACAGCCTGCACTATCCTGCTGAAGTGCGGTGTCTCGCCATTTGCTGGCTCCATAAATATTTATAGACAAAAGTTGTCATTGTCTGAAAGATGTTCTAAGTTCATTTACAGTTGCCTCTTTTTTTTGCACAGTGCAACGCAGCTGCGGCTTGACAGAACCAATTGAATATTTATATATTTCAATAAAACCTTATGAAATCTCTGCAAAATTGACTTTGTCTGCGACTCTAGCTGGCAGGCAAAAAAAAAAACAAACAAACTGCTGGCCATAAAGTTGCACATCATCTTAGCTACTAACTGAGTTATGATAACTGCCAAATCAAGATGCGAATCAATGTGCGGCGACTGCGGCGAAAGAGAGCGCATAAAGGCGAAGCCAATCGAAGACAAGCCAAAGTCAAAGCCCAGCCAAGCCAAGCCAAGCTCACAGAGAGAGAGAGAGAGAGAGAGAGAGCGAACGGGCGATCGAGCGAGGTCTGTGGGAGAGCGCGCGAGCTTTGTATCGAAAAAGTTCGGGCTGCCTTATGCTCGAGCTCTCTTTGGGCTCTCTCTCTCTCTCTCTCATATTGATGGTGTGTATATTTAATATCGGGGGTGTGGCAGCCGCCCATTTTGCCAATTGGAACGTATAAAAGCCGGCTGAACTGCTGCCTGAATATTCGTTGCTATTCACATTTACGTCTGGTCTCGTCTCGTCTGGTTTTGTTGTCTCCGACGCTAGTTGGACCACAGAGAACGGAAACAGTGAAACAGTGTTGTGGCATAAGAAAATAAACAGCGAACGAAATACATAAACAACAAAGGTAAGCACTCGCAGGCGCGCTCAAGGATATTCAGTGTACTTTGTGTGCTGTGTGTGTGTATTGAAGGACTTAAAGCGACAGTGCCATAAAGATATAACATGTGACATATCAAGTTGGTCGAAACCCTATCAGAAGTGCTTTCAAAAGGATACAAGGATATGACAACTTATATGGATTAAAAGACTTGAATTGAATTCTAAATGAAATAGCTCTAAAATGTGCCAGAAAAAACCTAAGAAAATTTAGATTAAAAAATAATAATTTATAATTAATTTTAAAAAAATTTAAAAAAAGTTTTAAAAATCTATTTAAATCACAAAGTTCATAAATTTAAATAGTATCTATTTTTAATTGCTTTTCTTCATTAATCATTAGTTCGCCTTTGATTGATTGTCAAATCAAGTTTGTTGCTTAAGTCTTTTGTCTAGCAGTTCGTTGGCCCAACTAAAAAAAAAAGTCCAATTGGAATTCTCTCACTCCCAGAGTCAAAGTTCGTTGACACAGTCTTTACAGAATCTTGGTCACAGAGCACAAATTTCGACAGACAACAAAAAACTGAAAATCATGAAAATTTTTGGAAACTTTTGCGCAACTTGCAACATAAAACTTCCCAACAAACAAACAACAACAACAGAAAAACGTAAATGCATAAATTAAATAAAGCAACAAAAGCGAGCCGACTTGGCATGCATATTATTTGCCGAGCAGTCATAAAAGGGCGCATAGCTGCACATAAATTAACATGTGTCTACATATATATCTGTACATATATATATATGTATATATACATAATTAAATGCATCATCACTTTTGTCTGCGGCTGATTGATATTGATTAACATGCATGAGACAAAACGAGAAACAACAAAAGCCAATAAGCAAGCGCCTTTGGTCAAATTACAAAACGCAACGTTAACACACACACACATACACACACACACAAGCACACACTCATAGAGAGATATTGAAATGCAAGTTTCCCAACTGTGTCCAACGATTAGGGCCTGGGCGGGCGTGTCTTTTGTTTCAGCTCTTCACTTCACAAAGCACTCACAAAATTCGAATTAATAATCGATAGCGCAACTTTTCAAACACGAAATCGACTCGGATCGAATCGAATCGAATCGAAATTTTCAGCTGATAAGCCCTGCGGCAGCTGCGACCATTAACCATTAGGTGGACCATTAATGATTTATGTTGCCAAATCGCAGTCGCTTGACGTGCGGTTGCCGTCGCGTCGATAAAGAGATAAAGAGCAATAATACTGTTTGCTTGTATTCGTATAATCAAATTAACATGCGAAATCTGAAACAGAGACAACATTGAGAGCTTTGATTGATGGCATTGCATTAGCGAATCGGAAGAGAGCTGCGGCCCAATCTATATGCAAAAGACGTGGAAGGTTCTAGCCAGCGTCACACGAAAAATACTTAAATACAAATGAATAAAAAGCACTAAAAAAAACCCAACACAAAAGTCAATAAAACCAGTTAAGGTCAGCCCGAGTGGACGTTGGCTGGCTTAGCTTGTGGCTTGTGTAATCAACATGTTTGCAGCAGATGCTAAATGAATTTATATTTATGAATAATGTGACGATGGCGAAGTGGCTGCTGCTGCTGCTGCTGCTGTGGCTGCTGATCACGTTGCTCGATGCTAAGCTACAATAAAAATAAAGTTTCAAGTGTCGTCGTCGTCACTGAGGCAGTGTGTCAGTGGCCGAAACGCCTCGGGCAACCGGTTGGCTGGCACCAATGCATCCTTGACATAAAAACCATGCGCACCAAGTTACATCTTCGATAAGCCAATACACTCTCACACACACACACACACACACACGCATGCGCCGCGGCACGCAATCAAAACAAACTTTAAACAACATTCCGTATACGCACCATGGTATACGTAATAAAGCTGAACAAACATTTTTCATTACTCACACACAGTTTTTCTTTGGTATTTTCCTCTTTGCAGATGAAAGTCACTTTGGCGTTAGCGACTTTCTGCCTGGTGGCCGCCTGCGCCAGTGCGCAAAAGGGCAGAACCACCACAACCACAGGCACCAAGCCGGGTCGCTTCCTCTCCCTGCCCGTGCCCGCCAAGTGCGCCAGCCGTAAGTACTATATATGTATACTATATAGGTTTCACATATTTTAGCCTTAACTGGTTGCCGGTTGGCGTCGTAGCGAAAAGTAAAAGTGTGAAACGTTAGAAGAATATCAAACAGCAGCCATGTTTGCACTTGAATTTGTTTGGCAATGCGACGTGTAGGTGTGGATTAAAATATACTTAATTGTGTTAGGTCGGGGGCGGTGCGAGGCAGCCGAAGGTCGCTGACGTGATCGTCTTTTGTTTTGGCACTGCATTTTGTCAGCTACGCACACTTTCCTTGCTTCACTTTTAGTTGGTAGCGTTGCCACCTCGTTGCACTGGTTGCCAGTGCTGCCCAGCGCCCACGAAAAGTGCAAGTCACAGCAAACAGAGCCAAGAGATTGCGAAAATGCAACAAGCTAGCTACGTATGTAGCTGTAAGATGTTAAATTCAAACAATAGCGTCATCGCTGCATATCCGGTACACTAATGAACACACAGTTAGCAGTTGGCACTAATTAGGCGGCACACATATACAGCTGAATGTGTGCATCCCGTTTAAAACTGAAATGCAACTTAACAATTTTGTTCAGTTTTTTTTTTAGGTTTTTTGTTATTTTGGGTAACAGCGTCAACGTGACAGCCCATAAAGTTGCACAGCCAGTTTTGTGGCGTTGCTATGGCTTAGATCTTTCATCTTTTTTAGAAATTTCCAGTTATACAAGCGCAACTTAGAGTTAACTTAAACTAATTAACTATTCAAACTTAATTACCTGCTATAGACGGCATCGATGCTCGTTAATAACAACTTTCAAGCATGCAAACTGCTTGCGCTTGCGTTTGCTTATTTAATTTACATTTCAAAACGAATTTTCTAAGATCGAGATTCTGTGTAGATATACATATATCTACAGAGTTATAAGTAGTTTTATATATATTTATTTTTTGTTTGTTTCTGCTTTGGCTGTGATGCAACTGGCTATTTTTGTTCGTTTTTCACTTTTCGAACTGCATGCAGGAAATGTGAAGAGGGCGCGCTAATGGGACTTTTTTTTTATTGCCTTGACCTGTAAAGTGAGGAAATTGCAGTGGTCTGGCAGCATCGGCAAAAATCACATCATAATAATGTGCAAACAATGGCAAATAAGGTCATTATGTTAGAGTTAAGCTGATTTGAGTTGACGGCGGACGAACGAACAGGCAAAAGGCAATTGCAAAACTGACGGCAGCTGGCGTCGCTGCTTTGGCAGCTTTAAAGCGCGCCTAATGACGCGTGCCGCCAGCAGCAGCAGCAGCATCAATGGTGGCAACAAGAGGCGTGGCGCAGGCGTTCGCGTTAAAAAAATAAAAGCCAAAATAAACAGAAAACAAAAACAAAAGCAAAACGGCTAATCAAATGCACTGCAGTAGCCGCAACGGTGGCAGCTCAGGGAATCAGCGAAGTGAAACAAGTTTCAAAGAGCAGCAACAGCAGCAGCAGCTGGAGTGGGCGGATGTGGACGAGGCAGAGCTGGAGTTAGCGTTGGGGGGAATTCCATTGTTGGCTTAACCAATTTTTTGTTTGGCAAAATGGAAAACCTTTTGACACAGACAGACAAAGGAAAGCGGGCAGACGACGCGGCGACGTTGACGTATGAAGAGGAAGAAGAGGAGGAGGAGGAGGAGAAGCAACAGTTTGCTGCATAAATTGCTGGCAAAGATTGCGCAACTCAAAGTAGGGGGAAGTTGTGTAAGCAGCCGTGGCATGATTTTGCCAATCCACGAGCCAGACACCCAGTAGTCAGCGAACCACACCTACTACTACCACCTATTGAACACTTCCTTTAATCGTCTTTTTTTTTATTGCAGGCCCCAAGGAGTTCTCGTACCGCGGCAAAAACATGTTCCTAAGCACCCACGTGCCGGCGCTTGCCAACAGGAAGGTCGACTGGTTGGACGGCCGTAATCTGTGCCGCGAATACTGCATGGACCTGGTCGCCCTGGAGACCCAAGAGAAGAACAATCTGATCTTCCGCGTCATCCAACAGAACGATGTCCCATACATCTGGACCGCTGGCCGCATTTGCGACTTCGCTGGCTGCGAAAACCGCCCAGATCTGGAGCCCAAGAACGTTTATGGCTGGTTCTGGTCCGCAACTCGCGAGAAGATCCAGGCCACCAACCGCATTCCACAGGGTTGGGGCTACAACCCCTGGTCGCAGACCGGCCACAAGAAGCGCCCGCAGCCCGACAATGCTGAATACGACATCAACCAGACCAAGGAGCAGTGCCTGTCCGTGCTGAACAATGTCTACAACGATGGCATCGCATGGCACGACGTTGCCTGCTACCACGAGAAGCCCGTCATCTGCGAGGATAACGAGGAGCTGCTGCGCTACGTCGCGGCCACAAATCCGGGCATTCGTCTATAAGAAGCTCATTATCTTCGTATTGTTTGTGTAATTTTAAAGCTACTTATTATAATACTCCCTAAAATGAGTTTTTTTTGTATAATTCTTGTTTAAATATGTGTACGACGAATGCAAATACAAATAGACTTTAGAATTTATGAACACCCCCGATCTTACCACCTATACACACATACACATATAGACAGATGCCTGAAATTCACAAATTCTTTCTCCTTTCGTAACTGCCAATCCTACCTACCTACCTACACACACGACTAGAAATTTTCCTACAAATTGTATTTATAAAACAAAAATTGTTAAGCTCGAATAATCACGTCCTCAAATCTCTTATTGAAAATAGAAGGAAAGAAAATGAAAAGCAAAACTCACCTATTCTATTGCCGTGCAAAAAACAAAGAGATTGAATAAAATGTTGTAAAAATTCATTAGAAACTGAATGATTTTTTAAATTTTATAGTATATATACTTTGGTTTATTTCACACGCCGACGCGGAGGTGTGCGGCTGCGACTGTAATCCTCTCTAGAAACGCGGCTTGATGTGGAACGATTACGACTGCGACTGCGTTGGGCAGAGTCTTGATCAGCGTCTCGACTATGATTTGATCTAGAGTCTCGACTGCGATGACGGCCAGAGTCTCCATGATGTCGGGCAGACTGCTGCTCAGATTCTTGACTAGAATGTCGTCCAGAGTCTCGCCTGGAGTCATAGCGTTTCCTGCTACTATCACGTTCATTGCTTTGATGCCGTTTGTTGCGGCTGCTTGAAGATTTGTCATGGCTCAGCTCCAATTCGGGACTCTCTGACCAGCGCCAGTTGCGTGATTCCTGACCACTGTCCTGCCAACTATGAGGGAACACAAAGTTTACTATAAATCGTATTATATTATTACATTTACTTACCTGTTTGTTTTCTGTGCAGGTGTTCTACTGCCAGAGCGTGTGTTCTTCGGTGTGTCGTAGAGCTCCAAGCTGCTGTTAAACAAATTGTTTGGATTGCGAAAGAGGTGCAGATAGCCACAGCTATAGCCTTTGGGACATTTGCGTGTTAAGGACAAACCTTTAAGACAAGCAACAAGTGGAGTAGAAAATGTGGTAAGCTATGGATTAAGTTGACAAAAAAGTTTTCTATATAATACTAAGGCCACTGACTGGTCTGGGCTTGCCTTATTGAAGGAAGCACTTGGACAACTTTCATATAGGTTTGATTTGTTTTAGCAAAGGATACGGCTCTTAACATGCGCCTCACGTACCGCAAACGGCACCACGCCACGCTTTAAGATTGGAGAACTCCACCTGAAGGCGCCTCGATGCATAGTAGCGTCCTTGCAGCTTAACAAAGGCGCGCAGTGCAAAGCTATATAATATATACATTAATATGAATATGTCATAACAAATAAATATCAATACGAACCGCTCCTGCGCGTACTCCACAAACACGTGTCCTCTTAGGTGGGGCAACGTGTTGCGCACTGCGCGAAAATTAATAATTTTGCCAAACTTTTGCAGCTCGCCAATCACATCGTTGAAGAAGTCATTGTAGTCACTACGCAAGTCCTCCTCCGTCAGCTCCAAGTGCTCATCCGTGTTCGCATACTCCTTGTGTGGGTCGCCCGCCTGCAGCAGCGGATGTGTGAAGAAGTGATGTATTAAAAGGATCTTTGCCAGCATGGGACGTCGATGGTTGAAGGTGCAACTGTTTCCATATCGACAGCAATTGGTGCGCGTATAGAATTCACACAATCTCTCCGCAGGATTTGATTCTACCACGCGGCGCAGCTCAGCTGGCGGCGTGCGCTCTACATCGTTCTCCATATACTTCTCCATACGTTGCAGCATTGCCTCAAATTCAGCTGCAGCTTGTTCGGCCAGTCTTTTACTCTCCTCTCGCCT
Organism: Drosophila repleta; assembly: GCA_018903745.1. NCBI lineage: Eukaryota > Metazoa > Arthropoda > Insecta > Diptera > Drosophilidae > Drosophila > Drosophila repleta. Next base: position 12,014,100 of record JAEIGN010000396.1, read on the forward strand.
TTTGCGTTGCTTCTCCAGTTCTTCCTCCAATTCCTTTGCCTGCTGCAACCGTAAGCTCTCTATTTTCGCCTCTTCCTGTGCGCGCTTCGCTCTATCAATCTGGAATTGACGTTGAGCCAATGCCTCCCGACGCAACCAGGCCTCTTCTTCTTCATCTCTTAAACGTTCGCTGGCCACGCGCTGAAATTCTTCTAGCTCCGCTTGTTGCTTTAACCACGCCTCATATTCGGGTTTTGTCTGCATTGCTTCCTTCTCTAATGCCTCGTCCTTTTCTCGCGCTCGCGCTTGCCTCTGCCGTCGCCGTTGACGCTGTTGTTTCTTCACCAACTTACGCCAAGCTCTAAAAGTTCGAGAATAAAATTATTATAAATTCACACGAAATTATTTTTAAGCAAACCTTTTAGCCGGCATTTTCGCTGTTTTGATTTTCTTTAAAATGTGTCACCCTGTGCAAACAGTGTGACCACAGCAACAAGCTCTCTAATTCTTTTCTGTTAACTAGGCCGCTGTCTAGCATTAAAAAATACCATAACATTTTTGCACTTTACTCTTTATTTTAGGTATACACACTTTTTTCTCAGTTTGTCTTTGCAAAAACAGCTCGCGCATATTTATTAATGTAAAATTGTTACTTAGTCAACATCAATTTTATCCAGTTAATATTTTAAGTAACTGTTATTGGTGAGATGTCAGTGCTTACACACTTTATGTCAAATATAGTATTTTTGGTATTTCATTGGAATTAAAAAAATAATATTTTTGGTAACTTGCCGTTGTTGCTACGCGGTCGCACTAACCTTTTAATGTTTTGGTCTATTTTTTATGTAAATACTAGAAGAATTACCAAATAAAATACACAACTTAAGGATTTGGCGCTCTTTATTCAAAACAAATTAAACGCTAATTACAAGTCGGACAAAAGTTGCAGCAAAATTGCGCTTATAATAAGAATAAAACAATCGCCGCCGCCAGAGGCAAAAGCTATGAGCAAAGTGCGCAGGCTGTACCATCAGAAATATCGGGAAGATTGGGAGCGGTTTCCCTCGTTTTCCGAGTGGCTGTGTCGTGGCGAAGATGGCTACTCGGCTCATTGCAAAATATGCGACGCCAATGTGTTGGCCCGTCTGGCCTCCATTAAACAGCATCACAACACGGCCAAGCATCAAAAGGCGCTCAAATGCCATCAGCTTGGGTCAAAGGTACGAGAGTTTTTAATACTCTACACTTTCCACGAGCTAAGACTCCCGCTCTTCTTCTTCTTCCACAGAGTATTCCCATCAAAATAGAGCCCGTCATAAAGGAGGAGCCCAAGCAAATGCCGCAAAAGTTTATCTTCGCTACCAAGGCAAAACCAAAGATCATCAAACGTGCCAAGGCAGATAAAGTGGCGGAACCCATTGAGCAGGCTCCTCTGGAGCCGGACACCTGTTCCAATGACTCGATACTGGAAGACCTGTTGGGCAACGATGACATGGAGCAGCAGTATCTGCAGGAGATTAGCGACACGGAAATGGAACAGGACATCAAGCCAGAAAACCTACAAGACTTCAAGATCGATGAAATGCAGGACGACAATCTGACGGAAGATAATATTATCAGCGAATTCGATCTGTTTGGCAAGAGCGTTTCCCTACAACTGAATCACATGGAGGTGAGTTGGCAGCTGGGATGTCCCGCTTCTGCTTCTAATCTAACCAATGTTTTCATTCCAGCTGGAGGACGCTTTGCTCTGCCAGGAGCGTTTGCAGGTGGTGCTCACAGAATTTCGACTTAAGATCTTGAAACGTAAAGCAAAACGCAACTTTTAAATATTTATCGAACTTAAACTTACTAACAAGCTCTATATATAATCACATATATATATATATATATATATATGTTGACAAGCATAACTAACTTACACACAGAAATAAATGTTTTATGTTTATTCCGCTTCGATTTCATCGATAAAACTGCGACATTTTTTCTTCAAAACGCGAACGGCTTCCAGGAATATTACCTCCGGCTTCAGAGCCCCCACGGACTCAACATTGAAGATGTAGTGATCACGGACTCGCGACATGGTAACAGCATCAGCTAGTTGGGGATAGCGAAAGACGTTGCGACTGCAGCTGTCGTAGCGTGCGTCCTTCACGTAGGCGCTGTCGTTCTCATCGATGCCAATGACACCGGGTGAGAAGCAGTTCTGCAGCAGATAGGCATCCTTGCCCGTCACGTCTCTGGTCAGGGTGATCTGCGGCAGCAGGCGATAGTAGGCGGTGGCCACGGGCGAGAACTTGGCATGGTCCTTGCCGATGCCCTTGACAGCAATCAGACGTAGATCCAGCTCGTGTCCCGGCCGCAGCTGTGCAATCAATATATCCTCATGGATGCAGTTGACGCTGCTTTCGCTATAAATCTGTCCTTGCTTGCCCTTGGGCAGCCACTTCAGATGTCCCGAGTACACCTTATGATTCTTGTAGATATCATCAAAGTTGGACTGATCCTTGTTGGCATCCTTGCGTCGCGTGCACTTCACCTTCAGCTCATATTCCAGTGTATCCTGTTCGGTGCCCTGCTCTGTGCTCTCCTCGGTGCGATAGGCGAACAGCCTCGGGTCTGCTCGAAGCGGCAACAGCCCCATGCGATGGGCCAGCACTTCGTCCTGGATGATAGAGGTGTTATTGTATATGTAGACCTTCTCAATGGCCATGCTGGGCACCTCGCTGAGCATCAGGCGACGGAAGGCGTTCGCTATTGCTGGGTATACGCCAATCAAATCGAACTCTAAGCCATGCTCTTCGTCATTGCTGCAATTGGAAGTCGCATATAGTGGAACGGTACGTGTAACTGTATCTTAGGAAACTTACCGTACGATTACCACTTGCAATTTGCTTTTGAATACATCCATATTGAAGACCTCGTCGGCCAGCCCATAATCCTGTGGATCCTGCTTTGTTCTGTATTCCTCCATGTAGAGCAACGGCTGCTTCTTATTGTCAGACATTTTGCAATGTGTGTAATTCAGCAATATCTCAATTAAAGATGCAAGACCAACAGCCGCCGAGTCGTTGCCGCACGTGGTTGTTGTCAAAACAATCAGTGATGCTCTGACCTCGACTACTCGTGACAGGGTCGTCACTGCGACTAAATATGTGGAGACTTTAAATATTATTGAATATTTTATCATCAATGAATTTAATTCATTTAATTCTGATATAGTCAATATTTAAGTTATCTATAATACATAAATATATAATATATATATAGTTTTTAAATACACAAATAGTCACTGTGACTTGTGTAATTGGGCCAGATTGCGACATGTTGGCAGCTGCGTGCGCAGCCGTGGGAATGGCAAGTCTTTGCTATTTAACCGGCGAAATCGGTTCTCCAGCAGCAGCTTTTACGTAAAACTTTGGTAAAAGCAAAACAGAAAAATGTCGCGCTCATTGCAACGTTTAATTGGCGGCTGCAAACGCTGGACGCAATCGACATGCCGTACGCAACCGCAGACACAATCGTGGGGACAACGTTATATAGCTGATAAGGCGTCTGATCCCACAAAGGGCAAGGGGCCGATATCATGGAAGAGTCTGTCCGTGATTGGCGTCTTAGGAGCAGGCGGCCTAGCTTTTATGCTATATGTGAAGAACGAAAAGGACCAAGCGCTATTAAGGGAGCGCAAGCGACAGCTGGGCAAGGCCGCCATCGGAGGTCGCTGGGAGCTGGTTGATTCACAAGGCGAAACGCGCAAGTCGGAGGACTTCCTGGGCAAGTGGCTGCTTATCTATTTTGGATTTACCCACTGCCCCGACATTTGCCCAGATGAACTGGAGAAGATGGCTTTAGTAGTCGATGAAGTTGGTGAGTTTTCGTGATCTTCCAAGTTGCATCAAATAATGTAAACCATTTATTTATTTATAGAAAAATCCCCGCAAGCACCGCCAGTGCAGCCCATATTTATAACTGTAGATCCAGAGCGTGACTCGAAGGAGGTGGTTGGAAAGTACGTAAAGGAGTTCTCGCCCAAACTGCTTGGGCTGACGGGCACCGTGGATCAAATACGAAATGTTTGTAAAGCCTTCCGCGTTTACTTCAGCGCTGGACCGCGCGACGAGGACAACGATTACATTGTCGATCACACCATTATCATGTACCTGGTTAACCCCGATGGTGAATTTGTTGATTACTATGGCCAGTCTCGCGACAAGGATCAGTGTGTGGCATCGATTCTGGTCAATATAGCCAAATGGAATTCGTTGAACAAAAAGGGCTGGTTCAGTTAAAATGTATGGCGTTGCCACAGAATTTGTTATCATTATAAATTTAATTTCGTATCAAGTTGGCAGCGCTGGGCATAACAACCCCGTCAAACTTGTATGCTCGCTCTTTTTGACGTTTGTGCTGCGTGGATGTTGCAGAAATTGTTTGGTTTTCTCGCAATAAATATATAAAAATTACCAAAATGGTGTGTGTATAATGCAAATTAGCCCAAGATAATTGATTAATGTGGTGTTGCTAATGGCGTCAGTCATGTGTATTGTCGCTCTGGCAAAAGACGTTCCGTCATTCTGCATACAACATAACCTAAAAAGGCGGCGCTTCGTGCTTTATTTTTGCAATAAATTAAAATTAAATTGTTTTTCGTTTTGCAGCGTCCGCTGATGTTGCAAGGTCACGAGCGTTCCATAACGCAAATCAAATACAATCGCGAAGGTGATCTACTCTTCTCCAGCTCCAAGGATCAGAAACCCAACGTCTGGTACTCGCTGAACGGTGAACGTCTGGGCACCTACGATGGTCATCAGGGAGCCGTCTGGTGCTTGGATGTGGACTGGGAGAGCAGGAAGCTGATCACCGGCGCCGGTGATATGACCACCAAAATCTGGGATGTCGAATATGGTACTGTGATTGCATCCATTGCGGCCAAATCTTCGGTGCGTACAAGCAATTTCAGCTTCTCCGGCAACCAGGCAGCGTACTCCACGGACAAGGCGATGGGTCAGAACTGTGAGCTCTTCATCATCGATGTACGCAATGCAGATTCAACTCTATCCGAACAGGCGCCCACGCTACGCATACCCATGGTGGAGTCGAAGATTACGTCCATGCTGTGGGGACCCCTTGATGAGACTATCATCACAGGTAAGTCAAAAGAATAGATCAACCGACGGTTAGCTATAACATAGTTCACTTCCAGGCCATGACAACGGCAACATTGCGATTTGGGATATTCGCAAGGGACAGAAGGTGGTGGACTCTGGCATCGACCACACGGCGGGCATCAATGACATGCAGCTGAGTAAGGACGGCACCATGTTTGTGACCGCCTCCAAGGACAACACAGCCAAGCTGTTCGACTCGGAGTATCTTATGTGCCTGAAGACCTACAAGACAGAGAGACCAGTGAATTCAGCTGCAATCAGTCCCATACTGGATCATGTTGTGCTTGGTGGTGGCCAGGATGCCATGGAGGTGACCACAACATCGACGAAGGCTGGCAAATTCGATTCACGTTTCTTCCATCTGATCTATGAGGAGGAGTTTGCGCGTCTCAAGGGACATTTCGGTCCCATCAACAGTTTGGCCTTCCATCCGGATGGCAAGAGTTACGCCTCCGGTGGCGAAGATGGTTTCGTGCGTGTCCAGTCATTTGATAGTACATACTTTGAGAATATTTTCGAGTAGTTCCGGCCCGGTCAGTAGTTGTTAGTAGTTCTACAATCTTTCGTCATCGTCATCGTCGATGCGCGCCATGTACATGTGCATAGATAATTTTCAAATATATGCGAGAACAAGACGAATTATCATTTATTAAGTAAAACATTAAAAGCATATGTATATATATATATATAATAAGTAGCAGGAGGCATTCGAGTTATTGCAACCGACCAGTGTCGAGGTCTTAAAAAAAGGAACGTTTCTTCTGCTGCACCACAACTGGCTTTCCCTGCATCGCGGCCAACTGTGCGGGTGTGGGCAGGCAGCCAGGCGGAGGTGGCGGCACCACAACAGCGCCCGCAGCATTGGTCCGCAACACAGCTCGTGGATCAACAGTTAACACATGAGCTGCTGCAGCTCCTGCCGAGGTGCTGGGGCCAGCTAAGCCATATCCCGGATGAACCTGCTGCATCGCAGGCAACTGTTGATGGTGCGTCATACCATAATACTGATTGCTTGGTACATGCATAGGCATTGCGGCTGCAGCTGGTGCATAGTTTATCCTCTGCTGCTGACTCTGCTCGTATGTGGGCGGCGGAGCTCGCTGAGTATGAAAAAATTAAATCAATCAATCACTTGATTGCAATAGGCGCTAACTCATACGAACCATGGAGGCTGCGTAGTCATAGTTGAAACTGTAGGGCGGCGCATTGCCAGACTTAGTCGCCTCACCTATTTTTTGAAAACGAAATGGTTGAGCAAGCTTTACATTGATTTTCTAGATATACTTACTACCTGAATCTGGTTTGGACATGTCTTTGTGTTTACTTGAATAAATTTTGTAAATTCGATGGGGCCTAGGGGTTGCCAGACTGTTTCTGAATATTATTGCAAGTTTTGTGTCATTCACAGTTAAACAGTAACACGCATCAGCTGTTTGTATGTCAAACGAGAGGGAGACAAAAACGCACGATAAGCTTGGCAGAAACAGAAAACGAAATATAAAGGAAAATATATAGAGCTTTAGAGTAATAAACAAAAATTTTTTGTAATACAAATAATCTGTCAACATCTGATTGCACCGTAGAGAATGGCCCACGCAACACCGCAGGTTGGTAATTTACGGCAGTTGAAAAGCTTCCGCATTTCTGTGACGCAATCGCAACGCATTCCGGTTAATATATTTATTTATACGCTGATATTGTTTATCAGGGCGTTAAGCTTCTGAATGGATTTAAGCGGCCAGGTCGCTTCGAGAAGGGTCTCGGAGCCCAGCTGCCGGAGGCATACAAGAAATTCTGGCGCGAATGGAAGCTAACAAAGCCAGCGGCGGTGCATTATATACCCAAGGAGAGTGAGTGGGAACGGGACGAAGTGACGAATGCAATCAAACCCGTGCAGAGCATACCATTCCCGCTTATCGATACTCCGGAATCCCATCAGGGTATATGGGGCGGTGAGGCGGTCATCAAGGGCTTCCAAAAACGCCAGCCTACAAAGCGGCGAGTGCCGCACTTTTGGGTGCCAACGTTGCGACGCTCCGTGGTACACAGTCAGGTGCTTAACGAGTACATGTCGGTGGTTGTTACAGAACGTACGTTGGAACAGATCCACGAGTGCCACGGCTTTGATCACTATCTGCTGAAGAATTTGGCATGCGACCTGCGTTCGGCTTTGGCGCTAAAGCTGAAACGCAAAATATTGAAGTCCTTGCAAATGGGCTGCCCAGCGCTGTCCGCCCAGCCCACTCATCAAAGTGAGGTGCTTAAGGAGTACAGCCCGTATCTGGCATCATATACATCCGAGGAGATCGACTGGTATGGCCATACCTACCTCGAGGCCCTACGCAAGCTACAAAACCAGCTGCGTGCAGCCGAGAAGGTGCTTCCGCATAAGGTCGAGTTTCGCAGCAAATTGATAGAACGTTTGCGCGAGGCCGGCATTGCGGAGGCGGGCAAGAAGGAGCCACGAGACTCCGTTGCCCAGAGCGATCACAAGGATGCAGATATCGATGCGTTGACCAAGCTGTAAGTAGCCATTTCGACTAGACACCGAGGACAAGGTTTAAAAGCAATTTTCTCTTGCAGTGAATCGTCATCTTCATCTTCGAGCTGGTTGTCGAAAATTAATCCGTTTGGCAAGAAGGAAACGTAAAGGACTTCGCATTCAGGCTACTGGTTATATGTTGAAATATAATATATTAAACTACCTGACTGGATTTATCCAGTCCGTACAAATAAGCCTCTGTGTTTAAACATATTTATTGTGAACACTTAAGGAAACAGCATACAGACAGATTGATAGAGAGACATTCACGATATATGTAGTAGTTAAAGAGGAATGATTGCAAATCCCGTCGAGGAAACATAAAACACTTTACACACTTAAGGCTATATATCTATATCTATATATATATATATACGTATAAATGAAACTTTGTGCCAGTTTATGACCAATTGCCACTCCATGCCATCTAGGCAATGGGATTCTTCTTCATTAGTTCAATGTCCGCGTTCATCATGTCGGTGACCAGCTCCAGGAAACTAACCTTTGGCGTCCAGTTGAGTTCGCGCTTAGCCTTAGACGCATCACCTTGCAGCAGATCCACTTCAGTGGGTCGGAAATACTTTGGATTGATGCGTACGCGTACAATGTCCGTGTTGCGTTCTACGCCCACCTCCTCGACGCCCTTGCCACGCCACGTGATTTCACGTCCGATGTGCTTAAATGCCGCCTCTACAAATTCCCGCACGCTGTGCGTTTCACCCGTTGCAATCACATAATCCGCAGGCACATCGCGCTGCATCATCATCCACATGGCCTCCACATAGTCGCTGGCATGTCCCCAATCGCGCTTCGAGTCCAAGTTGCCCAGCTCAAAGTATTCCATTTGATTGAGCAGAATCTTGGCCACCGACCGGGTAATTTTACGTGTCACAAAGTTTTCGCCTCGCCGTGGACTCTCGTGGTTGAATAGTATGCCATTGCAAGCATACATATCATAGGCCTCCCGGTAATTGATCACGATCCAGAAGCCGTACATCTTGGCACAGGCTGCAAAACAAAGAAGATTAACAAACTGAGCTATGTCTAGTTTGGTATTAACTCCCTACCATATGGTGAACGTGGATAGAAGGGCGTCTGTTCGTTCTGAGGCGTCTCAACGACTTTGCCATACAGCTCCGATGTGGACGCCTGATAGAATCTGACGGATTTCTCCATTCCGCACGTCCGTATGGCATCGAGTATGCGCAATGTGCCGACTGCGTCCACCTCTGCCGTATATTCGCTTAAATCGAAAGAGACTTTCACATGCGATTGGGCAGCCAGATTGTAAATCTCTGTGGGCTTCACCATATTGATGATCTTCACCAGGCTGCTGCTGTCCGTCATATCGCCATAGTGCAGTTTCATGCGTCCGCCTTTGTGTGCTTTAGGATCCGCATATAAATGCTCGATGCGCGTTGTATTGAACGTGCTAGCACGCCGTATGATGCCGTGCACTTCATAGTTCTTCTTCAACAGAAACTCGGCCAGGTAGGAGCCATCCTGTAAGCAAAGTACACAAAGGTTGTAACACGTAAGCAAAGAAAAAGTAGATTAACTTTTCTGCAAAGTCGAATGTTGAATACCCTCATTTGCAGGCATACCTATATCTTTTACATATCTGTCTACTGGGTAACGCCTAGTATTTGTTTTAATTAAAAACGCTTATCTCAACAAACATAACCAGCGTTGCCACAAGATACGACTTTTACTACTTTTTAGTCGTTTTTTTTTTATTAAATTTTGTTTAGCTCGAGCCAGACTTGAGACTAAATTAATTATTTAGAACTGTACTATTGTTGCTATTAACTAAAACATACGATCAACTTTTCTCCAACAAACTGTTACACATGTTCTGATATAATCAGAATACTCTCAGTTAGGGTATTTATCAAATGATTAAGAAAATTTGTTATACACACTAATCAATGGGAAAACATAATTCCAAGCTATTGCTCATGTATTATCGCCTGTATATGCAGCTAATATGCCATTCAGTAACACAAACACACACCTGCCCCGTAATGCCGGTTATCAGCGCTATTTTATCACGAGCATTGGCTGCGTCACCAGCGCCGGCGGCGCTCGCTGTTCCGTTCAAATCCTTGCTATTATGATTGTTGGACAGGCGCACTTGTTTGCTTCCCGTTGCTCCATCGCTTGTGGACATGTTAACTATCTGAGCTCAACAGTAATAATGTTTCTTTTTACTAAAAGCCGTGTTGGTGCGCGGTATAAACAACTTTTCTTTATCTACAGCGGGGAATAGTTGCCACCCGCTACAGAGTTAATTGACATATGAGAGGTAGTGTAAAAATATGTCCATTATTATAAGCAATAGAGCATGACGTCACAAGTTTACAGCCGTACATTTCAATTGAGTTCGCTCAGATGCGATACCTTCTAAATGAGTAATGCAGCCGGAAATTTCATTGATCTGGCAGCGCCAAGAAGTTCGACGTACACAAACGCAGGCCAGTTATTAAATTGAAATTATTGTTGTTAAAAAAAATAAATTTGTACAAAATGATGGTAAGTTAAAAATAGAAATTATAATGGCTTTAAAGTTGATGGGTGACGTGTACTTAAGTTGGAGTGCAAACCGCATAATTGCAGCGGAAACGCTCACACAAAGAACTGCTTATCAGTTTAATGGGCGTATAATTGCGAGTGTGTATAAGTTGTTTTTTTTTTTTTTATTGCATTATGCTCGCATATAGGACGGCACGGATGAATCAAACATATTGAACAGTCCCGCTACCAATAATGGCGGCACAATGGAAATCTCATCGCCAAATCCATTGGCCCCAGCAACGGCAACAAATGGAAGCGGAAGTGCTACTTCACCTGACAGCTCGTCATCGGCACCTGTGACACCTGCTGCACTAGGCGAGAATGCACTGCATGTGGAGATCTCTGATGCGCTCAGTGAGAAGGAAAAGGTCAAGTTTACCGTGCACACGCGCACCACACTGCCTGGCTTCGCTAAAAAGGATAATAATGTGGTGCGCCAGCATGAAGAGTTCGTCTGGCTGCACGACCGCATCGAGGAGAATGAAGACTATGCGGGCTACATTGTGAGTAGAGCAGAACAGAGAATAGAATAGAATATAATTTAAATGATTTTTCATAAAACAGATACCGCCCTGTCCGCCACGACCTGATTTCGATGCGTCGCGCGAGAAGCTACAGCGGCTGGGCGAAGGCGAGGGCAATATGACCAAAGAAGAGTTCAAGAAGATGAAATCCGAATTGGAGGCGTAAGTAGAACTATTCCAGAATGTTGTCTATTGATTTATAAATGTTTTTTTTTTCTCAGCGAGTATCTGGCCACGTTCAAGAAAACGGTTGCTATGCATGAAGTCTTCTTGCGTCGCTTGGCTAGTCATCCCGTCTTTCGTGTCGATCAGCACCTGAAGGTATTTTTGGAATACGACCAAGATCTGTGCGCCAAGCCGCGCAAGAAGATGGCCATCTTTGGCGGCTTCGTCAAGTCGCTGGGCAAGACCACAGATGAGATATTGCTGAGCGCCACGGTGCGCGATGTCAATGATTTCTTTGAGAACGAACTGCAGTTCCTTACCGAATACCATGGCCATTTGCGTGAGGCAGCATCACGCACTGAGAAGATGACGCAGCGCCACAAAGATGTGGGCTATTCGCATCAGAAGATATCGAATGCCCTAACAGAGCTCTCCACAACAGAAAAGGGGAATATGGAGACTTTTGTGGCCAAGTCTGCGGAGGTGTTTGAACGCATAAAGGTAAACTTAAGTACATACAAAATATAATATATAGCTAATATATTATTTATCTAGAATCTGGAGACCCGCGTGGCCAGCGATCAGGATTTAAAGCTCGGCGACACTTTGCGCTACTATCAGCGCGACAGCAATGCAGCCAAGGCCTTGTTGATACGTCGGCTACGCTGCTTGGCTGCCTATGAGACGGCCAATCGTAACTTGGAGAAGGCGCGCTCCAAGAACAAGGATGTGCATGCGGTAAAGCTTCTGTGATAGATCCACATTTTCCTTTGTTTCGTTTATCTAAAATCTTTTTCTCTATATGCTCACCGGTGCTTGGCAGCAAATTCTTTTAGCTTAACAGCTCAGCAGACAATAATCAGTAAAAATTAACTTTTCTATTCAAAAAAGCTGGCAGTTGCTTAACTCACATAGTCTAAATTGGATCTGTTTTAAATATCATATAATATGTCCTAAATTCTGAGATAAAACATTGCCATTGATAGCATAAACAAGTTATATACCATGTAATAGTTTAGGATATAGTACAAAGCTATAAATCTAGTTATATTATATAGTTGAATAGTATCAGTAACCTTTGTTATAGTCAATTATAACTCTAACTAGTTGAACTCTTGTCAATTCTTGTCTGTCTAGCTATCGCTGCTCTGCTACGTCGAGCATAAATTTTCCTTTTAATTATTTCTCCAACTGTTTTTTAAATTGTGGTCAACTCTAGCATAATTATTTAAAAATCTCTACCAACTCACAAACCTCACATTGAACTCTTTCTCGCATTTCTTCTTCTACTTTGTGGCTCACTCTTTTCGTGTTGTTCTTGTTGTTGTCTCTTCCGCTGCAGCCTTTGGAGGTGCAAGAGGTATTTGGCATTTAACGTTTAACACATCAATTGGTCATCATAGTCTAATGTCTTGCAAATTCCAAATTGAACACATTTAGTCGCAGTTGCTGCATGCTTTTTAGCGATTCCCATGAAGAACTTAATGCATGTCTCTGTTTATATATATTTGATATTTGCCATATTATATATTATCTCCGCTAATTAATGATTCGTTCAATGCAGGCTGAAACTGCTCAAGCCGAGGCTTGTGAGAAGTTCGAGTCCATGTCCGCCTGCGGCAAGGAAGAGCTAATCGGCTTTCGCAATCGACGCGTGGCTGCTTTTAAAAAGAGGTATTTCAACTATCTCAAAAATTTCGTCATGTATATGCATTCAACTTTAACCAACTCTCTCGCAGTCTCGTCGAGCTATCCGATCTGGAGATCAAGCATGCCAAGAGCCAATACGACTATCTGCGCCAGTCGCTGCTGGCCCTCAAGGAAATCGCCTGAAGAGCCGCTGCTCGCTTTTATCATTTGCACACATTGTTTACACACACACAAACACACCATAAATTATTAGCCAAGGCCCCCTCCAAGGAGTAAATCAATTGGTTTTTGCTAAGCAAACAGTTTTATTATCTCTTATTAATTAAATATATATATATATATATATATATATATATATATATATATATATATATATATATATATATATATATATATATGTGTGTATATACATATATACATATACATATATCGCATATATTTAAGATCTAGCTTTCGTATATTTATGTATATGTATATATAAGCGAATATGAATTTTGGTTTGTGAAACAGATCGCTTTTATATATATGTATATATAGATATTGTATAACGAGCATTCCTTTATGAACATTTACTATTGTATAAACATTGAATACTGAATATATATATATACATATATACTATACTGTACTATATATGCAGCAAGCCTTTTAAACAATGTCAAAGCATATTTGGAAGCCCAGGTATATATATTTAGTGTATATATACTGTTTGGTAAACGTTGCCTGGGCAATCTCTACGTGAAGACCCCCGTCGAAATTTTCCGCCTAACAACCCAAGCCAAACACTCACTGAAAATTGTTGCCAATGTTAAATATTTATTGAATTTTTAAGTTTTAATTGAAAATTGTTGTTGAAACCATGGATGAGTTTGGTTGCTTTGACCCGAAGCTGCCGGCCAGCGAGAAGTCCCCAGATTGGCGGACCTCCACATATCGCGCGCATCGCCACATCACGGACACTCGCCTGGGCAGCAAGCTGAGCGCCCCCACCGAGTGCTCCAACAAGGGTATTTTCGTCAATGATCCGCTGCTGCTTGAGAAGCAGCTGACAGAAGTAAAAGGCAATTATGTGTGGAAGGTGAGTTGCAGCTGGGGTCGATCTCTACGAGGAGCTCCTGGTAATGCCTTCCGTTCTCCCTGCAGTATCCGGATCCGAATGTTCTGCGCAATCCCTCGCTGAACATGAAGACGCAGTACATGAAGCGCTTCGAGGAAGGCAATTTACGTTTCATTAAGCGCAAGACAAAGCCACTGGTGAGCGTCTCCCAGGAGGCGTTCACCTTCGTCAACGTCCCGTTCGAGGCAGACAACCTGCCAATACAAATGCCCACGCCGGTGGAGGCCACCAAAGTTATTATAGATCGCTCAAAAATTGGCTATACCAAGTACTTGGACCCGGGGGCGACCACATACAATCTCTCCTACGTCCAGTATTCGTCGCAGGATCTCAACGCCAGCATTGCCAAGGACGACACGATCACCTTTTGGAACTGGGCAGAGCGTGGCGGTGTAGTCCCCTCCCACGTCACTCGCATTGCGGATGCCACGATGTGCGACACCTCGAACGCCCACGACTGTCCGAAACGCCGCTTGGAGTACAGGTGTCAGCTGCGATGCGTTCCCAACAGCGGCCAGACGACTGAGGTTCGTGCGAACTACTCAGACCCGAGGTTCAACAAGGAGCTGGTCGAGTACGATACGTCGGACGTGCGACCCCTACTCGTCTCCGAGCCATATACTCCGTTCGCCAAGCATAGCGAGTACGGCGTGTACGGATCCGGCGATCCGGTTCGCAAGTTTGTTTAAGATTCCATTTCGATTTTGTGAATAAGTTGTTCAACAGCCAAAATATATTTTATTTACAACGCTCACAATGTAAATGCCAGAGGCAACAGGTGATAGATGGACGTGACCAGCACCTCGGCGTCGTCCTCGAATAGGGGCACTGACGCGCTCGTCTCCGGCGCCTGGGCTATATAGATCGGTATATCCAGGGTGGCAAATTCGTTGATAAACTGGCGACAGACACCGCATGGAGTAGTGAAGCCGGCCGGATGATAGGCGACCACAGCGCCGGCATTGAAGGTCCGGCAACCCTCGCTGATGCCCTTCAACATGGCCGTGCGCTCCGCACAACAGCCGGGCGAGAGCGCCACGTTCTCCACATTGCAGCCAGTGAAGACTTTGCCGTTCTTGGCGCGAAAGGCCGCGCCCACCTTGAAATTGCTATACGGGGCGTAAGCGTAGCAGCGTGCATTGAGTGCATCCTCCAAGAGCTCACGGCCGCAGTTATCTGTGAAGAAAGCGGAGCGATATTAAGGAAGGATGGTAAAGGGTATTTAGGGGTAGATAGAGCAAGAGCTTAATAAAGAATTTGCAGATGGTATATACGGCCGTAGTGCTCCGGGAGAAAGGGCTAAAGTGGGAGACACGAAGGGAATAATGGAGCTAGGATGAAAGCAGGCTGAAAACTGTTAGCCTGAGCTACCTCCACCTAGATGTCGACATATGCCCGTTACCACCTCCCAGCGTCTGCTCACCCAGCTGACTGAAGCTAATGGTATATTCGCACAGCTTCACCGGATGCGGCACCTTAATCGATTCGGAAATAGGATACCCTGTGCGACATGGCTGCCGCCGATCCACTTCACGCTGCAGCTCCTTCAGCTGGTCCATGTAGCTTCTCAGCTTCCTGCATGCCTTCTGCTTGGACAGCTCTCGCTGCAGTGCATCGAGACGTCTCATGCATTTCTTCAGTTCTTTGCGCTTCTGAAGCATCACTAAAATACGATATTTTATTTTTTCTATAGAAATATGATTTTAAAATTTATTGAGTCCTACAGTCAGGCCAAAAACAGATAAATATTCTAAAATGAATTCTTATCGAGCAGCCGACATTTTTATAGATTGGCTTACTTTGTTTTGTTGTTGTTTTTTTTTTTTTTTTTTGGGTGTGGGTACTGTACGATTTCTATATATTGGCTTTATAGCTTAGCCCAATCATGACAAGTTGAAAGTTCGGTTGAGCTAATCCTGCACTTTTACTTTTATATTTGCTTTTATTATGTGGTGGCCATCAGATAAGATTCTGAGAAACCCCTGCATTTGAGCTGATAACGGAATAATCAGACGATTGAAGTATATGAGCATATGTATATACAATTGTGATGCGGTTTCCATCAATTTCCGGAACAACATCATTATTCTTCAATGTGTTTTATGATTCTTTAAAAATAAAAGTGACTCCCCTTCTTTAGACACTCGTGCTTTAACTGGACTTTGTTAAAAAACTTAAAATAAAAAATAATCAATAATAAAATAATTATTTTAAATGTATAAAAAATATATACATAAATAAACTTATATCGCTCAAAAAAAAAAAAAAAACATCTAAACATCTAAAACTGAAATTACTTAAAAATTAAATTTAAAAAAAACATATATTTTAAAAAATAATTGTATAAAATTAATTTTCATATAAAAACCAAACATAAAACAAATATATTTTTAAGTCTTTAAAATCAAAAATATATATATACAGGCATCTTAAATATTTATATAACTTCAAAATAATAAAAGCATATAAAAAATATTAATTTTTGATGTACATATGTCTATACGTATGTCAGGCTTTAAAATATATTTATAAATAATTCAAATAATTTACAAAAATTAATAACAAAATGAATCAAAATATAATTTTGTATTTAAAAAAAAATTTAATTTATGTATAAAAATAAATAAAATACAAAAGAAAAAATCTGTTTGCTCGCTGAAAAATTACATAGCTAAATTTAAATAAAAACTCAGAATTCCTTAAAATAAAATCAGAATTTTTATAGCATTTATTCAAAAGGGAAAACAAAGAACATAATTGGGACTAGCCTTGGTAATTTCTCTAGGCCTCTCAGTAGCTGTGGAAACTGTGCGGCAACAGATTGAAAATGGATGTGCAGAGGACATGATCGTCGCTGTGGAAAGGCTCCTCCTGCGACGGTGGCGTGTCCTTGGCCTGGGCTATGTAAATGGGTATATCAGTGCTGCCCGCAAACTCTCTGATGAACTGGCGACAGACGCCGCAGGGCGAGGTGAAGACATCTTTCTTGTAGGCGACCACAGCGCCAGATGAGAACTGGCGACAGCCGTCGCTGACGGCCGTGGAAATGGCCGTACGCTCGGCGCACGATGTTGGCGTAAATGCGGCATTCTCCACGTTGCAGCCGGTGAAGATTTTCTGGCTATTCTCCTTGGCACGAAAGGCGGCGCCCACCTTGAAGTTGCTGTACGGCGCATAGGCGCGCTGGCGCACCTGGTGGGCGGCACGTAAGAGCTCCTTAGCGGTTGCATCTGCGTAAACAAGGCGATACGTCATAGGCTATAACTACGTCAACAGCCGCTGATAGAACAGCACTCACCCAACTGGCCGTAGGGCACGACGGTCTCCTCCACCTCTGGGTGGGCCAGGCCATTCAGTAGATGCGACATAATTGATACGAATATGATTTGTAGCAGCAGGAGTGAGGGTGGGGGCGGGGGCGTTCGTTGTTGTTATTTATAAATTGGTTTCAGTTGTTGGGGTAACTAACGGATGCTTTGTGCGTGCGGGTCCGTGTGTTGCCTACGAACGTCCAACGGCAAATGGACAGTATTTGCCGTCCGCTTGTTCTGGACTTGACAACAAAAATAAGCATTTAATAATTGCCGCCGAGAGCGAGCCGTCAGCAGCTGTCGGCCGTTGATAACGGCGGAGAGCGCGCACAGGCCCAAACAAAATACAGACACACATACATAGAGAAAACTACAAAGCGGGTGTCTGTGTGTTAGTGTGTGACTAGACATGTGTGTGTGTGTTGTATAAAAATGTTAGTGTAATAACAACAAATTGGGGTTGCTTCACAATTGCAATTCGTTTCAAATGCGGGTATTCACACAAAGTATTGCACATAGCGTAAACATCTAGGAATAGGTCTATTCACATTAAATATTGCACATGGTATAAAGTTGCTGAAGGTTGAGCGCGCCGCCCGGATCATTTGCCACTGGAGAAACTGAAGCCGTTGGGCAGCAGCTGCAGCACGCTGGTGCAGAGCACACGGAGCGGTAGGTTGGTGGGCTTCGCTGCGTACAGTGCTATGTCCCGGCCATTGCCAGCGAACTCGGCCAGGAACTGTCGACAGACACCGCAGGGCGTTGTGAAGCCATTGTCTTGCTGAGCCACAACGGCGCAGGCCACAAACTGACGTTTGCCCTCACTGAAAAGGAGAGTTTTCTTAGTGTGCAATCAAATCTCTTGCTGGCATCCGTACCTTAGCGCCTTCACCGCCGCCGTTCTTTCCGCGCATATGCTAGCCGCATAGGCGCCATTTTCGATGTTGCAGCCCGTGTAAATGGATCCATCGCTGGTTCGTATCGCAGCGCCCACAGCGAAATTGCTATATGGGCAATAGGCATGATTGCGCGCCTCAGCTGCGGCACGTATCAGCTCCTGTATGGAGGCATCTGCAACACACAAAATTATAATAATTTATAAATATACATATATATTTAACAATTAACAGTGTATTTGGCACCTAGACTCTCGTGATCCCGCACATTGGCTGCATCCGTGGCCCCATTTATGAACACCTGCGTCATTATTCTATTTTTTCCAAATGCTCTAATTGCAACGTTAAATATTTTGCGTTCTACTTTTAGTACTATTTGAAACCTTTACAGCGAATTTCAGCTCAAGCACTTGTGGCAGCTCAGAGTGCATTAGAAATCATTTTTTTTTTAACACTTATCAAGTTTCTCATCAGTTGGCTATTTTTACGACCTTGCTACATCTGACCTCAATTCTGATGTGTAGTTTGCGATCGTTATAGGCTGCTGTCACTGTACTTGCAGTCAGCTGTTTCAGAGACATTTGAATCAATATCGATAGCTTTTCGATAACAATTTAGCTTTGTAAACAAAAATTTGTGAATGTGTATGTGAATGAATGTGGGTGGGTGTGTATGTACTATATAGCTTTGAGTGTGTTTTCCCAACTTTATCAGCCCTTTATGACAATCGGAAAATTTGTTGTATTGATACCAAGTCAATCAATTTAGTGAGTCGCTTTGGTTGATTGCTTTTATCTCGTACATTTTTTTTAATATGTCGTCCAGCAACACACAGCCACAGGAGGACATCGAACGAGCAATGGGTGGCACCGAGGAACAGTTGCCGCAGAGATTGCCCCCCATCGATCGGTCGTCGGATCGTTATCCATACTGCATTGTTTGGACACCGATACCAGTGCTAACCTGGTTATTCCCGTTCATTGGACATATGGGCATTTGCATGAGCAATGGAGTCATACGGGATTTTGCTGGACCTTATTTGGTCACCGAGGACAACATGGCATTCGGCCGTCCCACACGCTACTTGCGCCTGCATCCGAAGAACGTCGAAGGCGGACCATATGCCTGGGACGAGGGTGTCACCAAGGCCTCGGTGCTCTACGGCACCCGCATGCACAATCTCTTCTGCGACAACTGCCACTCGCATGTGGCCACAGCGCTGAGCAACATGCACTACCTGAACCGCACCAGCTGGAACATGATTACTTTATGCTTCTGGATGTTCTTTTGTGGACACTACGTGAACCTCTGTGGCTTCATCAAGTCCTGGCTGCCCTTTTTCATATTTATAGCCATTATAGCACTACTCGCTGTGTACTTCTAGGACCCACAACTAAATCCGACTATCAAAAACTATGCTTAAGATCCATGTTAATTTTCTTTATTTAAATGTTCAAAACTACTTATAACTGTTGTTGTTGTTGTTTCTGTTGCTTTGGCCTTATTCCTCGAGTGCGCGACTAACGTCGTCGGCCACCGCTAGCAATTTCTTCCACTGTGAAGCCGACAGCGAAATACCCTTCTTGCCCGGCAAGACCTTCCCATCCTTCTCGTAGTGCTCGCGTATATCAACCATTTTGCGGCCACGAAACTCATTGATGCGGACCTGACGCATGCCCTCTAGAGTCCATGTGGTGGTGCCATCTCCATCATCATTCTTATTTGACTTTTCGCCGGCGTCCTCTTTCGACTTCTTGTTCGGCGGTGGATTACGCTGCAAGATTTTGGTTTGCGTTTAAAGTACTAAATAATCGTGTATCCTTTGTTGTAATTGTGTATAACTTACATCATCTGGACCGCTGTCGCTGTCAGATGACGAGTTCTTTTTTGTCTTCCTAATTTTTGGCATTTTTATTTAAGTTTGTGACTTTAACTTCTGCTCGCTGAATAAAAGAATTTGGCGCAAATAATTTGCGGCGATAGAGTTGCCATTCACCGCGCAAACTGACATTTTGCCATTCGCATGTGAGCACAAAACCCACTAGACGCCGATTCTGCCGCATTCTATTTCCAACTGAGCGGCGGCGGCATCATTTGTAACGCGCATTTTTTCTAGCTATTTTGCGTTTGTTCGTTTGCAGCTGTCAAAATATTAAGAGAAAAGTGTAAAGCGGTTTGATAAGCCGTAAATTTAAGTTCATAGTTATCTGGTAAGCGTTCGCCAATATCGTTGTATTCCAATGTGCCGCACAATTTGCACATTTTTTCTCCACTGCGCGCACATACATATATACACACAAATGTAACTACATGCGCGCTTCTATATTTTGCGAACAGCTTAAGCGTAAATTACACACACACACATACATAAAAAATGGGCAAGAAGAGCGATAATGCTGAGACCAACAACGCGTCCTCTGGCGCCGAAGAGGAGGAGGAGGAATATGCAGTGGAGAAAATTTTAGATCGTCGTGTGCGCAAGGGCAAGGTTTGTATAACGAATAGCGTCTTCCGAAGGGCGAGGGGAAGGAGAATACTGAAATATGCTAATCTCAGATATGCGTAGGTGGAATACTATCTTAAGTGGAAGGGTTACGCCGAGACGGAGAACACTTGGGAGCCGGAGGGAAATCTCGATTGCCAGGATCTCATACAACAATATGAGCTGAGTCGAAAAGATGAGGTAAGTTGACTGTTATACAATTGTGGTTACACCAGTCGCTGATGGTCGTTGTGATTTGCAGGCCAATGCAGCAACGGCTGCACCTTCGACTAACACAAAGAAGGATCGTCCGGGCAGCAGTGCCAAGGTCAAGGAAACGGGACGCACCAGTACAACAAACAGCGGCGGTGGCGCTGGCGGTGGCTCAAGCAGCGGCGGAGGCGGCAAGCGAAAGTCTGAGGAACCAGGTGGGTTAAGAACATAAATGGAATATATCAACACATGACTAATATTAACCACTATCTTCCAGCTGCGCCCGCGAGCAACAAATCGAAGCGCGTCGATTCGGAGGACAGCAGCGACATAATACCCGCTAGCGGCACAGGCTTCGATCGTGGCCTGGAGGCCGAGAAGATCTTGGGCGCGTCCGACAATAACGGCCGGCTCACGTTCCTCATTCAATTCAAGGGCGTCGACCAGGCGGAGATGGTGCCGTCGACCGTGGCTAACGTTAAGATACCTCAAATGGTAATTCGCTTCTATGAGGAGCGCCTCTCTTGGTACTCAGACAACGAAGACTAAGCTCCGCCGAGGTTTTAATATTCGGGCATATATATATTTTTCCTCAGCGTAACACACTTAAAAATTATGTATTTTACTCATAAATTCCAACAAATAAACGTGAAATAAAAATTATGTTTAAAAATACATATATAATGTAGATGATATATCTCCCATTAGGGTCCAGGACCTTTTTAGGAATTCAGCAGCTTGTTGGCCACGCTGCATTCGGAGTTCTCCAGGACGTTGCCACAGCAGGACCAGTGGCGACGTCCAGGATGGCCCGCGTGGCCATGGCCGCAGCCAGCGTAGCCCGGCATGCGTCCGTCGCAGGAACACTTGACGCTCTTGCTGCCCTTGCCGGAGCAGAAGGCGCAGCAGTGATAGATGCCGTTATGCGGCCGCACCTGGCGCGAGTGAAAGGTGTACGGGCTGCCCTTGATGGGCCGATCATTAATGGAGATCATCAAGATTAAGGTGCCCTGCGTGTCCGGTGTGAAGGAGATGCTGTAGGTGCCATCGCGATGATCGGACACCTCGATAGGCAGATACTTCACATTCGCATCCTTGTACTTGATCATGCAGTTGATCTCCAGTCCGCCGTGGCACAGCGCCACGCCATCGGCATCGCGCGTGAGCAGCTGCAGATCGACCTTCCTGTGCAGGCGCAGCTGCGAGAAGCCCTCCCACTGCAGGGTGCAGAGCGACGGCTCCACAGTTTGCATCGTTATAATGCCGTACAGTGGTATATCGTGCTGTTCCTTAGTGCCGGGCGCACGGATTTTGGACAGAAAGTGCAGCGAGTCGGAGATCTGCAAAGGGGTTGCTATTAGTTGATGAAAATAGCCAAAGAAGTGTTTCAGCATTCTAGTGGAACTGCACTGAACACATGTTAGACATTTGTACTTTGAGGTTATATACGGCTGGGTACAGTTGATATAACAGTTAATTGCTGTAGTACACATACAATGAGTGCTTATAAGTGTCTTTTAACTTATTTTTCTAGCGCAACTGTACTGAACACATGGCAAGCATATGTACTTTGAGGTTAGGTCTGGCTGGGCACAGTTGCTACGATAGGAATGTGATGTAAATGCACTTATAAATGTATTTTAATTTAGGTATATATTTCTAATTCTGGAGTTTACTTAGTTACTAGATCTAGTCCGTAGCACACACATACCTTGGGATCGACGGGCGGCTTGAACTGCTGACAGTACTCGAAGCGTTTTAGTAAAATGCGTGCGAAGCTTAGTATCTCCACGTCGGCACCGATTTCCGAGAGTTCCTGGCCAAAGCGTATGGCTTCCATTGCCAGCTGCGTGCGTTTCTCTAGGAGATTGGGATGAGAAGGAAAGGAATTTACAGATTTTATGGTTTGTGTCTAGGGAAAACTCTAATTAGAAGGTTGAGAGCCCCACTAACAAGCCGTATAAATATAGCGTCCTCCTTTCCCTGATTCCTCACCCAATTCCAGCTGCTGATTGATGATCAGCTCCACCTTGGACTCCCTGGCGCGATTGACCTGCTGCAGCAGCGTGCTGCGATGCGCCTGCAGCGCCTCAAAGTAGCGATTCATGTAGCTCTCCACCTGGGCCTGGATGTCGTCGCATCTCGCATTGATGCTGCGCGTGATATCGCGCAGCCGCTCGATCGAGTGCTCCGCATACTGGCAAAGCGGACGCGTCTGCTCCGTGGCGTCGCTCAGCTTCTTGGACAGCTGCAGTTGACCCATGGCCTTGGCCACCGTCTCGTGGCGATGGCTGCGATGCTGCAGCACCAAGCAGTCCGCGCAAGCGAGCTAAAGGAATTCGGATCTTTCGGTGTATATATCGATTATGACTGACTCCAAGGACTCACCTGCTGGCAGGGCATGCAGTAGGACTTCAGCTCGAAGCCGTGCAGTCCGCACTTGAGCAGCACCTGGCTGCTGTCCCCCAGTCCCAGTTGCTGCTGCTTCTGCTTGCGCGCCCGCCGCAGCTCCAGTATGTTGCGCATGCGATGGTTCGCGGTGCTGCGCTGACGCTCGTGCGCTTCCTTGCAGAGGGAGCACAGATTGAGGGTGCAGCTGATGCAGTGATAGGTGGCCTGTGGGGGGGGGGAGAAAGAAGAGGAGAAGCTGTTAGCTGTAAGGAAGTACTTCTGCCCACGTATCACCCGTGAGGTTGGCTGGAATGGATTACAAAAGGAGTATAGGACTAACCCTCGGAAGAAACCCCTCTCTCTGTCTTAGTCAGGTATTATCTGGAAGGGAGTATTTCAATCTACCTGGAATGGTTATCAAAGGAGTAAAGGAAGTCACTTCATCCACTACCCCTCGGAAGGAACCCCTCTCTCTCTCTCTCTCTGTATCTCTCTCAGTCCGGTGTTATCTGGAAGGCCTATGGAGGGAAAGTGAAGAGGAAGAGGTGTTATCTGGAAGGGAGTACTTCTGCCCAAGTATCACTAGTAGCTCTGCCTGGAATGGCTAGCAAAGGCGTCCATCCCACTATTCCTTGTACGGAACCCTTCTCTCACTGTCTCGCTCTTTCTCAGTCCGGTGTTATCTGGAAGGGAGTACTTCGATCTGTCCAGGTATGGCTAGCAAAGGAGTAAAGGAAGTTCCTCCATCACGTTACCCTCGGAGGGAACCCCTCTCTCTCTCTCTCTCTCTCTCAGTCCGGTGTTATCTGGAAGGCCTATGGAGGGAAAGTGGAGAGGAGGAGGTGTTACCTGGAAGGGAGTACTCCTGTCTCCAGTTTCTCCATCCCCTCCCCCTCTCTCAGTCTCAGTCTGGTGTTATCTGGAAGGGAGAAAAGGAGTTAAGGAAGTTCCT
This sequence comes from Drosophila repleta, assembly GCA_018903745.1. Taxonomy (NCBI): domain Eukaryota; kingdom Metazoa; phylum Arthropoda; class Insecta; order Diptera; family Drosophilidae; genus Drosophila; species Drosophila repleta. The sequence goes on from JAEIGN010000396.1 coordinate 12,038,064, forward strand.
CCATCCACTCGGAAGGAACCCCCATCTCCCTCACTCTCTCTCTCTCTCTCTCTCTCTCCCTCTCAGTAGGGTGTAATCGGTGTTGTGGAATCAATCTGCGTGGGATGGCTACTAAAGGAGTATAGAAGTAAACCCCTCGGAAGGAACCCCTGTCCCTCTCTCTCTCTCTCTCTCCCTCTCTCTTTCCCTCTTTGTCTCTCTCAGGAACCTGCCCTTCTTACACTTATTTCCTCGCTGCATAACGAGCACCAGACTTTCGAGATGACATCCTCGCCCGCCTGCAGACGCAGTGCCTCAATGCGTCGCACCAGGAGAAAGTTCTGCGGCAGCTGACGCACGCCGCCCAGAGCTGGCAGCTCCGTGACGTACTGACAGCTGTGGCAGCGCAGACAGCGCACAGCGTCCGGGTCGCTGGCGAAGCTGTTGTTCAGGCGCATGCTGGAAGAGCAGGCGGACGTAGAGCGTTTGCCCTGGAATGGAAGCAATCAATAAGTTAACTTCGTAGAGAGTCTTCATGTCCCATTCTAGTTACCCGCAAGGCCAGTCGATCCAAGGACTTCTTGCTGCCGCGCTGCCTAGCCGGGGAGATGGTGGCCAGTTCGTTGGCCGTGTCCGGCGTGGAGGGCAACAGGCTGTAGCTGGAATGCTCCTCCCAGAGCGCCTCCTCGCGTAGATTCGCATTGACCAGGCACTGCAGGCAAAAGGAGTGCAGGCAGTGCAGCGTGCGTGGATCCGTGAAGACATCCATGCAGATGGCGCACTTCAGGTCCTCCGGATAAACGATGTTCACGTAGTTCGGTGCTGCAGCAGGCAGATTGAGGCTGGAGGAGGGCGAGATTTGGGGCGTGCCAGCTGGCGAGGGCGTGTAGCTGCGAGAGATTTGCGAGGCGGTCTCATAGTAGTCACTGACAGCTAGAGCTGCTGGAGCAGGCACCACGCAGTTGACCTCCTGCTCCGGAGTGGGTGGGGAGACGCGCAGCTCTGGCGAGGATTTGAGGCTAAGCAAGCGCCTGGGCTGGGGGGGAATAATGGAAGGTCGCAACTGACGAGCTGTCAAGAGATTTTTAATGGAGGGAGGCGGCGGTAAGGGAGGTGGTATAGGCGGAGGAGGCGGTGGTGGTGGTGCCACGGTTATGTCACTTCCGCTGCTGGTGCTGGGCACAGATGCTGCCGACGCCTCGCTCAATATGTTGTCCAGCAGCGATTCAGGAGAAGTGGAGCTGGTCAAGCTGCTGCTGCTGGGATCGCTGTTGCTATCGGTGACCAGCAGCTCCGTGCGCGAGCGCCGGATGCACCTGCTCGACTCGTAGGCGGGCAGGCGAGGCGGCAAGGCCTGGCCCGCAGCCAGGCCAGGCAGCTGCACCGGTGCAATGCTGAAGCTGAGCAGCTGTGGCGCTGACTTGCGACGCAGTGCGTCCAGCTCGAGCAGCATTAGCTGCTGCTCCACCTGCTGCTTCTGCTCTGCGCCAGCTCCCTGCAGCTTTATTTTGCTCGCACTCAACTTGAGCTGCATTTTGTCCACTTGAGCAAAAGTTGGAGCTGCCGCGGCTGCTGCTGCAGCTGCTGGGGCTGCTGCACTTGAAGCCGCAGCTGACAGCTGCAAGCGCTCGTAGTCGGCGAGATTGCTCTTGGAGTGGCGCTTGAATGTCAGTTTGCTGCTGCTCTTGCTCATGGCTCCGCCTCGGGCTTACGCAACTGATAGAATCTAATGGGAAAACGAAAACTCCGAGTGAATTCAGTCGACAGCTGCGCGTTCCACTGCCAACTGCCAACACGGCTTGAGTGGGCCAGCGCGTCGTATGCTTAATCTAATTACCCAGTCGTCTGCTGGCCAAATGGAAATGCGAATGCGAATGCGAATGCCAACGGGTTACAACTGTCAACTGTCTAGCATTGCGGCCAGTTGTGCTTTGCACTCGTTTCGCCGGGCAATGGCTGTGGCAGGTGGCATCGGAGCAACCCCAACCCAAATGGTAATACGCAAAGCGACCACAAGTGACAAGTGTGAAAATTCCGTCGATAGCGCGTCGATTGAAATGTAGTTAGATATAGCTGCAATAACTGTATAATCAACGAGAAATAACGGTGTTAATGATGAACGAATTTCCATATGGAAACAATGAATAAATACATATACATATGTATATATTAGAAAAAATATAAAAAATATAAAAATAATATACGTAAAAATATTTAAAATTATATATTTATAAAATAAAGTTTTATATTTATAAAATATAATAATATTATTATAAATTATATACAAATATATTATATATTATACATAAAAAACTTCAGATATGAAAATTGAATATGTAAACAATTATAAAATTAACAAAAAATTTATTTTACAAAATTAATATGCATTATATATAATTTTATTATTAAAAATTTTTGGAGAAAACCTTAAGCTTCAGACATAAAATTGAATATTACAAAATTTTTTAAAAATTATATTAAAATTTAAAAATACTAAATAAAAAAGGTTAAAAATACTATTAAATAAAAAATTTCCCATACAACAATAATATTCATTCAACACCTTCATATTTTTCACCTTCTATTTTTGGAACAACTTATTTATAATTTTTTTTTAAATTTTATTATTAATATTTAAAAAAAAAACTAAAATTTTCTATAAAAAATTAATTTAAAATTTTGTAAATTCCCATTTTTTGTGTATACAACTTTAAGCTCATAAACTTTTTCATATTTAAGCTTCCCATTAAATTTTACGTAATGCATAAATATACGCATTTTTAAAGAGTCTTTGTATACGCTTCAATTAATTCATTGATTTTTCTAATATTTCCTAGAGATAAGTACCAATAGCACTCTTAGTAAAGTGAAGTTCACTGTTATCAGCGAGCTGCATTTTAGTCTGCAAACAATTTCACTTTCATACGCACATGCATATGTACATACATACATACATATGTATGCATAATACTCCCAGACACAAGCTCTTATGCCCATACAGTACATTGTATTAAAGTCCACTCCACAATCTCTTTGAGAATGCACCGTTATCAGAGCAGAGTGCATTTATTCTATTTAATGACGATCAACTGCGCACCCACTCGCTCGCTCACTCACTCTCACTCTTACACGCGCAAAGCTTTTACGTCAGCTTGTAACAGTTGCTGCGCTCACACACACACACACACACGCATACCCATACCATTCACAGGGAGAGTGAGCTTTTGCGCGCTGTGCGCCCCCTCAAACCAAACACAAATGCTCGCCGCTCAGTGCAATTCGGTACTGGGCGACGTGCGTACGCTGTTAACGGTTGTTTTTGGTTACTGTTGCTTCGTTTTGTTTTTGGCGCACTCAGCGCGGCTCGTGGAATCGAATTTGGTATCGGCATCGGTGCGGGTGACGCGTGTCGTGTCCGAGTCGTGCCTCGATTTTAGCTGAAAGAATTGCCCCAGCAGCAGCAACAACAACAGCTGCACAGAACGCAACTTTCTATTTCTCGTTTCGTTTTTCGATTAAATATTTAAAATAAAAAAAAAAAAAAAAAACTGATTTGAATTCTTTACATGGGCAATTAATTAAATGAGAAATAAAACCTTATTCTTTGCGCTGAGTTGAACTTTTACACATTGCATTCCCACTGTTGCCCACTCGCTGTCTCGCTTTCCCTCCCTCTCTCCCTCTCTCTCTCTCTCTCTTGCTCGCAGTGTTTTGTTTTTTTTTTTTCGTGAGCGACGCACATTTTTTTGTTGTTTTTGTTCTTGTTGAATTCTTTTTGTTTTCATTTGTTTTGCTTTCGATTTTCAACCGGTAAATTAATAAAGGGAACAGCAATATGGACATGGTAAGCGCACGATTAAAGACCGGTTAAGGCTTTAGCTTAAAGGTCATTCCCCAAATTATGTTAATGTATATATATATAAATATGAATATATGTATATACATATATATTTATATCAGTCATTTAGCGCGTCCGTTCCAAAGTTCAAAATTGCGATAAAGTCTTCTTGATGCTCGTTGCGTAAAAGTTTAAAGTCTCTCCCGTAGAGGCCGCCAGTCATAGCGGCCCATTGAGTAGGCGTTAAAAGGTTTTCGTATTTATCAAAAAAAAAAAAAAAAAATGTCTACAAGATAAGTTTTAGCGGGTTAGCTAGCGTATTAACGGGCTTTACCGTATTGAGCTAGAGCTCAGTTACGTTCAAACAAAACAGATTTATTTTGCGAGCTGTTCCTAGCTGGCTTAATGTAGATTCCTTAAGATAATGAGATATAAAATAAAAGAAATGTGTATTTTAATTACTAAAAGCAATATGAAAACAGTCTGCCAGTGATTCAGCAAATATTATAATTATAAAACATTTCCAATGACTTTAAAAATATAATTTAATAATATAATATATTTTTTTCGAATCTATAAGCTCACCAGATAACAAGAATTGGAACAAGCATTAGAAAATTTTAAAAATATTTTTTTTTGCAATTTTAAAATATATTTTCTTAAAATACTAGTAAAATATTTAAATAATAAAATATACAAAATTAAATGAAAATAATTTTTTTTATAATTTAATTTAAGACGTATTTAAATTGTTGAAATATTTAAATATTTTACTAGCAAAATAAAATTTAAAAAAAAAACACATTTTATTTTTTAATGTAATAAGTAAAGTTAAAAGCTTTATTGCAATTTTATTAAAATGCAAAATAAAATCTTTAGAGATATTAAATAAATGGTTTATTCCATATTTTCCATCTCAGATCCGAAGAAAATGACTGCATTCTTCTAAATATATTTATTTTAAAAATAATAAATGTGTATATGTATATACTAAATAATTTTTTTTAAATTTTTGTATAATATAAATATTATTTGGTGTTTCTTTTGTCAATTATTTATTTTGAAATATTTATAGTTTCATTTAAATAATTTATGGCAACTATATAGTGTCTCCTTTATGGGAAAGTTTTCTCTAAAAAAGAAACCTCGCTAAATTTTCGACGTTGTCAAAGTCCCAACAAATGCTGATTTATATCAGTTGCCTGTCACATTTAGAGATAAAACACAACTTTATCTAACGGATGCGCTACAAAAAAAAAAAAAAAACCGAAAATAAATAAAACAAAACTATTTATATCATATAATAAATATTTTATTGCAGGAGAATAACTACAGATTCGGCGAAATTGACTATATCGTGTTTCTGGGCATGATTGTGCTGTCCACTGGAACGGGCATCTACTTCGGCTGCTACAAGTGAGTGTTAGTTGTTGTGATACTCGTTCATGCAGCGAGAGGGGTATATTGGTTTTGCGACTAAGAGTTGAGAAGAGACTTTATTTGAAGCTAGAATTTTCACTTTATCGAATTTATCTCTACAATTTTAGACCCATAATTCATGTGAATATATACTTTTATGCCATGAACGAGTATTACTTACTCAGTTCTACTCGCCTATATTATTTAATATGTTTACTTTTAGAAAGACTAAAAAACCCATTGAGGAAGTGGAGCCTACTCTGCCCACCAGCGATGCCAAGCCGCGCAAACAAGATTTCGGCTCGGCCAAGATGAGCGAATATTTGCTGGGATCGCGACAGTTGAAAGTTTTTCCCGTTGCCATGAGCCTGATAGCCAGGTAACTAATATATATATACATATATACATATGTATATATAATATTAACCAACATTTATCTCTGCTATCTGCAGCTATGTATCGGGCGTCACAATACTGGGCACCACATCGGAGATATATAATTATGGCACACAATACTGGTTTATAGCCATAGCCATTCTGTTACAAGGCATTGCCGTCTCTTACATATATATACCCGTCTTTACGGTACTGCAGGTCGGCTCGTCCTACGAGGTATGTATATGTATATGAGCTATATCTTTATCTAAATCGTTAACTTTATGGACTGTGTATAAACTAAGCTGTTAAGTCGAATCACAGTCACGAACGATAAGAAAGTGTAACCAGACTTTTGCTTTGGCTTTTAATTGGTGATATTACGTGCCATATGCCTATTGATAGGGCATATTTGTTGTATAAGGTCAATATAAATATTTACAATATCCAATTTCCTGCAGTATTCGATTGGTAACGTGGGTGGGAAAAGGAGGAGTGCAAGTATAAGTACGAGTATAAGTAGAAGTAGAAGTATGAGTATGAGTATGAGTATGAGTATGAGTATGAGTATGAGTATGAGTATAAGTATGAGTATAAGTATGAGTATAAGTATGAGTATAAGTGTGAGTATAAGGTGCAAGTATAAGTACGAGTATAAGTATAAGTATTAGTATAAGTATTATTTTGAGTATAAGTAGGAGTATAGGTATGAGTATTAGTAGGAGTATAAGTATAAGTGTGAGAATAAGGTGCAAGTATAAGTACGAGTATAAGTATAAGTATTATTATAAGTATTATTATAAGTATTATTTTGAGTAGAAGTAGAAGTATAAGTATGAGTAGGAGTATAAGAATGAGTATAAGTATAAGTGTGAGTATGAGATCGAATATAAGTATGAGTATAAGTATGAGTATGAGTATAAGTATGAAAATGAGCATAAGAATAAATATAAGTGTGAGTATAAGTATTAGTATAAGTGTACGTATAAGTATAAGTATGAGTTCAGGAGTCTGTAAAGTCATAAAAACGTATAAATATAAGTAATCTCAGTTTATCATAGAGAATTGATCAAATATTTATTTATTATTCGAATTATTGGACTTATTCATAGTAGTATTTATTTATATATATTTGAAATATACATATTTATGGCATATTTATTTATGGTACTATTTTAAGGCAAGAAAGTTAGCTTATTTTTGCTCATTTTTCGAAGTGCATTTCGTATACTCATTCAAAATGTAAACAAAGTATATTAGTTTTATGAAATATTCTCGTATTGCATTCTATTGAAGCTAGAGACTGGTAATTTTTGGACTTGACATTATCTCGAATATATAATCGTGTACAGAACCTTTAAACTTTGAACGAGTATCAAGCAGTCAATGTTGGCCGATCGCAACATTCCTCACTTGTTTCCATTTGATTTGTTATTGTGCATTGAAACCTTATGTTTGGCCAATTTGTAACCCAAGTCGAGAAACTGTCGGAAATATTTTAATTAAGGCAAAGACTTGTTGCTCCGAATCGGACTTTGCTCGCTCCACTTGGAATTATTATTTTCTATATTTTTTGCTCATAGCTGAGAGAGGTTCTCTCGCTCACTCTCTTTCTCAATTGCTGATTATAAATGAATTCCATAGTCAGTTGACAGTTGTTGTTGGAGTCGATGTGTATTGGATGAGGATAATTACTTCCCGGTTTTTGTTTGCCACAACTGGTTCAAGGTTGCGTGCTTTATTAATTTTCATCCTATTCGGCATGAATATATATGCTTGACTCAAGTGGTTTATAGTATGCTATTAGCTAAGCTAGTTAAGGGTTATAATTAGTTGGGAGTACTAATGGGTAGGCTAGGCTAGGCTAGGTTAGGGATAGAGCTACAAGAGCATTATGCGAATTTGTCACGAATGAGCTATATAACGATTATATCTCTATCTTTATATGTCTATATCTTATGTTAGAGATATAAGATATATAGAGATAGAGATAGAAGAGATCCTATGAAGTAGTATAGCAGATATATGGATGTATCTTCTATAGTACTTCATAGGATCTCATCTATATCTCTATCTCTATCCTATGCCTATATCTTATATCCATATGTCTTCTATATTATATTGCCTTCTATATCCCATGAGATTTATGGATGTAAGATATAGAGATAGTGATATAAGCTATATAGATCTAGCGTCTAGCTGCAATGGTTTGCCTTTTTCATACGAACAGCCGGACGGACAGCTCGACCGATATTGCGCAAAGCCAATATACTCTCTTCGTTTACTGAATAAGTATTAAAATATGATTATACCTATACATATACTATATATATATATATATATCTTCCATTTACAGTATCTGGAAATGCGCTTCCATTCGGTCATACGCAGCATCGCTTCCTTCATGTTCATCATGGATGAGGTGAGTATAACTGACCCAAGCAAACCCAATAACTTAATCTCATGAGTCATCCCCTCCTCAGATACTCTTTCTGCCTTTCATAGTATATGTGCCCGCTATAGCACTGAATCAAGGTAAGAGATTTCCCCTGCTCATCTCTAGCACATATTCAAAATCTCTCTTTCTCTCTTAGTCTCCGGCATAAATTTGCATGTGATCTCGTCCGTGATTGTGATCGTCTGCGTCTTCTATACCTTTGTGGGCGGCATCAAGGCCGTCGTCCATACGGATGCCTGGCAGACCCTCGTCATGTTCCTCTCGGTGCTGGCGGTGGCTATCCTGGGCACGTTGTATGCCAATGGATTGGACAAACTCTTCGACGATGCCGCCAAGGGCGAGCGTCTCATCTTCACCAACATAAATCCTTCGCCCTATGTGCGACACACGGTCTGGAGCGTGCTCATCGGTGGCTTCTCGTACTGGACATCCTTTAATGCCGTCAACCAGACAATGGTGCAGCGGTACATGTCGCTGCCGTCGCTGAAGCAAGCTCGCGCCTCGATGGCCATCTTCACAATCGGCGTGGCCGCCTTCGTCTCCGTCTGCTGCTATGTGGGTCTGCTGATCTACGAGAAGTACCAGAACTGCGATCCCCTCTCCGCGGGCCTCATCACCCACGACGATCAGCTTCTGCCGCTGTACGTGGTGCAGAGTGTGGGGCATCTCTCCGGCATGGCTGGGCTCTTCATTGCTGGCATCTTCGGGGCCGCCTTGAGCTCCCTCTCTGTGGTGCTCAACTCCACTTCCCTGGTCATTTTGGAGGACATTGTGCGCGGCTGCTTCAAGATGCAACCCAGCGAACGCGCCTCCACCATCCTGGTCAAGGGCAGCATCATTGTCCTGGGCTGCATTGCGCTGTCGCTGGTCCTGGTGCTGGAGCACTTGAGCGGCGTATTGAGCATCTGCACCTCCATGACGGCCATTGCGGCCGGCACCACCTTCGGCCTCTTCACCCTGGGCATGCTCGTGCCGTGGGCGAACAATGTGGGCACTGCGGTCGGTGGCATTGCGGGCGCCCTGCTGGCCGGCTGGATATCTTTTGGCACCCAGTTCACCATTGCAGCGGGCCAGCTGAACTCGCAGAAGCTCAACGTGTCCGTGGAGCAGTGCACGACGAATGTAACGCTGCCGGAGCACAACTGGGTGGACGAGGAGGATGTGTTTCCACTCTATCGCCTGTCCTATCACTGGATCAATCCCATTGGCGTGGCCACAGTCATCGTGGTCGGCTCCATTGTCTCGCTGCTGACGAAGCCCACGGACATGAAGACGCTCGATGCGGACCTCATATCGCCAGTCCTGCACCGATTCCTGCCCAAGGAGTGCTTCGTCAGCCGCCAGCAGCAGCAGCAGCAAACGAATCTGCTGAACCGCGCATGAGACCAGCTGCCTAGGCCAACTTAGGTTAACAACAGAAACGAATTCCTACACAAAGGGGAGTCGCAGCTCCCACTACATTCTATAAGCTAGCTTAACTGTAAACCTAATCTTAGTATAGTAAGTAGTACAAATTGCAGAAGGGCGCGCACACACACACACACACAGGTACAGGAATTAATGAATCTGTAGCTTTATTCGTCTAGTTTATGTCGAGTTCCGGTTAAATCGTATTTTCTTTTGGCATTTTTGTTTGTTTGTTTGTTCAATTTAGTCTGCAGCAAGCATTATGTCTGTGATAAAAAGATTAATAAATAATTAAATATATATATATATATGTATATATATATATATATTGTTGATATGAGAGTCAGTGAGTGGGCGCATATTCTACTAGATATTAAGTTAACTAAATAATTTAATTAGAGCCTCTAAACTTTGGCCAGGAATCACAAAACTATGCATATCTCATACTCCAGTTAATGTTGCTTCGCATGCGGAGTCCCCGTCGTCGGCAGCTTCCTGCTGCCCAAGCACTTTTTTATCTGGCAGGCGACGAGCAGCAGGCACGCGATGCCCGCACTGAGATAGCTGTTGAGCACAAACTGCTGTGGCAGCATTTTGCATCTCAGCACCGCATAGTCATCGGGCGTAATTGTGGCCTGTGAAGTGAGGATAGTTGAGCATAGAGTTAGGGTGGTAATTAAAGCTGCAGAGCTTACCAGCATAAAGCTGGGATTGACATTGTTGCGCCAGCTGAAGGAGGACACCGTGTACTCGTCTATGCCCAATCGGTTGATGTTGTGGCAGTAGTAGTGCGAGTGCCCGGCAAAGGCCAGTCTGGGCTTCAGCAGGTCGCCTATCGTGTCGGTCGCCTCCTTGGACAGCACATGGTATCGCTCTCGGAAGGCTTCGATGTGCGGCGCATCGTGCTCGCGGCACACCTTGTCCGATATCCGATACGTGGGAAAGTGCTGCATGATTATCGGCTGGCTGTATGGATGGCGGCGCGTGCGTGCACACTCCGCCACGTCCGGATGCTGCATGCAGAACAACGTATGCGATATTGTCTGTAGCGCCTCTTCGGCCTCGTTGCAGAACATGCAGCCATCCGCCTCCATGGCCATGGAGTTGATCATTACGAAATGGATCTGCTTAATGGTGTACAGGTGCACCATGGAGTAGTTTAAGTAGTGCTCGAAGCGCGACGTAAAGAAGGGAAGCATTCTGCAAAGGATGAACATGAAGATTATGTACTTCCAGCTTCGACTCCATGACTGAGCGACCTACCTGTGGTGGAAGCCCACGTCGTGGTTGCCCACCACGCTGATTAGCGGTATGCCAGCAGGTAGATTGAACATTTGCAGATAGCGTATTACGTATTGATCGAAGTGTTTGTCACCGACCATGTCGCCCTCGTCGAACAGGTCGCCCAGCACGAAGACAACGTCCGGCTGCAGCAGTCTGCTGGCTGCTTGAAACGAGCGTTTCATATGCCACTCGCGATACAGCTTGTCCGCCCAGTGACCGCGGTGCGGGCCAAGCAAGTGGGGATCGGCTATGACCATCGCTCGCAGCGGATCATCAACGTATTTCTTGCGGCGTATTTCAGGCCATTTGCAGTTTTGTAGCACGACAAAGTCGGCCACGTATTCGCAGAAGATTACCGCGCACAGTAATATCACAAAACAAGCGTAAATCCAACGCATTTTTCTACTAAATACAATTTATTGACACCCGGCGATGTAAACAAATGCAAAAATGAAACGCAAGTAAAACCCAAAGGGCTGGCAAAAAAGACCGTGATGCATTAACCAGGGCTGCGAGCCATTCATGCGGTAATTTAATTAAGAACTTAAAAATTTATAAAATATATCATTTGTTTGTCGTTTTAAAATGATTTTATTTATTGTTACACTTTTTTCTTATTGCCTATTCGATTAGCCTCTGATTTTTTACTCTGCATTTTTAATAATCTAAAATTATTTCAGAACTTAACAATTAACTGATTCCGCTGGCTTCCAAGTGAACTGGTTATTTAGTTATTTAGAACTATCTATCGATAAATCGATAATTGCTTTGGTAGGCGGTAAAGTGCAATTTAAACGAAAAATCCAATAATAATTTTTAAAAATATATATAAATTATATTGTGACGTTCTATTAAAAAGCCAAAGTAGACCAGAGATAATCACTAGATTGGAATGTGCTGCTCTTTAAAAGAGATCGTAAAAGTAGTTCAATCCTTGGCCCAGCTCCCAAATGGAGATGCCCACGCCAAGCTGCTGAGCCAGTTGGATGCGCTCGTTGATCGAATAAAGCGTGGGATAAAACACAGTGTGACGACCAGTATCGGTTCTAAAGAATTAGCCTGATTAGACTTGAGCAGAACGAGGAAATAGTGGCCACTCACCTGATCTCGAAAAAGTTCTCTATGTCGCGCTCATCATGGTTCAGTTGCTTCCTCACATGCCTGACCAGATCCAAGTATGGCCCAAAAGTAATGGGTCCGCCGCCATCGGGCGTATAGTCATTGCCATACATATTCAAGCCCATCAATATTTTAGCACGCTTCACCTTCATATCCTGGCAGCCAGCGGGCACGATGTGCTCCACGGCCGAGCGCGCCCAGTAGAGGGGAGAGTTCGCGCCCGGACGCTGCACCGACGAGTAGTCATATGTCATTAGGGAGAAGGCGTATATATATTTGTATAGCGTATCCATATGCTTCTCGCCAAACAAATTGGGCATGTCCTTGCGCTGCGGCGGAATGACTAGAATCAACTTAAGCTGTTGCTTCTGCAACTCCTTGGCTGTAAGATGGGAGATTTAGATAGGATTATGAGATAGAGAGAGATTGTATATACCCATTTGCAGCACTAAGGTGAGCAGTATCTTATCATCTATACGCCCGGCCAGTTGGGACCACACCTCCAGGACCAGGCCATCGAATCCATTTTGTTTGCACACTCGGATCAGCATATCATTCAAGGCAGTGCGCTCCTTGGCATCGCTCAGCACCAGCTTAATATCACGATCCGTAAACTGATCGAAGATGAAGCGAGGAAAGACTGGGGAAGATAGTCAAGCAGATGGTTAAAGTGGGTCTACATGGGAAGGATCCTATCCAGCTTCACCTTTCACAGTGCGCACGTACTGCTGGTGCTGCACCTTGCTCTTGCGCCGCACATCGTTTAGCCAGCCGGCGTCGATGTCGTGGTCGCCCGCTACAGCATACTCATCTCCGTGCTTCACAATTTGCAGCCAGACAGGCGAGATGATGTCGAACTTCTTGGCAAAGATCTTGGCTATGTCATAGCCATGTGAGTTCCACTGTAGGAAAATGAATAATTAGTTAAGGCATTTAGCTGACTATCTCCACTACTTGCCGGCGTCACATAGCCCAGCACAGTGTTGTTGAAGCGGCGCGTGGCCGTGTCCTTGTAGTAGGCTTCGTTGTGTATTAGTATGTCCTTTGCCAGGGGCTCCATGGACACCAAATCCAAGGTGAACACATCGTTGTCCTGTGGACCACGCAGAAACTTCGATTCCCGCTGTTTGCTCCTGCTCTTGCTGTCGGGCGACAAGGTGCACAGCACGTATTGGCAGCTCAACAGGATGCAGCAAGCAATTTGTGCATTGATTGAGCGCATTTTTTTCCGGCGGATTATTTTTGTTTAATTTAACCAGCAGCGTTGTCAATTTATTACATTAAAGGCGAAACACGTACCCAACAAAACCAAAACACCGGCAGACACAAAACTTTATTCGACAGCGATGGCGATATATTGCTATCGATAAAAAGTAAATGCGATGTTTTCCCTGTTCTCATAGAATGCAATAGAGCTAGGCAATTGCACTTTAAATATGTTGAATAATTTTATTTTATTTAATATATTTTTTTTTAAATATTTGTATACTAATAATACAAGTGCACATGTCAATTTCTCCCTCCACTTCGACACACTGTTCTAGAGAACAGTCATGCAAATGGAACCAGTGACCCCCATCCCAGCTTAGCGAACTAAATGACTCAGTAAAAGGCGCGCAGTTTAAACGTATGCATGCACTTGTATACATATATATGTATATAATTATATTTAAAAGTTTACATTGTATAAATTAGAGGGGGGATTATCAACATAATGCTGTGTAGCTTAACATCCAAAATTAAATTAAACTTAGTGCATAGACTAACAAAAGAAACTACGTACAATCAATTAGCCAAAAACTAATTATCACTTTAAAAAATGAAAAAAATTGATTTAAAAAATAATTAAAATTATTAACATAGCTCTAGGTGTAGGTGTGTGTGTATGTGTTGTATACATTATCATAATTGTTAATCATAATCATTTAGCATATCTTGTATAATGTATATATATATATATGTATTTGTATATATATTCAGACAAATACGCGCATTAGATCGCTGCTCGCCGAATTGCTGCCTGGCGTCGAGCTGTTGCTCTTCCACGGATTGCTGCCGCCACTGCCATTGCCGCCCACCGCTGCCGCTGTTGCTGTCGCAGTCACTTGGATGTTGCTGCTGTCCGACAGCGTGCGCAGCAGCTGTTTCTTCAGCAACTGTTGCTGTGGACTGCCAATGGAATTGTTGTTGTTGTTATTGTGATTGCCGTGCAGCTGCAGCGGTAAATGCATGGGTCGCGGCCGCTTCAGCGAGCAACTGTTGCCACTGCTGCTTCCAATCAGCAACTGTCGTTGCTGTGTCGCTGCGAGCAGCTTGCGTCGCTTCTCATAGAAGCTGTGCATGCGCTTGTTCTCCTCCTGCTGCTGCTGCTGTTGTTCGCTGGCTTCATCCTTATCCTTATCTTTATCTTTATCCTTCTCCGACTTCAGCTTGCCCGAGAGCAACTCATGCAGACGCTTGGCTGTCATGTTGCCAGTGCTGCTGCTGCTCAGTTTGCTGAGCAGCGCGCGCTTGTTGCAGCGCAGTCGCTCCTGGGCAATCACGCTGCCGCGTTGGGCGTAGATGGTCTTGCCCTGGCTGGCGACAGCGCGTGGCAGCAGCAGTTGCTGCGACCCGTTGCAGTTGACAGTGGGCGGCGGGGGCGGTGCACGCGCCAAGGTGCCCACAACGCCGCTGCTGCCGTTGAGCGAGAGCAAACTGTTGTTGGCCTTGCGCGTGGTTAGGAGGTTCTTGCGCAACGTGGCGCCCATACCGTTGGGCAGCTTCACCAGGCCGAAGGTGTTCATGGCCAGGGGGCGAGGCGGACCCGCGTATAGAGTCATATTAAAGTACGTTGAATCCTCGTGGTATTTGGCGTTGGCCAGTTGCCGATGTGGCTGTGCATGCAACACGCTCTCAAAGCCATTAAAGCCGTGTTGTTGTTGTTGTGGTTGTTGTTGTTGTGGTGGCTGGTTGTGCTCCAGCTTGACAGTCTTTGTGTGGTTGTTGGCTTCCGCGCTAACAGTCTCCAATTTGCTAAAATCAAAATCGCCCAGCTCATCTAGAAGATGATTCCCTCCGCCTGCGCCGCCGATGGCAACTCCCTCCTGCAGGACGTTCACGTTGACGTCGACATTGTCGTAGCCCGCTTGGGTGAGAAACTCCGCGATGACCTGCTGCTGACTCTGCTGATCCAGGACAGAGACCTGATTATTGTCGGTAATCTCATAGATAATACTGGGCAGCATAAGTTGCTCATCGGCGGCGGAAGACACCTGCGCCACCGCCTCATCCGCATCGTCCGTCAGCGAGGGCACATTGTAGACGCTGAACTGTGCCGTCGCCTCTGCCTGCAGCTCCTCCTGCTTCACCTGCTGCTGCTGCTGCTGCTGGTCCGCCTGCTCGAGCATTTGCATCTGCTGCTGCTGGTAGATAAGCTGCTGCAGCTGCATGGCATCCATGGCACTCAGCTGCGTCTGCTGCGGCTCCTCGCTGTACACCTGTTGCTGCTGCTGCTGCTGCTGATAGAGCGCGGCCGCATAGTCCGCTGCATCGGCTTGGATGGTGCCGTCGTCAAAGCGCAGACGTTTCGTGTTCGGCTCCAGCTGATCCACTGGCAACTGTTGCTGCTGCTGCTGCTGGGACGGGTCCAGGGCGCTCTCGTCGAAGGGCATGTCCGACTCGACGGTGCTGAGGATCTCGTTGATGAACTTGCTGTCGAGCATGTCGAGGGTCAGCGATATGGAATTGTCGTCGGATGTGTTGTGCATGATAGGCAGCGCCTCCTCGGCGACGGCGGACAGGTCGACCTGGTGGCGCTGCTGCGGCTCCACCGTCACCTGGCCAGTGATGGAGGAGACAGCCTGATCCAGTTCGCTCAGCTGCTGCTGCTGCTCGTAGAGCGGCGCCAGTTGCTTCTCCTTGGCCGCCTTGCTGCGATGATGATGGGATGTTGTTGCTTCACTCCCTCCAGTTGCTTTCAGCTGCAAAGATTTCGAGAGAAATGCTTTAAATGATCCACGTCAATCGTATGACCATGGGCAATACCTTCTTTTTGCTGGGCACCGGCTCCTCCAGCATGTTGTTGGCGGGTGAGTAGTTTAGGCCATGCTCGTTGCCGTTGCCAGCAACAGTTGCTGGCGTCGGCGGCAGCGAGCAGGACGAATTCGATGACGAGGAGAAGACAGTTATAGCTGGCTGTGCCGCTGCTGCCGGCAGCTCCTCCTTGACTACGGCAGCAACAGGCGCTGGCGCCGTGGCAGCTGTTGCTATGGCACTTGACTTCTTGGAGCCACCGCCCAGCTTGCTGCTGTTGCTGTTGTTGTTGTGGTGCACATCCGAGTGGTGGCGATTCTTGGATGACTTGGAACGCGAGCGACCTGTGCTGCTGCTGCTGTTGCTGCTGCTGCTACCGGTCTTTGAGGAACTGCTACTCTTGCTGCTGCTGCTTTTATGACGCGACGACGACGACGAGGCTGAGCTGATATTATTGTTGTTGTTGATGGCTGCCAGGGAGCTGCTGGAGCCATTGGAGCAGCTGGACATGGTCGCCGACAGCGTGTCCGTGGGCGAGCCTAGCAGCTCGCCGCCGTCCTGGCTGCTGTCGGCGAGGGCAGCAACTGTGGCCACCGTCGCGCCGCTGGCCAGCTTGTTGGGTGCCGCATCCCAGATGCTGGGATGCTGCAGTGCGATGTGATTGTTGAAACCGGCCTTGGTGTAGCTGCCGTTGCAGGAGTTGCACACGACAATGTCGCGCGCCGCCAGCTTCGGCACCATGTCGTAGTAGGCCATGTCGGAGGCATTCAGCCGCTGCACCTGCACCACATGCGGCGCCACACCGCCGCTGGCCACGGACGTCTTGCTGTTGCCGCGCAGCTGCGTCTTCTCCGCGGCGCGCAGCTGCTTGATCATCTTGTCCAGATCGAAAACCTGCTGCCACTTCTGGCCCTGCATGCTGCACAGCGCGGGCGCCAGCATGTTGCCCAGCTGGGCGGCGGCCGCAGCGGCACCGGCCCCAAGCCCATCCGCTTTGGAGGAGTTGGTCATGGCGGCTGCTCCAGTTCCAGTTCCAGCTGCAGTTACTGTTGTTGTTGTTTGTTGTGGCTTGGCGTGCTTACCGTTGCCGTGCTCCGTGTAGATTAAAGCTGCAGCCACATCACTCATGGGCATGTTTGATTGGTCTCTTTGCTGTGCCTGGCAGTGAGAATGATGCAAATGCAATGGTGGAAGCTGCTAACGGCCAATGTTGATGAGGAGGTAAACAGAGTTAGCTAGGCGACGCGAGTGGCATTGTCTGCAAACGAAGTGGGGGGGAAAGAAAGCAACAAAATAAACAAACAAATTCCTTATCAATAACAAAATCGCGCACAGTGCTTGTCAAACTGTGCTGCCGCAAAATGTTGCGACACATGCTGCTCTGGCCGAACAGCTGAGCGCCGCTGCGCCATCGCCAGGTTGGCAGCCCTGGCACGACTAACACCTATGCAAAGTGTGCCATCTTGCTCGCACACACGCACACACACTCACCCGACCACAAAAAAAAAAACAAAGCCCGTTTAAAAAACAATGCAGAGAATAAATTTGGCTTTTTTTCCACAGCGTTCGTTCAGTTAGTTGAAACGATCTGATTTTCACTTACATGTGCGTTATTGTTAACACAATTCCATTGTGTTCACTCGGCTTGCTGTTTAGCCAATTTTCGTTCGCCTTGCCGTCGCCAGAGTTGTCAGACTGTTTCGCTCGTCAAACTGAAAAGAAATCCGCATTTGCGTAGTGATGCGATTGTTGCATATGTATGCGCATTTGACAGCAACTTTCAAAAGTCCAAATAGTGCGTGCCGCCGATGTTTTACTTCAAATGGGTTTCAAATAAAGCTGCATTTGCGGCTGACAAGTGCAGCTGCAGCGCAGCCATAGTTTATCAAATCGATAACAATTAATCGATAGGTGGCGGGAATTTTGAACTATGGTGAATAGATAAAAATCCACTTGCTTCTTTTTTTGTATTTACTGTAATTAACTTAAATCAAAAATTTTGTTTACACACAATGGAGTGTATTGTACAACAGACTCTAAGGGCATATGAATGAAAATGAATTAATCTCCAGCGAGTATATAGCATTAAGTACGATTCTGCTTAGTTCTGCTTGCGCTGCAACAGTTTGAATTCCGGCGCCCAAACAATATTGTTTACAAATTCGCCCAGAAAGTAGCAGATCACATTCAAGCCCACCAAACCAGCGAACATCACTGCGCGCAGCGGAATGGGCAGGATTTCGAGAAGGGGATAAACCCAATGGCCGCTGAAGTAGCGCACGATATTCACCCAAATGACGTAGAGTATCATGAAGGCCACGTTGCCGGTGACGCCGGCCAACCGGCTGGGATAAGGTCGGAAGCAGGTGAACATGTCCATGATGGCCAGAAGCGCAACATTCGTGTGAACCACATGATTCAGCCAGCTGCAAGGAACCAGTTCAGCAATAGGAACAATTAACATATATGGTCACACTTGCCTGGGGAATATTTCGTCCAGGGCGGCGGGGAAGATGAGCTCACGATCGTACAAATAGATGACCCAAAACGATAGGCAAACATTGTGCGCAGTGGGAAATGCAAACGTGGCGAATATATAATCACGCAGCTGCCGTAGCACCGACTTTGGCGCCAAGCTCACCGCATTATTGCCGAATAAATCATTTAGCAACGCCAAGGTGTGGTAAATCGCCTGCACGATGACGTTTAGGAACGTTAGATACTTAAATTTGCCACCCCAGCGGGTCTTTAGCTCCTCCTCCTCATGCAGTCCCTCCGGCCAGTCCAGTTTGAAGAGATAGTAGTAAATGCCATAGCAGAATTGCGCTGCGGCCAGCAGGTGCACCAGGAAACGCAGGTAGCTAAATGCGCCGCTCGTATAGGCGTCATTGCACGTCTCCAGGCGATCCGTAGTTGCTTGAGCGGCTTCTCTTATAGCGTTTTGCTCGCGTATTTTCTTCTTACTTTTGGTCATTGTTTAAATAAATTAATTAACAATTTACGTACGCGGCGTTTGCTGACGGTGCAGCTGATTTACCTACCAGGGCTACAGCAGCGGTACATGCGCTAACATTGTTTACATTTATCATAACATATGCCCATATGACACTACTAATTTATGAACAATTTTTTGATTAAAAATACATCAATACTGACAAGGTAAACTTAATGTTAGTATTAAACGACATTTATATTATGATTATATATTTATGGCAATATGGCAAACTTATAAGTCAATAGAGGGATGGGCCAGCTAACAGGCAGTGTCGTGTCATACAGGCATGTTTTACAGTGCACTGCTCTATCGCTGTTAATGTACAGAACAGCTGTTGCTTTTTGTTTTGTTTTCAATAAAACTAGAAAATTGCGCAAAAAATATTTTGGCATGTGGAGAAGAGTATTATTTAATGCACAAAATGTGCAGCAAGTGTGTATAAGACTATTTCTAATTGAAATAAATATTAAAGTCATATAATATTCGCAGTTTAAGAGCCTAAATCTACGCCAGTTCGCAGCCAAGGCAACTGCCCCAAAATTATTGCAACTGGAGCAACTGCACATCGAGGAGGCCGTTAAGATGGAGCCCGCTTTGGCTGTATATACGCCCGAAACATGGCAACGGGCACACGAGACTTTCCAGAATCATGGACTGGCAACTATGAGCTTTCTCCGCATTGTCACGGGGAATCCAAATGTGCTGAAGCGCACGCCCGACCGCATAATTAACACACTCGAGATCTGGCGCGCCTGTCAGTTTGGCGAGACCTTGCTGCACCTGCTGCTGACCAAATATCCTGAGCTGCTGGACGTCACTGATGCCCATCAGCTGCTCACGCTGAGCGCCTACCTGAGGAGTCGCCTCTCGACCAATAAGAATGTGTGGAAGGTGCTCATGAATAGTCCGGACTTGATGGCGCAGCCGGAGAGCTTGATCGAGGAGAAGTTGACCTATATGTCCGATATAATGCGCATCGAGGTGCCGGAGATTGTCAAATCGTCAGCTCTATCCTTGCCGTTCGAGGAGCTGCGCAGTCGTCACGTTTTCCTCGTTCGTTTGGGCTTGTTTAAGCCACGCAAGCCCAAGGCGGATCCCAATGAGCCAACGACAAATCATAGACTATATCAGATAACGGATACCTCAGAGAAATCCTTTGCCACCAAAATATGTCACGTGACACTGCCGGAATACGAAGCATTCAAGGAACTCTTCGCTCGCGAGCTGGAGCGCAAATCGCGAAAAACTGAGGCTAAAGATGAATTTAGTGATGAGGAGGAAGCTTAGAGTAATTGTTGTTAAGATTTATGTTATGCGCCAATTAAATTGATTGACAAAGTTCTTTCTAAATTATAAATCTGTTTTTAAATATCTTAAAAGCTGTTTCTGTCTGTTAAGTTGCTGTTAACATGTGAATGTCACTTTCTGCTTGTTTATTTACACTTGGCAGCAACAGCGTACTGCGCCTAGATTGTCGCACAGCACGTTTACACGGGAATGACAAATACTTCCTATCTGGGCCGAGTGGGTGGCTCTTAGGGGAATTTGATTTAAAACTTAATTAAAATTCAATATTTCGAGTTATTCAAAAGGCAGCTAATATCAAATTGTTATCAACCAATCAATGGCCAGTGTGTAGGAGCTGCCACAGCGCATCCGGCAACAGCAAATCCACCCACAAAAAAACCGGAAAGAAAATAAATCCATGACAGCATGTCGGGTAATCCCTTCGATAGCACCGAGGAGGAGCCCAGCGCCAGCAGCGATGAGATACTGGAGGGCTTTCTGTGCCCCATATGCCGTGCCGACTTGAAGTCAATTGACTTCCTCACCGATCACTTCGCGCGACAGCACGCCGAGGAGCAGGATGCACTCAAATCCGTGTTCAAGGACATATTTACCAAAGCCAAGAAGAAGATTCTGAACAACTTCGAGGACGAGCGCAGTCGTGCACCGGCGTCTGGCTCGTCAGCGGCAAGCGCCAGCACCGCCAGTGGCTCCAATGGCGCGGGAGTCAAGCCGAGCAGCGGCAGAGCCCAGCTGAACGTCTACCAGAATATGTCGAAGCAGACGGCTGGCGCCGAGCGTTCCTACTTCGATTACTTTCAGACGGTGCGCAATCCGCGCCTGGAGCGTTATGCGAGCGAGACGAACAAGCTGATTATACGGCTGCATCGTCTGCTGAAGGATTTGCCCACGGATGCAGTGCAGCGCAAGCAGCACGAGCAGCAGACAGTGCCTTGGCTGGACGGCAGCTCCGTCAAGCTGTGCCCCAGCTGCGCGAAGAGCTTTCACATTGCCAGGCGGCAGCACCATTGCAGATTATGCGGCGGCATCATGTGCAACGACTGCTCCCGCTTCCTGCAGCTGGAGAATGCACGTAAGCTGGGCTAGACCCAATCCTCATAATGGTAGCTTCTATATACTTCTCTCTCTCTCTCTTTTTTGCAGTGCACTTGGCCAGTTTGTCCAGCACGCGAGGCGAGCCACTGCAGCAGCTCCAGCATCCGGACTATCGCGCCATACGCCTATGCCAGCACTGCCTGTGGCTGCTAGACACGCGCCAGGACATGCACGAGAGTCGCACCTGCCGGCCGCTGCTCGCCCAGGTCTACGAGGAGATTCGGCAGCTGCAGAAGCAAGTGACGCCCGACCTGGACATGTATTTGAAGATTGTCAACAGCCTGCACGAGGGCGAGTCCATCTTCACGCTGGCGGATGCGGGCGCCCTGCGCGGCAAGATTGGCCAAGTGGCGGAGAAAATCGATTTGCGGAGCAAACGCATCCTGACCATCCACTCGGAGCCGGGCAGCCGCGATGAGGCGCTCAAGAAGGCCATCCGCTTGAGCTGCGTGCAGGCCATCAAGGAGCGCATGCTCTCGCTGCCGCCGCTGCCGGATGAGGGGTACATTAGGCAGATCCAGGAGCGCAAGCGCATCGAAACGGAGCAGCGGATTATGACAGAGCAGCGCATGGCCATGGAGGCTCACGAGCGGAAGGGATCCGCGGTCCAGGCGGGAGGTGCAGCCCAAGAGAGTCGCAGCTTTGCCCAGGGCGTAAGCTTACAAGGAATTTGTAGTTTTTCCATTTACTAATTAAAATTCCTTTGTAGTCCGATCTGCAATCCCTGAACAATTGGTCGGCACCGCAAGCCTCGACGACCGTCACCCTGGTGGATGATCCTCTCATTGAGCAAATCAATATAATCAAAGGCTACATTAAGCAGGCGCGCGAGGATCTGAACTTCGATGTGGTCGAGACGCTGGAGCTAAATCTGCGCGAGCTGCAGCGCGAGGTCTACGAGCGGCAGCGACAGTCGAGCAACAGCGCCCGCACAGCCCAGTCGGACAGCTAAGCATGCCTACAGTATATGCCTTTATATGCCCGAGTAGCCCAGTCGGACAGCTAAGCATGCCTATATTCGCTTAAGTATTCATGCGTATATAAATGTGTTTTATATATCCATTCCCGCTTTTGACAAAACAATAAATGTGCAAACTGATTCTTGCGCGTGTATTTTGCATTAACTAAAGCTGTGCGTATTGCATGTGGGAACTGTAGTTCCTACTGGGCTGTTCATGCCAATGTTGCTTAACAGTCAACAAGCAGCTTAACAGTCGAGCAGCAGTGGCTGAACATGCCAGCCGGCAAACTACAGTATTCGCGCATGTTATGTTAAATTAGATACATAAATATGTATATGAATATATATAAATAGATATATGCAAATATGTTATTTAGCGTGCGTTTGTATTTTGTGCTAATGACCATATATTGTGCGTATTACATGTGAGAGGAGAAATGCATGTCCAACGGGACTGTTAAGCTCGAGCCGCAGCATCTGCTTAGGACTTTAGACCCAGAGACGCAATCAGAGATTTCACTTTGCTGATGTAGGCAGTTTGGGCGTCGGCCTGGCTCGTGCCCTTCAGCTTGTTCCAGGCCTCCCACTTGGACTTGCCTTTGAAGTCGAGGAAACCAGGTTTTTCTGCGCCGAGCACACAGTTACAATTAATGATTAAATATTAATTGGGGAAAAGTCAATTTTCACCTGTATTGCAATCACCCACATTGGCCTGCTTGTAAAGGCCGTACAATTCGAGTAAATCGCTGTCAGCCGGTGTACTGCTCAGGTTCTTGACATCCTCAGCGGCTTGGTTGAATTCCTGGCAATATTTTGAAAATTAATTTAATTTAAATAACGTTAATTTCGTATGTTTTACCTGGAGCTCCGACATGATTATCTAAATAATTAACTATACTAATGCCCATCTCTAGGCGACCGCGATAGTTGGCACGAGAAAGTACCACTGTTATTTAACAGAGCCAGGGCTGCAAGATGTTAACGAACGCAATTTTGGTAACAAAAAAGTAATAATAATTATATATATAATCTATTTTTCGAATATTATTATATACAAAAATCAATGAATCACTGATCATGTGCAATTAACTTAATTTTATTACACACTGTTAACTTTGTTGCTTTTCCCGCCAAATGTGCAACACTGTCGGTTAACAGTCTCAAACCATACGGTTAACAGCCCCAACTTCTGTGTGCAGCTGTTATTACGCGTCGAACTTGCACAGCGAACGGACGTGTTTTCGCGTGGGCGTCTTTGTACAAAAAAATCGAAATCAGAACGCAACTAAAAGAATTTAATAATAGCCCAAACACAACAAATATCGTGTATGCGTGTGTGAGTGTGTGTCAAAGTGCAGTGTGCAGCGCCGCCTTACCGCGTAATTAGCAACAAATCAAAAAGAAAGTGCCAAAAAAAAAAGAAAAGTAAACGCACAGCGATTTGTTATTGCTAGAAATTTGTTGTGCGTCCACCCGTTGTGCATGTGTGTGTGAGTGAGTGTGCTTGTGTCTGTGTTGTGTTGTGCCGTGTTGTTGCTGTATCGGCGCGCGAGGCGCTGCTTATGCAAATGTGGTATGATTATGAATTTACCTAGCAACTAGTATCCGATCCATAGATTTATATGCCTAAAATACATACAGCAGATTTATGTGCACAAACACATACACACACATGTGTGCATATGTGGGCCATGGGACCATGCTAATTGGCCAGCAACACGTAACTGTTATTTTAGAATTTTTATTAAGTTGGCTGTTTTCGAATTTGTTTTCGATGTGTGTGTGTGTGTGTGTGTGTATGAGTGAGTGTTTGCATCGATTCCTTTGCAGCGCTGCCCGGCGTCGACTGTTCTAGCATGCGATAAATTTATAGCCCAACTGCAACGTTGCCCTTGGCGTGTTGTTGTTGTTTTATGTGCGTTTGTGTTAGCTTAACAAATTTTTAGCTACCAGCTATAACAATTGAAGTGCGAAAAGCAAACAAACAAGCAACAAAAACAACAACACCAGCAACAGCAACAGTAGCAAACAACAACAGACAACAAAGCCGACATCTGATTTTCTATTCAAATGCGGCATTCCATGTCATTTCCCATTCCCCACTCAGCACCTTCTTCCGTCCTGTCTTTCCGCCTGGGTCTTGCTTTTGTTTTTGTTTATTTACTGTTTGCTTTTTTCGGTAGATCTAATCGAAAAGTGAAGCGAATGCTAGTGTAAAGCGAGTCATTCATTATATTTAGCTTAAACAAATGTTTTTTCTCTCCCTCCCTCTCCCTCTCTATCTCTCTCTCCCTCTCTCGGTCTCAGATTTTCATAAAGATTGGAAACGATTTTTGTGTTTTTTTTTATAGCGAAAAAGGAAATTTTATTTTTTTCCATTTGGAAAAACATTTGACTTCAAGTGCTTTTGGCCACAATGGATTTTTTTCAATCAACTTTATGAATATTAGAAAATATAGACTTTGGTTTATTTTTGGTTCACGAAGAAGAGAAGAGGGAAGAATGAGAAGATGAAGAAGCGGAAGGATGGATGTAACAAATATAAGATGAATTGAAAGAGGAAGAAATGAAGAAGAAATAGGAAAAATAGGATGACGAAGAAGAAGAATGAGAAGAGGAAGAAGATGAATATGAATAAGAGGAAGGAAAAGAAGAAAAATTGAAAGAAGAAGATGAAGAAGAAGAATTGAAAGAGAATGAATAGATGAAGAAATAGAAGATCAAAAAGCTGACCAAAAGAAAGAAAACTATGTATGAAGAGGACGAAACAAGAGAATTTGACGAATAGGATGATGATGAAGAAGATGAAGAATATAATGAAGAAGAAGAAAAATAAGGAGAATTATTAAAACAAAAAGAACAAGGAAAGACAAGGCCAAGCAGTAGAAGGAGAAGAATGCTTAATCAAGATTAAGAGCAAGAAGCGCTTGAAGAAGTAGAAGGGTAAGCAGAAAGAGAAATATAATATGAATATAAAATAGATAATACGAGTAAGAAGAAGAACGATCGACGAGAATTAAGTAAGTAAGCTGAGAGATATGAAGAAACTGAAAGTGATGCAAGGAAGACAAAGATGAAGAATGCAAAGATGCAAAAGTTCTCGCTCACTTTCTTCTTTTCGCTCCCACTAATTCTTTCCTTCATTCTCTGTCTTTCTCTCTCTTTCACCTGCTCTCTCTATCTGGCTTTCTCCTGCTCTCCATCTGTTTTTCGCCTTCTCTCTATCTATCTTTGACCTTTTCTCGTTCTCCTTCTTTTCACTCTCTTCCCCCTTCTCTATCTCTCTCATATTTATACTCCATCACTCTCCCTTTCTCTCCCTCTCTCTCTGTCCCTCTCATAATTCTCACTTTCCTTTTCAGTCGATTTGTTTGTGCAGCTGTCGTCGCTCTATTTATAATTTCATTAACGCATCGCCTTCAGCTGCGAACAATTCACTTGACTTGTAACCGTTTATTATGGCACTCAAATAATCGCAATTTGTCTTGACTGACTTTCATTTTCCTTCTCATATTCCCTCTATATACACAGTATATTTGCAATGACCCTTAAAGGCGAACATTATCTCGCTGATATCGATAAGCTGAAGTCCATTGACACAAAACATTCACATTCAAGTTTTAGTTTCTATGACCCACTCGGAGTTGTTGGGGTAGGGGTTGGTAGGTAGGGATGGGGGTAGGCTAACTCTTATCAGCAGCAACGGCCACTTGAGTTGCACTTGGCAGCAGTTTCGTGGCCCCTTATGGAGCTGCAGTTGACAATGAGCTCCACACGGTCAACAGATATGGATGAAGTGGAGTGGAGTGGAGTGGAGTGATTTAAAGAACTACTGAACTTGTTCAGTGGT
Organism: Drosophila repleta; assembly: GCA_018903745.1. NCBI lineage: Eukaryota > Metazoa > Arthropoda > Insecta > Diptera > Drosophilidae > Drosophila > Drosophila repleta. The sequence continues at coordinate 12,064,166 of JAEIGN010000396.1, forward strand.
CGAAGTTGCAGGTATAATGAACAGGGTTTCCTGCTTAGTTATAGAATCTTTCTTATTCTTCAGTTACGATGCGACCTAGAGAGTTGTTCCTCCTTTTCGGAACTGAATGTTATATTAAAATGAACTACTGAACTTGTTCACTAATCAGTGAAAGAGTGAGCGAAGTTGACGCTTAATATAAACTAGGCAAAAGTCATAAGTTTTATATGAATATATGTCAAATATATTTGGATTTATATGAACTATACAAAAATTCCATATATTGCTTTAGTTAGGGTATTTAGCAGCCGTGCACATTGTCAGGTCCTTTTATTACCTCTAGCTGAGATTTGGGACAATATTTGCACTTTAAGGCAACTCGCCTGCTACGGTTTATACATTATATATTTCCATATCTTTTAAGCAGATTTCCTATAAATTTTGATTGCTCGAAAATTCCAGTCTACGAAATTGAATGTGTTTTACTTGTTTCCCCTTTGTTTGCTCTCTGATGATTCAGTTTCTGTTTTAAATGTTTTTTTTTTTGCAATTAATTTTTTATTTTTCTTGGATTATTATTATTAGAAATCGAAACTAATGACTGAATGAGTCACTTTCTTGACCTCTCAATGCTCTATTTGACTGAAGTCGAGCCGCTGATCTCTTATCAATCTAGAATTCTTGCCCTATATTAGCTATATTCTGTATAATGAGATAATGCGATCTAGAGTGTGGTGTATATTAATAAAATATGTCTAGATTTATATATATATAAATGAATATTAGTAAATAAATATATAAAAAAATCTATTTGCTTAAAATTTTTATATTTTATAATCGAAGATTATAGATTCTTTGATTATAAATATAAAAAAAAAAAAAAAAATTAAAAAGAGAGCAAATAGTTCTTTTTTTTTTATATATTTATGAACTAATATTTATTTATATATATGAACAGAGTATTTAAATATTTTAAAAATAAATATTTGTTTATTTATTTAACTTATATTTTTTTTTAATTGAGAATTTTTATTTAAATTTATACATATTTATTAAATATTTATTTATAATTAATTATTTTTATTTTCTTATTACTATGATATTTAATAATTATTATTTAATGATTTTTATTACTTTTGTATTTAATAACAATTATTTATAATTTTATTATAATTATTTTTATTTTTTTATTATTATTTTTTTACTTATATATTTAATAAATATTTTTACCTATTTTTTATTATTTTTACTTATTATTATTACTATTTAAAAAATATATATTTCATTGTTTATTTACTGTTTTTTGAGCTAGGTGACAATGTTTTACGCACCGTCACTCTGACAGGTGTGTGCCAAGTTGTAGTTGCTGCTTTGCAGCTAAAGACCTTCCTCTTGAGCCGTCTGCCAACATTCCCCATTAAGCTTAAAGGCTTAGCCCTTTTGTGTACTCCAACTTAACACTGTCTTAAGCGTCTAGTTTTTCCACCTTTTTCGACTTAATTTAAGAGACTCTCTCTCTTTGCCCATTTGATCCCTACTACTCTCTACTGCGACTGTTCCCCTATAGCCTTACTTTCTTCTATCCACCTCTAGTAGCAAATGAACGTATTCTCCAAGCCAAACTTTCGAGTTCTAATCAACTTTTTTGTCGCTAAGTAGGCCGGGTGGCAGCTGCTCTTTCGATAGTCCTGTCAATGGAAAGGAATTCATTGAGTGCATTGTAAATTTGAACTTCAACTAGAAAGTATCTCTGAGGAAATTTGCAATAATTTTGAGAAATGTCTGCTAAAGGTGAAAGCGAAGGCGCAACGGGCTCGACTCCAATAATCGAGGAGAAGGTGCAGTCTGTGATTGGGAAGGCCATAACCATTAGCAACATTAGCAACGTCAGCAACACCATCAACACCAAGAACAAGACCATCAATACCAGCAGCACCACCACCACCCTCACCACACTCACCACCATCACCACTACCAGCACCACCACCACCAGCACATTCCGCACCAACAATTCGCCTCCGCAATCGGAGCTGGATATTGTGATCAATAATGTCGTCTGCTCCTTCAGCGTGCGCTGTCATCTGAAGCTGCGCGAGATCGCGCTCCACGGCTCCAATGTGGAGTATCGCCGTGAGAATGGCATGGTGACGATGCGCCTGCGTCGTCCGTATACTACGGCATCGATCTGGTCGTCCGGCCGTATTACCTGTACGGGCGCCATCTCTGAGCCGCAGGCCAAGGTAGCGGCGCGTCGCTATGCTCGCAGCCTGAGCAAGCTGGGATTTCCGGTGCGCTTCCAGCACTTTCGCATTGTGAACGTGCTCGGCACGTGCAGCATGCCCTGGCCGATACGCATCGTCAACTTCTCGGAGCGGCATCGTGAGCATGCCTGCTACGAGCCGGAGCTGCATCCCGGCGTCACCTTCAAGATGCAAGACCCGAAGGCCACGCTCAAGATCTTCTCGACGGGCAGCATCACGGTGACGGCGGCGAGCGTGAATGCCGTGGAGTCGGCCATCCAACGCATCTATCCGCTGGTCTATGAGTTCCACGCTCGCCCCATGGCCGACAGCGCGGACGATGGCAAGCCCAAGTCGAAGATGCAAAATCTTTTCAAACGTCCAATGGCGCTGCCCCTCAATGCCCCTCACATGCTCATGCCCATGCCCATGTCATTGCCCATTATGAACGTGAAGTCCGGCCTGCGCCGTGAGCAGCCGACTCCGCCGCCGAAGAGTACGCCCAGCGACAACATCTGCGGCAATGCGCGTCGTCGCGCCGCCGAGTGCTGGGCCAGCAAGCTGCAGAAGAAACGACCGCGCTTCAACGACGCCGGCTCCATGGCCATAGTCAACGCCGGCAACCTGGCCCGATCTGTGAATGCCAACAGCAGGTTGAAGCGGAAGAAATCTGCTGCTGTAGCGAGCGAGAAAATAAAAGTCACAGTGAAAGAAATGGCTCCTTCGGACAGCTCCTCTGTGCCTAAGCGCGAAGATGACGACGACAAGCATTGGTAGCTCTAGGGAGATCAAATGGAGCTAACAGTCTGAGCTGTTCATCTCCACTTAACTGGAAAGCTGTTATAAAAACAAAAATAAAATGTTAAATAGTCCCAACTTTGCATTTCATTAATTTCGATTTGATGTCTAAATATTTAGAATACCTAAGGCAAAAGAGTTGATTTATGAGAAGTGCATAGAGCGGCAGCTGAGTGTTATTGTTGATTGCAATGAAAGTTTCCTCTTATCCTCTTTTTCAATATATGATATATATTTCTATATTTCTATATTTAATGCTTTACTCGGCACTAGATGTAAGAATAGCAAATTTACTATCTAGACTATTTCTCTTCAATCCATGAGAATTGCAAAGAGAGGCAGTTCGAGTTTTTCCTATATTTACAAGTTATAAATCGTTGAGCAACATAAGAATAATTTAACTTATTATCACTTCTACTCTGCCTTTTCCTCTTTAGCAATTTATGAGAATCGCAAAGAGCGGCAGCTCAGACTTTCTTTAGTGTTAATGCCCTACAGTTCTTGATTTACTTTATAAGAATCACAAAGAAATGTAAACTCAACAGATTCCTCTCTGATATATACTCTGATTAGCCATATGCTATATGTATCTTCTCTTCATCAAGTTCATTCACATTACAATTGGGCCGTTTGTTGCCATTTCCATTTTCATAAACATTTTCGAGGGATCAAAGTTAGCCGTTTTGATAGCCATTAATTGGCTATTTAAACAATGATTTGTTTTAATTAGCGTGTATTTACCTTGGCTCGAAATGCTTTCCATTTGACTCGATTCGATTTGAATTCGCTCGACGTGGCTTTTCACGGCCATTCAATCAATATAAACACTGAGTGTGATTTATGGCCATCGTTAGGCACTTATATATGATATGATAAACCCATTCATATCTATAGATATATATGTATATATGTATATATCTATCATAATGCCAGCTGAGCCCCGCTGGGCCTTATCATTTAGCTGACTTTTCACATTTTGTTTCATTTATCAAAGTGTTTGCTTTTTTTGTTCTCTCTTCCGTTTCGCGGAATTGTTGTTGCAATTAGTTGTTGGTTCCAGTTCAGCTGCCGCCTTTTTTGGCCCAAAACTGTTTTCACTGTCAGCGTTAAAAGTCATTTACCACGCCCCCGCGACTCCTACCGCCTGCCCCAACTACCAACTACCCACCTCTGACCCCGTCTCTCTGCCTATCCAAAAGTTGGCAAGCCCAAAAATTTGCAGCTTTTATTGGCCGGCCCCCGAAACTCGTACTCATCATCCTTATACCCATCCTCCTTCTCATTGATTCTCGCAAAATGCGCCCTCAACATTATATATATATCTAGTATGTAGCTGTAGAGTGTGTTCTTTGGGTAGGTTAGGCATGGGTGGGCAACCGCATTTATAAAACTGCAACAGCTGCAGTTATTTTTCAGCTTGTTTGTTGTCATTGATGTGGCTGCAATGCTGCTGCTCTAACCAACAGGGCTGCTTTGCTTTTGCTGTAGTCCGAAACATGAACAGAGGCTACTAAAATGAATTTATGAGAATTGCAAAGAAGGACAACTACTTAATGCTGCATATACTCATATTGATATTTATGAGAATCACGAAGAAAGGCAGCGAGATTTAATATTGTCAAATTCCTGCTGCCAGTCACATTTCCATCATTGAGAATCACATAGAAAGGCAGCCTGGCGAAAAGAGCATTGCAGCTTCGACTATGTCACATATGCCTATACCTATTCTCTATATATCTGCTTCGCCTTAGCACCCCCTCGATGTTTGTGCCTCAGCGCCATATTTTCAATCGAATGCAACATATTTGACTTTTTCGATTTTGTTCATAGCCAAGCGACTGTTGCCAAGCGAATGCGAAATATTTGAAAACAAATTCGCATTTCTGGTGCTCAAATGTTTTCAATTTGTGACTGAACTTGGGGTATAGCTAGATATATACAATATATATACTATACACATATGATATGATATGGTATGATGCATACGCTGTAGATCAGATGTCGTATAAAGTGGTCCAAAAATTGCTTGTATTATTTAATTTTATTTTTAATGTAAAATTGAATTTATATTTTTTTTTAATTTTAAAAATTAATTTTAATATATTTTGTAAATTTTTAAAAATGTAATTTTATTATTTTTAAGTTTTTTTCTTTATTTTTAAAACCTTTGACCTTTATAATACTATACAAAAATGTTTGATTTTTCTTATCTATTTGTTATACTTCCAAAATGAGCTTCTATCTCAAATGCGCTAATTACAAATTGCCTTTGACTAGTTCCGCTTTGACTTGCTCTTGAACTAGTTCCATTAAGGCTGAGACAATGCCGCAAAAATAAGTGAGGCGCACGCCTTCGAAATTAGCTGCGTTCTACTTAAATGTTTTTAGGAAAAAGTATCAGAGATATTTTTTAAACTTCAAGACTTTAGATATTTACAAAAAATATATACAAATTTATAACTAGAAATATTTTATTTTATTTATAATAAATACAGCCTTACAGAACTGTTTCAGTTAATATATTAACTATATGAAGGCTATTAAGCAAAATTAATATCTTGTATATAGGAATAAATATCTATTTTTTTTAATCCCATCTCAATTTCTTTCCACTTTCCATTGCTGCCTCCTCCTTGAACTAGTTTCGTTAGGTCAAAGTCAGGGAAGATGCTAGAAAGTATTGAGCATATATTTTCGGTTTTTATTATTCATTCCGTTTTATCTAGTTTATAGACAGCTGCACCTGAGAGCGCAACAGCCGCTGTTTGTCAAGCTGCCTTTCGACTTGGCTCGCTACCTGGCCAAAATGCATCCCAACAACAAAGGGCAGCAGCTGGTGCTGCCATTGGCCTTCTTTTGTTACCTGGTCTTAATTTTCAGTGCTATGTAGATATGCTGCCAGAGAACTATTTGATGAAATAAAATTCTACACATGCCGCTCTGGGGGTTAAGAGCTCAACGAAATTCCTCAACAATTATGAGCGTTTGTTTTATGTTGCGTCATCACCGGCGGAAATGTTCATATGTATATATATACTATATATCTCTCTCTCTATATATGTGTGCTATGTCCAAAATATTGTGAGTCTGGTTTTCTAAAGGTTTTTTGTTTGTTTCACTTATGCTTTTTCGTTAGCTCGTTTTTTTTTGCCGGCCCGCAAAACTTGTTTTCTAAAATGTTTTATTACACACTCAACTCTTAGCGGTATCAGCGTAATATATATATACAAATAGATATAGATACATACATACTTTTTGTTCTTTTCATTTTATTTGCTAGATTTTTATTAATTAATTAAAAGGCAAATTTATCGTCGGCCTTTTGTTATTTATATTGCAATTCTTTCCGTGCTGCTGGCTATTTTAATTTTTATTTTTAATATATTCTAGACGTCTTATCGTCTAGCTTGATTGTGCTATAGTATATGTAAGCGAGGTCTGCTCAGAAAGTATTCAGAATTGTCAATATATATTTCTTATTATTTATTTACATTTTCTTTATGGTCTTCAAAGTAATCTTATTGTCTTATTTAATCTGCCATGCACTGGATCCATTGAGCTGGCTACTTTTTAAACAGATCTCGCATGTGCATATAGTCTATAAGTCAAAAGCCAATGTATTCTACGCTGTTAGCATTCAAATTAGCTAACATTAGCATAACATGTTAAATTACATGTTAAATTACATTTACAAATGTGATGAATTTCTATGTTAGAGCTGAGCTCTGTTAGCCTGTCAAGCTTCATATACTATGTTAACTCTGTTAACATTACGGAATATGTTAACTAGCATTTAGCTGAATTATTTTATGTACATTAACATAATGCTTACATACGTATGTATGCCTGTTTACTCATGCGTTTATCTTATTGGAATAGCCGTGAGAGGATTCTAAATGCTGAGTTTGTTTTTTTTTTAACTTAAATTTGCTTTTGCTCTTGGTGACGCCTCGGTGCGTTTGCTCTGTGCAAATATTTAGATATGTGCTCGATTATATGCATATTGTTCGCTTTATAATCGGAATATGTATATACATATTATATATGCCAGCTGTATCTGAGATGTAGGTCCAAGTGTTCAATGACGTGTTGGCTGCCTTTTGCCACGCTTCGACGCCGTGAAACAATTTACAAATACAAAAATATTTCGAAAAAATATAACGAATTATACATGCACATATTTTATATATATACAATATGTATATATCTAGAATTCTAGATAAGCGTGGGTGGCTATGTGAGCGTCTAGTATATAGTATTCATGTACAGTTTTATTTGGGTTTTATTTTTTGTTTTCGTTTCACTCGTTTGAAATTAGTTCTTTTTGGCAAAGGGACCTCAAATGCAAATTCTCTTAATTAAAATCATGAATAGCTCAAGCTAAATTGTTGAGGTAGATCATAGGAGGTACAGAAATATACTTTTAATGCACATTTAAAATAGATTCGAAATAGATTCTCGAAGTCTTTGTGAGAGAGAAAAGCAACCAAAGTCAACAAATAAACATTTTTTTAAATATTAAAAAAAAATCAAATATTTTTAAATTAAAAAAAAAAAAAAAAAAAAATAAAAAATAAATAAATAAATAAAAATTAAAAAAATAAATAAATATAAAAAAAAAAAAAAAAATAAATAAAAAATTATTAAATAAAAAATAAATAAAAATATTAATAAATAAAAATAAATAAAAAAATTAAAAAAATAAAAAACATCTAAAAAATTTTTTTTAAAAAATAAAAAAAAATTAAAGTTAAAAAAAAAAAAAAAAAAATTAAAAAAAAATTTAAAGTTCAAAAAAAAATATTTTGAAGTGTAAATAAAAAATATATTTTTATATATTTTTATATTTTAATATCTATAAAAATATTGTTAAAATGTTGCATTAAAATAAATATTTGTAATTAATTATTTTCTTAACATCAAATTAACATTTGTTAACATCAAGTTAACATTTTCAATATGGGTCGACTGCATAATTTTCTTATGCATATATAAAATCCTCAGCCCTTACTCACAGCTTAAAGCATTTTTAACGTAAATCAATTTGAATTTATTATCCAACTATCTTAAGTCAATTGCAATTCACCACGAAAGGCTATCAACGCTGCTGCAGCCATGCATTCTTACAGCTCTCTATCTCCCTCTCTATATCTCTCTCTCTCTCTTTCTCCCGCTCCCTCTCTCTCTCTTTCTGGCTCATTAGCATCTTAATTTTTCATGTCTGGCGGCCACTTGAACTTTGTCTGGGCGTTGCCAGCTCATAATAACATTTGCAATCGGTATTTAATGCACTTGCAGCGCGCGCCCTTTAAGGTGTCCTATAAAAATCAAGTGAAACGTGCACCGTCCACGCCTCCGACTGCCACTAGGGCAGGTGGCGCCATCTAGTGGCATATCCGCGTGTCTAGTCGCCATTAATTTCACATTAATTACGAACGTCACAGAGCAGCGCACTTTGGTTTCTTTTTTTCTGCTATATCCTATGCGTGTTGAGGGTAGTTTGGGCTGGAATTGTGAGGGAGTTAACAGACTGAGAAATGTTAAATGGAAATAAATGAAAATTTATAATTATTTTATGGGAATTTTATTAAAAGAAAATAATTGAAATTGAGATAATGTTAAGTACATATAACAGTAATGTTAAACTATGCTTTTATGTTAAGTAACAGTTTGTATGCTAAGATTGAGGTCAAATGTTAATTTACATATTCTGGCTATGTTAAATCAACTTGCGAATCATATTTGGTGTTAATTAACATCCTGATAAATTGATACATGTTAGTCATCAACATAATGTTAACATAGTGTAAATAAACATAATGTTAAACATAAATGTTAATTAACATTTTGATGACATATGATGTTATTATTTTTGTTACAGAGTATTTTGCAGTCTTGCATTTGCTGCTACTATTTTATTTTAGTTTTACGACTGAACATCCATTGTAATCTCTGGCTTATTGACCAGCTGATGTTACAGTTCGAGAACTATTTATAGCGCTACTAAATTTGTGTCGCGTTCTCTTTCGAGTATTTTTTTTGTTTGTTTTTTTGCAATTGTGGCCCGTTAACTGTGACTTGGGTTGGGTTAGGCCGGCAGTCGACTAACATGTCACGCGTTCTGCTTTTAATCTACTTTTGAGTGGGTGGCCTGGGGTGGGTCAGTGACGTCATTTTGGTCACTATGATTGTCAATGTCAATACAGAGCCATGGTTAACCCCTTGTTGCGTGGACAGCTTTTGCAATTGGCCAGCAGACTTAAAAGCCAAATAACGCGACAGCACGCAATGAGAAATTCTCTTTAAAATGAAACAAGTTAGAGAAGAGTGGTGGGGAGTGCACGACTAGGAGATGCTCTGATAGCAGGCAGATACTGCACAGTAAAGAAAGTTCACATATAGTTCATAGAAAGGCGGATAGACAGATAGAACGGGCGGATCGTTCAACAGATGGGTACAGTGATGGACGGAATGACGGATTAATAGGCGGACGGAATGGCGAATTAATAGACAGACGGTCAAATAGACGGATAGACAGACAGACAGACGGATATACAGACAGACGGATTGACAGACAGACAGACGGACAGGTAGACGGACAGACATACGGATAGATACACGGATAGACAGACGGATAGACAGACAGGCGGATAGATAGACGGATAGACAGACAGACGGATAGAGAGACAGACGGATATATAGACAGACGGGCGGACAGCTAGACGGATAGGCAGACGGACAGACAGACAGATGGATATATAGACAGACGGATAGATAGACAGACGGATAGACAGACGGATAGACAGGCAGATAGACAGACAGACGGACAGACAGCCGAACAGGTAGACGGACAGACAGACGGATATATAGACGGATAGACAGACGGATATACAGACAGACGGACGGACAGCTAGACGGATAGGCAGACAGTCGGTCAGCCGAACGGACAGATGGACAAACGGATAGACCCACAGGAAGCACGGACGGGTAGCCATACGGACGGACGGGCAGACAGACCTACGTACAGGTTAACAGCCGTACAGACAGACAATCGAACCCAGCTAGATCGATTCAGTTCGTTCTCCTGATCAAGAATATATACATATATACTATTATGGCCTCTACCACATCTCCTACTGCCTGTTGTACACATCTCACCAAACCAATTACAGGGTATCAAGAGCAACAGCAGACCCTCATTCCTTCACATTCCACGCTGAGCAAGCAATTTCGAAAGCAATTAAAACTGAGTAGAGAAAAAAGTTGAGCCAAAAGCAGAATTTTTCTAGAGTTCAGACGCAGTTCAAAGTGTCACGAAATGCTCCACTTTGATATCGAGAAATACCAACATAATTATTTATTATTTTTTTTTTTGGCTGCTTTAATTCAATTATGTGGGGGCCCCTTTCCCCTCTCTCTCTGTTTGGTCTGTAAATCTTGTTAGAGCCGCTATTAATTGTCAGGCAAGTGCAGTCGGCGTGGGTCAAGATGTGGGTCAACTGCAATGCGTTTGCTGGCTTCTTTTTATCATATATATATATATATATATATATATATATATTATATATATGTATATATATTACGTATACGTAAATTTCACTTGGGAAATTAATTTCATAGTGGTTACGCCCCAAACTGGCCACAGGGCGTGGAGCTAATGGCTTGGCAAGCTGCAGCGCTGTACGCCCTCGTCTTCACGTCAAGTTGACAAACGGCTGCGCCCGGGACAGCCGCCTGACTGGACGTACGGCATGCATATCGGCTGCTGTGGCTGCTCTTGGCCTAGATTGATATTTTTGGCCAACACCCGCTGTGCGGCACAGTGGGGCAAGGAGATCAAGTGGGAAAAGAAGAAAAGTGCTTGAAATTGAGATACGAATGGAATGGAGTATGGAACATGGAATATGAGACATGGCACACATGAAATTGAAACACAAATATTTTTGCCCATTTCAAGCACAATTCAGCCCACTGTAAATGCATAAAAGCTCAGTGGAAGCACATAAATTTATAGTAGCTGCGAGGTGGGGCGAGGAATAGGGCAGAAGAAGGGAGAGAGGGAGGGTAAGGGCGGCAGGTAGGGGTTGTCAGTGCATATTACACATACGACATGTGTTGCGCCTGGGCTCTTGATGTTGCCATTGACAAACAATTTGGCTGATGCAAAAGGGACAAAGCATTGAATGCGATTTAAGGCAATATTGCCACCTGGCAGGTGGCAGGTGGCAGGTGGCATGGGGCATGGGGCAGCTGTGTGGTTGCAGGTGGTTGGCACGTGTTGAACTCACTTTATATGACGATGTATGTTGGCTGTTTTTCTGTGTGTTTTTAATTTATTTAAAAGGACACGTAAGCGAGCCCTTCGCCATTTCGCAATTACTCAACGCCCAGTTAAATGTCACTTCACGCATCTAATGGGGCCTAATAGCCACCTGGATGACGTCATTTAATTGCATACCTTTCATTCACTTACCTTTCTAGTTGTCATAAAGTGTCGTGAGTTTTATGAGTAAATTTCTAAGCTCATTTGCATTAGATATGAAAAGCAGAAGAACTATCCCAATGTTATGCCCTCTGGTCAGGCAACGCACCTGCCGGCCAGCTGGCACCTGGCTCTGTCTATCTGCCATAGGCATTCATCTTCATTTATCATTGGGCTGGTCAGCCGAACTGTAATAGTTCTCGGCGGTTCGCGCATTTCCTTATGACAGCGACACGGAACAGTTTTCCTTCTGCTCCTCGAGAGGTCGGTGTCAATGACAGCCAACTGTCAAATGAGTGTCAAACGTGCCCGTGGCCCGGGTCGGGTAGTATGACCCGACATTTACGTGTAACTAGTTCAATAGACAAATGGGCATGTCAACAGGCAACGACTGGATAGGGGCGTAGGAGTTGCTTCTGGGCATCTGCAACATCATGAAATGGCATAGAAAATAAGTATTCATTAAAGAGGAATTATGCATGGAATGCCTAAAGAATAATTAGATGATTCATTTCGAATGAAATTCTTGATAAAAGATATTCCAATTAAGCTTTAATGGCGGCATCGCACGCTTTACATTAGCCACTTATGCTATGTAGCTGCTTAACATGACAGACTTATGCTAATCTGCTGTTATTAACATAGCATTCACATGCTAATGAGCTGCAAATGCTATGTAAAGATTATGAAAGATCTTGCGAAAGGGAAAGTAGCTGAAAGAACGAAGCGATAAAGGCAAAGAAAGAGTGTGAGAGAGAGAGAGAGAGAGAGACATAAAAATAGAGATAAGCGAAAATGCAAAAAAAAAAAGCAATTTCATAAGAAACCAGTTGTTAAGCTTAAAGTGAAAGCAAATGTAAATGAGATCCATAGAGATCGTTAAGTAGAGCGAAAGAAGAGAAGTTAAGCGATATAAGATGTACGAGATAAGAGATGAGAGAGAACGGACATGAAAGATCACAGATAAAAGATGAGAGATATGAGATGAGAAATCAGATGTGGGAGAACTGATATGAGAGATCACAGATAAGAGATGATTGATAAGAAATGAGAGATCATATATGGGAGAACAGTAATGAGAGATCAGTTAAGAGATGAGAGATATAAGATAAGAGAAAAGAGATACAAGATAAGAGTTAAGAGATCGGAGATAAAAGATAAGTTATAGGAGATAAGGGGTGAGAATTAAAAAATAAGATATAAAACATAAGAGATAAGAGATAGATAGGAGATAAGGTATGTATAATAGATATGAAGTAAGACAATGGAGCTAAAAGAAAAGAGATGAGAGTAAAGAGAGCAAGGAGTGAAGATCTAAGATATAAGTCTTAAGATATAATAGATCAAATATAAGAGTTAAGATATAACAAATAACAGATAAGAGTCAAGAGAAGATAGAGGAGCTCGAGAGGCAAAGATATGCTAAAAGACAAGATAAGAGAGAACAGAAGCAGAAGAGAATTTTCACATGTAATAGTATTTTCAACTGCTGACTGCCAGTCCCAACACATTTTTAATATCACAAAAAGCATTTCGACACTTATCATAGTCAGACATTTCGCCTGCTAATTGCCCCACAGAGACGCTAAGTTTTACAGAAACTTTTCCCACTATTACACAGAATACTTGAACGTATACTTGATGTGCATAGAGTGCACGGTGGATGCACATCAAGTATACGACCTGATGGAAGCAGACAGACAGAGAGAGAGAGAGAGAGAGAGAGAGGGAGAGAGAGAGAGAAACGGGCTTGGCATTTGCCTAAATAAATGTTAATGTTGATTGTTAGTGTTATGGCCATAATATCATTGCAATTTATTGCATGCCACAACATGGGAGAAGCGACACGAGGCGGAGGCACGAGACGTGAGAGACGGAGACAAGAGACAGCGACAAAGTTTGCCAATGAAATGTTCAATTCAATATGTGTGCCAAGTAAACGAAACCAAAGACATAACAAAACAAAGGCAACAATGACTAAATAGAGACTTGACTAGTGATGACTATGCAGATACCCTGTAAAGCAAAAATTCATATTTATAAATAATTTTTTAGACAATTTTCAACTGAATTTTGGCTTCAATTGAATATCAACCAAATGTCTGCTCGTAGTCTTATAGTCTATACTACCCTTGAGCTGTTTACAGGGCATATACTAAGTCACGTCTTAGCTGCAAAATAAACATTGTCATTCAAAATTCAAATTGAAATAGCAACAGGCCCAGCGTATGCTATAGGCCACATCTGCCAGCTGGCAAAACAATATAAATACAAACATATATAGATGGAATCTATATCTGTATATCTATATAGTATGTATATTGGTAGCACAAATAGCACGCATCAACATTTGACATTTCATATGCATGGAGGGGGGGAGGGAGCTCCCTCCCCCTACTCCCGCCCTTTTCTCTTTGTTATATTTCGATAATTCGCCCTCCAATCGGCAGCTCAATGTCTGTGTCAACATCTGCCCGTTAGCTTTGATGGCGCAATCGAATGTGGCTCTCACCCCCCACGCAGCCACGCCTCTTCAATGCGATATGCCCCATAGGCGGCACACAGACGCTCACACGTTCCGCAGTCGGCGTATCCAGCTGCGATGATGCCATAAACCGGTTGAACACTCATTCATCTAATTTAGCACTAATTTGCCTCTTGATAACATGACATAATAACTTGGCCAAGTTCTAGTGCCAACAAAATAAATAAATAAAAATATATTTTGAAAATAATTCATTTCAAATTTATATAAAAAGTAATTAATAAATTTATATATTTTAAATATTTTTAATTGTAAAAAATAATTTAAAAAAAAAAAATAAATATACATTTTAAAAAATTATTTATAAAAAATTAATAAATAAGTATATATTTTTAAAACAATAAATTAAATATTTATAAAAAATATTTATGAAATATTTATAAAAAAATAATAATAATAAAAATAATATAAAAAATAATAATATTAAAAAAAATTAAAAAAAAAAATTAAAAATAAAAATAAAAAAATAAAAATAAAAAAAAATAAATAAAAAAATTAAAATAAAAAGATATAAAAAAATATATTGTATATATTTAAAAAAAAAATGATTTTAAACTTATATAAAAATATAATGAATAAATATATATTTAAAAAAAATATTTTTTATTGATTTTAATATTTTTCTTATTTGTTATCAAAAAGCAAAACTCATCTCCAAAATTCTTTGCATATTTTCAAAAAATTCCACAGCATTCAACAGGTGCTAACATATTTACGCCGCTTCTTTAAACAAACTTTTTATTTGCAAACTTTTTCCATACTATTTTCTGCTACTTTTCGCTGCCGCAGCAGCATCTACTGCGCTGATTGCTTTATCATTGTGTAATTCCCATATGTTTAAGTACTTCTTCTATCTGTCTGGCTGTCTGCCTGCCTGTGTGTGTGCTTGTTAAGTAAACATGCCGCACCCTCGCTCACATTATTGTGCCATTACACATCTGCTTTGGCAGCAAATACTTTTTTGTTCGCCCTGCGTCTACTACTTTTTTTCAATAGCCTACTTTTTGCGTCTAGCCAACGTCTGTTTGCTTAAATGTGCCGGTCTCTCTGTCTCGCTCTCTCTCTCTCTCACGCGTGTGTGCTTTTTGCTGCGCTCTCATTAGCTCATATTATGTTAATGTGTTTGAATGGCAGGCGTTGGCAGAGGCAGAGGCAACGGCAGCGCTCTGGCATTTGGCATATACAACAGGACACACACACACAAACAACAGCTTTATTTCTTTTATTTGTTTTTCTAAAATATGAAAAAAATTAAAATATTTTGCACATGCTTAATTAAATGCGCGCTAACAAATTATGCCGGTCTTCATATCACACTTACACACTCTCACTCTCCCTCTCGCGCTCTCAGTCTATTTACCGTATGAGTGCGCCTTTCGCTCTCTCATTAGCTCACACATTATGTTTATGTGTTTGAATGGCAATCGTCGACGCGACGTTGACGTTGACGCTGGCTGAGGCAGCAGCTTCGTCTGTGTTGAGCACTTAGCATGCAAAGCAGCGCACACACACACACACACACTCACACTTGAACAATCGAGCAGCTTTGTTGTTGGATTTGTTCTTTTCGTTTCCTTTGTTATTTTTCTCGGCGTAAATCATAAAAAAAATTCAAATCTTTCGCACATGCTTAATTACTTTATTGTTTTTTGCATTCTTCTCTGTTCTGTTAAGTGTGAAATTTGGCCTTTGTTCCTAGCATTGCTTTAAAAATTGTAAAGATAAACTATTTGGAATATCTTGCAGTTGAAGAGTTGATTTTTATGGCTTATGGTCATTACTTTAAATGAAATTTGTTATTAAAACTGTTGCAGAAATAAAAAAAAAATTATTTAAAAAAATTTTAAATTTTGCGGGATATTAAAAAAATTAATAAACTAATTTATTACTATACAAAAAATGCAGATAATAATTTGAAATAAAAAAATAAATAAAAATAAAATAAAATTAATATAAAAAATAAATAAATAAAAAATTAATATAAAAATAATTTATTTTAAATAAAAAAAAATAAATAAAAAACACATAAATAAATAAAGAAAAAATTAATTTAAAAAAATTAAAAAACAATAAATAAAAAACAAAATAACAAAAAATAAATGAAAAAAATAAAATAAATAAAAATAAAAAATAAATAAATAAATACAAAAATAAATTTAAAAAAATACAAAATATATATAAAAAAAAAAAAAAAAAAATAAAAATAATTAATAAAAAAATACAAAAATATATAAAAAAATACAAAAATATATAAAAAAAAACAAAAATAAATAAATAAATAAAAGTAAATAAAAAAAAAAAATAATTTTATTAAATTAAATCTAATTTATTGAAATATTTACCTAGCAATAAAATTTGGCAATCAATTTATTGCTTTATAAATATTGCAAAGCATTCGAAAATTATTTTTGATTTTTCAAAATTTTAATTTTGTAATTGCAATAATTTTATTTTAATAATTTTATTTTCTTATTCAAACTATTTTTGATTACTATATTATTTGTTTAGGGTCTTTTAAATGTTCTAGTTTATTTATAGTTTATGAAACAATAGGCACATTATTGAAAATTAGATTTTAAAAAATCTATCTGCTCGATTTTTGAGGTTCTCTAATATTATTGAAATTTTCAAGATTCTCTTCCACTTCGAATTGATTTCTTATTAAATTTTGTTTGTCTAGTGTTTTATTCTCATTCATGTTAAATTTGATTTCTTAATTGCTTTTTATTAAATAATATTTTTGTATATTAATATTCAAGGTGTTTGTTTAGCTTCTCAATGCAATTCATTTATAAATAAATATTTAAAAAAAAGGGTTTAATGATTTTTCGTTTATTAAACTTTCATTGAGGTTTTCCCAGTGACAAGCGTACTATTGTTACTATTATTAACTATACTATAGTGTATATATAAGTATCTGATGTATATATACTCAACAGCTCACTCTCTATGATGAGCTTGTAATGTGATTGAGCTAAGCGCATGCATATAAATGCCACATAATGTGGCACATTGAATGTCAATTACATGTGGCAGGCAGTCAGGGGAAGGTCCTGTGGCTCCTTTGTGGGGTTGGCCAAACCCGCGCATAAAAGCCAAAGCGGAAAAGTTAAATTGAAACTAACCCAACCCAAGTTGGAGTAGCGTGCGCCATGTGCCAGCGACTACTGTCACCGACACGCCCACAAAAGTAGACAGCATAGTATGTGTGTGTGTGTGTGTTGCTTATCGCTGAGGACGCGCCCAGAAGTGTGCGACAGCCAAAAGCAGTTTTGTTTGTTGCTTTTTAGTTGTAATTAAAACCAAGTTAATGTTTATAAGTCAAAAGATTAAAAAGTTGCCAGCAGAGCTACTTAAAGCTTTATGAGGGGGCGGCGGGCAGCAGGCAGGAGGCAGTGGCAGGAGCAGGAAGGAAGCTTGACAAGCGCAACAGGGCGCAGTCACTTGGTTGGCTGCACTTTGGCCAAAACGCTTCCTCTTGCCAGTTGCCATTAGGCGTAACATGCTCTGACAGCCCCAGTTGTCTGCCACGCCACGCCACGCCACGCCCCCTCCCCACCCTACCACCCATCTGTCGCTTATCTAATATAATTTCTAATTTATTTTCTCTTTCTTTCTCCCCCTGCTTTATTTTTTTTTTTTCATTTCCAGCTGCGCTGCGCTGCGTCCTCACACAGCGGTGGCCCAGAGAAATAGCAATTGCTGTTTGCGCCTGCAAGTTTTATGAATGAGTCAAGGCACGGGGCACAGCCGCACAGCCGTGAACAGCAAGTAGGAGGAGGAGGAGGAGGCAGAGGAGGAGCAGCACTCGTCCAACCTTAACCACATTGCATCCACACTTGCTACAAAATGGCCTTCAGCTACGCTTGTCTGGTGCTGCAGCGAGTGGTCGTGCCGGCTGTCCTGGTATTGGGTAAGTGTCATCAACTACTGTCAGCTCAGATATACATACATATATATATACCCTTTCAGGGTGTATTTTGTGTGAGGTAGTGTTAAGAGATCCTCTTAGACATACTACTCTTTAATGTCTATCTCTTCTGAGATGATTTCTGTTATCTTCTTGAATCGTATAGAACAGAGTTCAAGCTGACTTTAAGAAAGTAAATTCCAACTCCAGCTGGTTCAACTGGTTCTTAACAGCATAAATTCTAGCCTCAATTGAACTTTATGTGGAGTTCAAAGAGTATTAAGACTTCCAACAGCTCTTGAATCTAAACTTTGACTTAAACTTTGCTTTTCTCATTCCATCAACAGCATCGCTGATGCGACCAGTGGGCATCTCGTTCGTGTACCTGTTAATGTTCTTCATATCGCCCTTCATACCGCTGGCGACGCGGCGCAACTTTAAGGGCTCTGTGACAGCCTTCTTTATTATCCTGCTGGCACTGAGCGCCTTTGTGCTGCTGGGCCACATTGCGCTTCAGGTGGCCGCCGTCAGCGTCTCGCTGCCCATCTACCACTGCTCGTTCAGCGAGCGACTGCTGCGGCACATTGGCTTCATGAGCTTCGTGGACCTGAAGTGAGTTGGGTGTATATGCACTCTATATACTCTATACAAATCAAATCTATAATTCATGCTTCTCTCTTTGCTCAGACCCATGGCCATAATTGAGTGGCTGGCACCTGAAGTCCTGGTCTTTGCCACGGCCTTGGCCTGTTTTCTCAGCGTCAAGCGCCTGGCCAACCAAACACTCAGCGCCGAGCAGCTGGAGAATGGCGAGCTCCCAGAAGCCCAGTCGGAGCCGCCCGCCCTTGGCTCCGACTCGAATGGCGCCGATGTGCAACAGGCGACGGCCACAACGCCGCTCCAACAGCAGCAGCAGCAGCTGCGCAAGCGCGTCTCCATGATCAGCCAGCACATACACTTCGAGGGCTTGATCAAGATATGTAAGTGTGGAAAGTAGAATGTTAACTGAAATGTTATGTAAAGTAGTGTGAAAATAGTATTAACAGAAATGGTTTATAAAGTTAACAGTGTGAACAGTATTAACAGATATTCTATATAAAGTTAACAGTGCTATGAGAATTGTATTAACAGAAATGGTTTATAAAGTTTACTGTGTTATGGGAATAGTATTAACAGAAATGCTATGCTATGCTATGTTATGTTATGTTATGTTATGTTATGTTATGTTATGTTATGTTATGTTATGTTATGTTATGTTATGTTATGTTATGTTATGTTATGTTATGTTATGTTATGTTATGTTATGTTATGTTATGTTATGTTATGTTATGTTATGTTATGTTATGTTATGTTATGTTATGTTATGTTATGTTATGTTATGTTATGTTATGTTATGTTATGTTATGTTATGTTATGTTATGTTATGTTATGTTATGTTATGTTATGTTATGTTATGTTATGTTATGTTATGTTATGTTATGTTATGTTATGTTATGTTATGTTATGTTATGTTATGTTATGTTATGTTATGTTATGTTATGTTATGTTATGTTATGTTATGTTATGTTATGTTATGTTATGTTATGTTATGTTATGTTATGTTATGTTATGTTATGTTATGTTATGTTATGTTATGTTATGTTATGCTATGTTATGTTATGTTATGTTATGTAAATTATGCTATGTTGTGTTATGTTATGTTAAGCTGATGTCATGTTAAGCTGATAATGTTATGCATGTCAAGACCTGCCTCTGTTAAGTATGAATAGTAGAATGTTAGACTAAAGTATTAACATTATTGATATGTTGAGTTAACAGTGAAATGGGTTATATTCAGACGATGCTGTAAGATGCTGTTAACTCAAATGTTAATGGTATGTTAAAGTAACAGCGATGATGTATAATCACTGGATATTACCATCATTTTTATCAGTGACTGTATTTAATGTAAATGCTAACATAATGTTAATATCTCTCTGTTACTTCAATATTAAGCACTGTTAAACTGCTGTTTACTGAGCTTAACTCTTACATTAACAGAGTTTTATATGCAGTTAGCGCTGTGTTTAGCTCACGTTCACCCTACCTGTTCACCTTCAGTTGTTTACGAAATGGCATTGATATCAACTGACTCTCTATATCTAGTTCTTGTTCTTCTTTTGCAGCACCTCTGTTCTGTTTGGCCACATTGTTCTTTGCGGCCGCACTGCGTCCATCAGTGCCGGGTGGATTTTATTTTTTAATATTTCTGCTGGCGGGCACCTACTGGGCAACCTGCCAGACGCTGCAACGGTGCGTGATGTTAGCCCCAAGCTGCCCTGCCCACCTCCCTCCCTCCCTCTCTCGATGCAATCAAATCAATTTCGCACCTTCATCTAATACCTCTCTTTTGTTTGTGTTTTCAGTGGGTTTGCTTTGTTGCTGCGCTGCGTCATGGTCGTCCTTGTGCTGCATTCGCTGTGCCTTGTGTCCTACCAAACGCCCTGGATGCAGAGCCATCTCAATCACACTAGCCTCACCGCACGGTAAGACAATGGGCAAACCTCTGGCGATTGCGCTTCACCTAATCAATTTCGCTTTCGACTTTCAGTCTGATTGGCCTGGAGCCGCTTATCGAGTCGTATTGCTCGCCAGACATACGCGTGCTGCTCTACAACAACACGTTGACTTTGGACTCGTATCTGAATCCGTTTGCCTTGTTCTTCGCCTACTTCGCACTGGCGCTGACCACAAAGCATCTCATCAAGCCGAGGGTAAGTGCGCTGAATTTGGCTGGAATGCGGACGGGGTATAATGATGATGATCTCTTTTGGAATACCCTTGCGGCGTGCTTTTACCTTGTTGTGGGATAGACCTAGTCGTCATATTATAACTATATTTATATGTAGTACAATATTTAGCATCCGTCCGTAGAGTGAATGAAGTGGAGGAGCAGCTTTGCACTGAGTGCAAGGTATCTTCTAGTCGGGCACTCCCAACTAGACTTAAGGAACTATTTTAGGCACGAAAGATTAACCATTTATGTTTCCTATTATGAAAAGCTTCTATAAAGACCCTTATTGTCTTTATTATCATATATCTAGATATCATATCAGTCATATCTGATCTCTCAATTACCTGTGCCAACTGCCTGCTGGGGTATTCCAGCTTCGTTGCCTCGAAGATAGCTTGCTCTGACTTTCAATATATACATATATTAATATATACATACATATATATATTTTATAAGATTTTTATACTTATTTTTCGAACTAACAATTTTGGTTATTGAACAACTTTTTGCTCCGCTCTTTACGCTCTTTGCTCTTCTTCCTCTTCTTCTACTACTTTTTCTACTACTACTGCTGCTGCTGCTGTCGCAATAATGCATGGGATGAACACATCTATTTTGATAAACGCTAACAACATATATATATATATAAAATATAACAATTCAAACTTTAATGCACACATACAACAACAACAACAACAACTATTGACTGCTCACTAACCAAACAACAACAACAACTTGCGCTTTGCTTTGCTCACACTGCTGCTGTCACCTGCCAACCTGCCAACTTGCCACCTGCCATTTGCCACGCCCAGCTGGAGCCAAAACCCGCCACCGCCTTTGGGCAGCAGCTCGAGTGCAACAGCAGCGCCAGCAGCAGCAACAACGCCAACAACAAAATCAATCGTCAGCTTTCGCTGCTCGCCACGCAAGCAACACGCGCTGGCAAGGAGAGTAGTGGAGGCGCAGCTGGAAGCGGAGGCGCCACAACAAGTCGCACACAACGTTTGAGTGTAAGCGTGTGTGTGTGAGAGTGTGTGTGTGTGTGTGAGAGTGTGTGTTTGCCATAGCCCATAGAGTGAATAGACGTTGACTCTGCGGCAGTCACTGTCAAAGGCTGTTGCACTGACTATATATAAAGTCCATATACTATATATAGAATCCAATCAATTCAGATGAAACCAGACAGCGCTGCATGTGTGTGTGTGTGTGGGTGTGTCTAACTAAAAGCTATCTATTGTAACCGCTTGCAACTAACGGCAAACTTTTTGGTTGAGCTAACTAAGCGGGAACTCGCGAGGATTCTATTTAACTCTCTCTAAAAAAATAAACATTTGAACCTAAAAAAAGTGAAACAAACTTAAGGCTTAAACTTTGAAGTTGTTCTTAACTTTAATTAAATATATAAAATTTTCAGTGTAATTAAAAACTTAAAAACTGCAATAATTGATCAAAAATATATATTTTATTTTATTTAGAAAATCTTAAAAAAATGATTTAATTATTTTAAGCTGTCAGAAATATATGTTTACATTTTAAAAATTAATTTTTTATTATTTAGAAATTTTTTTAAAATTTTTTTTATAAAAATTTGATAAACATAATTTTGATTTTTAATTTTTTGTTTTTTGATAATATTTTAAAATATATTATATAATATTTTAAAATATATTAAATAATATTTTAAAATATATTAAATAATATTTTACAATATGTTATATAATATTTTAAAAAAAAATTGTTAAATTAAAAGAAAAATTATGTACAATTTTTTATATTACTTTTTTTTATATAAAAAAAAGTATATATTTTTATAATTTTTTTTTTATATATTTTTATAATTTTTTTATTACTTTTCTTAAATTAACTTCCTTTTAAAAATATATTAAAAAGTTTTTTTGTTTTATAAATTTGATTATTTTATCGATCGAAATTGGACGTAAATAATATTTTTCGGTTACTTGTTCTTAAACAAAATCAATAATAGTAGATAAACAATGATTATAAATTATTAAAAACTGATGACGATATAAACCTACATTTAAATAAATATTATAAAAAAAATTTGATATAATATGTTTAAAATATTTAAAAAAAAACCATAAAACTTAGCTTTAATTTATGAATATATACTGTACAAAAACTTACACCTAAAATATCAGGGCATATGTAAACTCTGATCCATGACTATAACTAATATTATTAATTATTAATATACATAGGTAATATTATCGTAATACTAATACCTTAAGCTTTCGCGATTTTCGGCGCAATTTTCTTGATTGGCATACGTTTCTCTTCTTCTTTTATTTTGGCTATACTCTCTCTGTCTCTCTCTATATATATATATATATGTTTGTCTTTTCTTTTCTTTTCGTTTGTTTTTTTGTTTATTTTTGTTTACGCTCTCTATTTTATTACTTCTTCTGCTTTAGGTGCCTTTGCGCCGTGAACAGCGTGCTACGTTAAATGAACCGACTGAGACGACGCCTGTACGTAAACTAACTTCACTTTTCGCCACTAAGCCAACCCCCAGCCCATCCAGAAACTAACCTCTAGCCTTAGCTAACTCTGTAAACAACAACTCTAGCTCTATCCATATCTATCTATCAATCTATTCTCTGTGTATTGACTAACTCGTGCTACATCGTTTGTTTTGTTTAATGTATGCGTCCCATATGACATTGTCCACTTATTCAGTTATGTAACTATATATATATCTATATCTATATATCTATCATAAATCATAGCTATAGCTAACATAAACAAACTGTAAGTCTGTGTGTGCGCGTGCGTGTGTGCCTTGGGCTCGTTCTGTATATAGCTCTTGAAATTCTCATCTAGTTCTAGTTCGGTTAACATTAACATCCACTAGCTGAACCCAAAACTTCTTCCTCTCTGTATATATGTTACAAGTCTTATATATTTCAGATAGTATTATACCCTTCACTTATATGTATTTTATGTATATCTTTAGCTGGTTCGTCAGAGCACGCGCAAGTCGCGCCCCACGCAGTCCGTGGATGCGAGTGGCGCAACTGCCACGGCCTCGACTGCTGCACGTGGCAATGACATACAGCTGGATCAGCTGGAGCGTCGCTCGGAGCAGGAGAATAGCACCACCTCGATACTCGATCAGATTTCGTATGGCTTTGTCAGCGTGGGCGGCTTTATCTATCAGAATAGCTATATATTCACGAACATACTCATGATGGTAAGATACTCCCTGTGAGATACTCCCTATAGATAGACTCATATATCTCTGCTCCGCAGGCCTGGTCCATTGTCTATCACAGCTGGCTGACCTTCGTCCTGCTGCTCTGGGCCAACGTGCTTTGGATGATACCAAATCAGCGCAAAGCCATGATGCGCTCGAGCCCCTTCATAGTGCTCTACGCGGAGCTGCTGCTGGTCGCCCAGTACATCTATGGCATGGATCTGAACAACGACGAGCTACCTACTAAGGTCTCAGTAAGTTCCCCATCCCCAACTATCCTACTTAATCCAGTCATCAGTCTGAATCATATTAACTTTGGCTCTATGGCTTTCCAGACGGCGGGCATTAATCTGCAGCAAATCGGCTTCGAGCGGCCCATTGAGAATCACATGCGCCCGTGCGTGCCGCTGATCGTGAAGACTTCGTTTGTGCTCATGTTTTGGGTGACGTCGCGTCAGTTCTTCAAGGAGAAGCGCGACAGGCGACGCGACAGCACCTTGGCGGACATTATAGCGCCGCTGCAGATCACTGTGGGCTCAGCGGGCTCCACCTACCTCATCAACGACGGCAAGAAGACCTCAAAGTTCCTAAAGAAAGCCGGCGATGTGATCAAGAACCTGCTGGTCCGTCTCTGGATCTGGCTGCTGGTGCTGGTCATCTTTCTGTGCGCCATCACCGGCGAGGACATGACCGGCTTTCGCATTTGCTACATGGCCCTGTTCCTATTCTTCTTGCTCGTCTTTCAGTCGTCGTCCAAGGCCTGGGTGAAGATCATGTACGGCTTCTGGCTCTTCCTGATCTTCTATGCCATGTCCATATTGATATTGATCTACACATATCAGTTCGATAAGTTCACCACCTACTGGATGGAGTACCTCAATGTGTCCGCAACGCTGTGAGTGCTTGAACTTAAGATTCATATATTTATAACTCGATCTGTCTCGCTTACAGCCAAGCTGACATAGGCCTGAAGCTCTACAAGACTAAGGATCTGTTCTTGCACCTCGTCTCGCCCACGATCATTGTCATCTTGACTGTCATCCAGGTGCATTACTTCCACAAGCGTTTCATTGCCTCGCTGCAACAGCAGCCCACCTCTGCTGGCGTCCAGGGCACCATACAGGCGCCCAAGCAATCGGAGGAGGCGGCGCCATCGAAGCGTCGCGGCAGCGCCAGCTCCTTGCGTCGTTCCGTCGGCCACACAACGGAGGGCGTCGCGGGCGTGACTGCCACGACAGACTTCGAGACTTCAGTGCGGGACTTGGTGCGCATCTCGTTCCGCAAGATCAAAAACAAATCCGAGTACATATTCAAACGGTTCAAGACTGTCTTCTGGCGCTTCCTCGAGCTGCACATCATGAAGGCCGTCTACATCGCTGCCTTCGTCTGCAGCGTGAGCGAGGTCTGCGTGCTGCACATACTCTTTGTGGGCTTCTGCGTGCTGGGCGCCACCTCGAGGAAGTCCGTCCAGGTGGTGGTCAGTCGCCTGATTAGCTTCATAGTCACCATCATCGTGCTCTCCAAGATGATATACCAAATCGAGTACCTGGACCACAAGCAATACAATGTCAGCTGCGTGAGTGACTTGAGCCCGAGTGTTACCTTATTCCTTGATTAATATAAAAACCCTTTCGCTCTTCCAGTCGGACAATCGCACTGCTAACAACGCCGAGTGGATCGGGCTGACCAAGGCAAGCAAGGTGGAGGGCGGCCTGATGAGTCTGCTGCGCACCTACATCATCTATATGGTGATTGTCACCATGCACGCGGTGATCTCGCTGCGGCAGCTGCAGATGCGCGTCAAGATTGGCGAGAACGTGGCGAATCAGCCGAAGCTGCTCTTCCAGAACATCACACGTGCCGATGCGGAGCAGGATCTGGTTGGCCTGGTCAAATACCTGCTCAACTTTGGCTTCTACAAGTTCGGCATTGAGATCTCGCTGATTGCGCTCGTCTCGACCATCACCTATCGCCAGGACATCGTGGCTGTGGTCTACGCCATCTGGCTGGTGGTGCTCCTGCTGCTGAAGCGTTCACAGTGCGCCAAGATGTGGGGCATATTCCAGTCCTTCTTCGCCATCTCCATACTGCTGCAGTACATTGTGCTGGTGGGCTTGCCCCCCAGCATGTGCATGGGTAGGTCTCTGACTCGGCTTCACTTTATCATATCTAATCCCATCTGCTTGCTTGCCTGCAGTTTACCCTTGGGATAAGGGCTCGTTTGGCGAGAGCATCCAGCGCTGGACCATGCTGCCCGGCGCGCTGCACTTCAACCACGTGCCCAAGCTCATCTTCGACTTCATTGTGCTCATCATTCTGAACCGGCAGAAGAGCATCTTCTGCATCGAGCAGCGCTACGCCACGAACGATGACTATCCGGGTGGCAGCAACCGCAGCGTCATTGGCGACATTGCCCAGCTGGGACGCGTGCCGTTCGACAATCCCACGCACGACTTCTGCTCGTACATACGCAACTACTCGGATATACTGAAGAACGGCGTGCTCTGCGGCTTCTACTGGTTCACCTTGGCCGTGGTCTTCCTGGCCGGCACGAATATTGCGGATCTGCTGGCTCTGGGCTACTTGATTGGCGCCTTCATCTTCCTCTGGCAGGGCTCCGACTTCTATTTGCGGCCCATAAAGACGATCATCAGTCGCTGGAAGTGGCTGCTGGCCTTCAATGTGACCAACATCGTCATCAAGACGAGCATCCAAATGGCTGGCTGCCTGTTCATGACGCCGCTGACCACCAACTGCTGCTGGCTGGTGCATATGCTGGGCATCACCTGCACGAGCAACGTGATCAACGCCCAGGAGCTGATGCCTGGCGAGGATGCGGACCTCACCATCGGCCCCAACGAGTGCCCCAAGATAACGCACCAAGTGGTGCTGCTCTGGGATGCCATCTGCTTCGCCTTCATCATATTCCAGCTGCGCATCTTCAAGTCGCACTACTTCTGCCACATCATCACGGACACGAAGGCCAACAACATACTCGCCTCCAGGTGGGCAGACCTCTTGCATATTAAGCCCATCTCTATAAGCTTTAAACCCTTGCAGAGGTGCCGACATCATTGAGAGCCTGCGCCAGAAGCAAATCGCCCATCGACACGACCACGAGAAGCAGGTGCTGCACAAGATCAAGCGCAAGATGGAGCGTATCAGAGCGACGCAGCAGAAGATGCTGCGACCGCTGGACAAGCAGACGCACTTTGATGGTAAGTCGGCTCTGGATTGGGCTTCCCTTTCGGCTCCGCTCGCGTTGCAGTTTTCCAATTTGGTTTTTGCATTTTGTACAAATTTGGAAATTGTCGTTTCGCTTTTGTTTCGCGCGTTTCGCTCGCGTGTGTGTCGTGTGCTTTGTGTGATTCTGATTCCGGTTTCGAATCGAAGGGCGTCGCACGCCTCTGGAGCAGAGTCTGGCTGGGGAGGCGCCTTTGGCGCACCAGAGCAGTTTTGTCTCCTGCCAGGGCTCGGGCTACCAGACGCCAGATGGCGCCAGCTCCAGCTCGGGCAGATCGTCGCCAGCGCGCGCCTCCATGATGTCCAATCACAGCAGCAGCAGCAGCGCCGAGAGCGTCGACAGCGCCGATGCAGCCGTCATCATTGAGCCGGAGATCAACATAATGCCCTGCGAGGAGGAGCTCCACTACGTGGACGTGCAGTCGCTGAGCGAGGAGAACTTGCCGGTGGTCACGCAACCAACAGCTGTAAGTGCTGCCCTTGGCTTTAGCCCTGCCTTTTCAACCTGTCCCTTGCCTCACCCGAAGCCGAACACGCCCAGCACGGAGGCGCTGTCAGCGCTGCTGACCGAGGGCTTCCTGGAGCCGAAGCGCATCTCGCTGGGCCTGGCGCCGTCGGAGCAGAGTGGACAGCTGAACATGCAGACCCTGGTGCCACCTCTAGCCTCCTATGCCACTGCGCTGGCCTCCAGTGCGGGCAGCTCGGCGAATCTGACGCCCAACTTGAGACGCCAGCACCGACGTCAGTCGTCCACCAATGCCGCTGTGTCCTGGAACGAAACGGTGTCCATCAAGCGATCGCCTCTGAAGCAGAATGTGGTAAAGATTTGCCAGCACTTGGCTAGCCGGGATAACTCTCCACTTGTTGTCTCGCAGTCGGCGGAGCACGAGGAGCTGGTCACGATGCGTGAGAAATCACTGCATCGTCGTCACCAGAGCGTGGGCAATGCCAACTACTCGCTGGACGAGGCACAGCGTCTGCAGCGCTCGAGTAACTTATCCGGCGCCCGGGACGAGGCGGCACTGAGTGCCGCCCAGCGCCCCCACAGCTGGGGACCCGTTGGTACGGCCTACTATATGGAGTCGCTGATGTGCGCCTTCTATGAGCCCGCTCTGCTGCATGGACCATGTATTGGATGAATCTTATTCCTATTCCTATATTTATAAATTACTTTTTCCATACTGATCGAAATCCTGTACAAAGACATTTTGTTCAATGTGCGTGATCCAATAAAGTTCATTGAGCTCCTGTGTAGCAGGGCTCAAGCAAGACGAAAAACCCAACTACATATGTAAATAACACTTTTTCTAGAGGTCTTACTTTTGTTATACATATATACATATGTATATATACGTCTATATATACTGCATTGATTTGTCCAATCAGTGCTCGAAGCGTTATCAGAGCTATGCGCGCTATACAAGTGTAAAATAAACCATATCTAAATATCTTATTTGACTATCCTGAAAGACTCTTGGGACTCCGATTTTTTACTCTCTACTTCAAAACGCTTGTCAAACGCTCTATTTGAAATTCTTTAATAATTCCATTTATTCTGGGAAATTATTTTCTTTGCTTTTGCTACAGTGTGCATAGAAACATAAAAAAAAATTACAGAAAAAAAGCTAATTAAAAAATTAAAAAAAAAATTATTTAACAAAAAAATATTTTGTTTGCACCAATAAAAAATTTTTTTTTAAATATTTTGTTTGCTACAATTAAAAAATGTAAAAAAATATTTTTTTTGCTAAAATTAAAAAATTAAAAAAATATATTTTTTTTCCTACAATTTAAAAATTTAAAAAAAATATTTTGTTTACTGCAATTTAAACTTAAAAAAAATTATGTAACAATAAAATATTTTGTTTGCTACAATTAAAAAATTAAAAAAAATATTTTGCTTACTACAATTTAAAAATTAAAAAAAAAATATTTTGTTTGCTGCAATTTAAACTTAAAAAAAATTATATAACAATAAAATATTTTGTTTGCTACAATTAAAAAATTAAAAAAAAATATTTTGCTTACTACAATAAAAAAAATTTTTAAATTTTTTTTATATTAATTTTTTTTTTTTAATTTACATATAAATTACTTTCTGTTTAAATAAAAAAAAAATATTTTTTTTTTAAATTAAAAAATAAAAAAATATAATTTTAAAACAATTATTTAGTGTGAATAGCGCTAATTTCATTGAATTATTTTTTTGCATTGGCTTTATACTTGCTTCTCGATGACAATGGTCTTCTCTGTGATTCTCAGCTTAAAAATATTGTCAGTATATATTTATTTATTTTTAGTTTTGTTTAAAAAGTATTAAAAATGTATTATTTTCAATTAAGATTTGATAATAAAAAAAAAATACTATAAAGAACGGTAAACCATATGAATGAAGCAAATCTAACAAATTATATGAGTTTATATACATAAAAATTAAATCAAACTTAATAAAAAAATTGTTTCCACTAAAACCGATTAAAGCTTTCGGCTAGCCGAATAAAACTATATTTACTTCTGATTATAATTTAATTAAAAGTTCATTTATTTATATTATTTACTCTTTATTTTCTCATATGTATCTGTGTGCGTGTGATTTTATTATAGACCATGGTTATCCACTTCCTGCACCCATACTACGCAGAAGGAAGGAAATCAAATTGCATCCACATGGTAAAGTTTATTTTTGATTTTGTTTGTTGTGCTTGATTTGTATCATCCAAAAAATAAAACCCATATATAGCCCATATATGGTTTTTAACATCTAGCTGGAGATTGTGCCTTGCCTTGTATATAATCTATTAGCATATCCCATATGTGGTTCTATAAGCTGCATGATTGTTGCTCTAAACTTCTCTGTAAAATATATAATATATCTTATCCTATATAATCATAGTTTAGCCGATCTATTTGTTAACCATCTATAAATGTTGTCATTAGCGTTACGATTTGCTCTACTCTGAAATCTAATAATATTTTCCCCAACAACAAAAGCCACTCGTGCCGGCGACTACTATATGTTTGAGGAAATGGATGACAAGTTCGAGCTGGATCTGATACACGATGAAATCGACTTCCTGGAGGAGGAGAACATAACGGAGAGCGAGATGAAAATGCAGCGACGCAAAACGCTATATGATGTAAGTGAAGTACTCTAGGAACTAGTTCTTTTTTGCAGCGCGACTTAAACATGGAGAAAATTAGCTATATATATCGATAATGAATAGCATGACCTATGCATGTTCCTTATATACGAATACAAACGTATATTATACCATGGCTGCAATCCAATATCTAGATCTTAAGTTTAATTTTGTGAATCGGGGCTATTCTCATAAACTTATCACTATTATTATTGTTATTGATGGCATTGGCATTGGCATTGGCATTAGCATGTCATTGTCATTGTCATTGTCATTGTCATTGTCATTGTCATTGTCATAGTCATAGTCATAGTCATTGTCATTGTCATTGTCATTGTCATTGTCATTGTCATTGTCATTGTCATTGTCATTGTCATTGTCATTGTCATTGTCATTGTCATTGTCATTGTCATTGTCATTGTCATTGTCATTGTCATTGTCATTGTCATTGTCATTGTCATTGTCATTGTCATTGTCATTGTCATTGTCATTGTCATTGTCATTGTCATTGTCATTGTCATTGTCATTGTCATTGTCATTGTCATTGTCATTGTCATTGTCATTGTCATTGTCATTGTCATTGTCATTGTCATTGTCATTGTCATTGTCATTGTCATTGTCATTGTCATTGTCATTGTCATTGTCATTGTCATTGTCATTGTCATTGTCATTGTCATTGTCATTGTCATTGTCATTGTCATTGTCATTGTCATTGTCATTGTCATTGTCATTGTCATTGTCATTGTCATTGTCATTGTCATTGTCATTGTCATTGTCATTGTCATAGTCATTGTCATTGTTATTGTCATTGTCATTGTCATTGTCGTTGTCATTGTCATTGTCATTGTCATTGTCATTGTCATTGTCATAATCATTATCAGTAGGCTTATCATTATCATTAGCATTATTATTACTATCACATCACTATTATTTGAAGCCCCATTCACATCAGTTTAACTGAAGTTCAGCTTTGCAGCCTTGGATATAGAGATTCCCCTAACCTGTTGTAAATTCCCTTATAAATTACGCCATCCTCCAATACTCTAACATTACTGCCACACACACAATACACACGTGAAACTAAAGGTTTGGAAGGATCTGAACGACGCGGAGTATCGTCGTCATTTGTATATGCGTGAGAGATCGTATGCCTCCGAGCCGGGCTCTCGCATAGCGCTGAAGGACATGGCGGCCAATAGCCTGGACGAGCGGGATGAGCTGACTGTAGAGCACGATGATGGGGACGATGATGACGATGATACCATTGAGTGCGATGTTGGCATACGCACATCGACGCTCTCCGAACCGCTCGACTTCGGGCGTCGCAGCCAGATGCTGCTCGATGCGCAAACGCCGCCCCCATGTCCCCACGACCAAGAGGCAGTTGTGAGTGTGCAGCAAAAAGAAATTCCTTTAATTGGCGCACCTGTTCAACAAAGTGTTTTATCGTACAACATTTGCTATATATCTATCTATATATTCACGACTTTTGCTGCAAACAACAACAGTAACAGCAACAACAACAACTGCAACTGTTGGCGCACTCACTTTTACTATATATAATAACTATATAAACCTATATATACTGTACAAATACAACAACAACAACATTTGTATATATATGTATTTTGTATGCTCGTTCATGAAGTGAGAAGGGTATATTGGTTATGTATCACGTTCGTCTTGCCCACAGTCTAACTGTCCGTCCGTCCTCTAAGGATCGATCAGACTTTGATATGCCCATGCCCATGCTCACTGGCTTCAAGATACATTCTGAATAGCCAGACAGTGTTGGAAAACGTCAGATTATAGTAGGCTCGCCTAATCCGTAGATGGATCTATATAGTATACGAGCCATATTTATTGCCCATTGATCTCTTTTTGAACCCTGAACGAGTATTCCGCAGTCGGAGCTGACCGACTACAGTATTCCTTCTTGATTTTACATATCATATCTTAGCTTGATTTCGTTAACTTGTCTCAATGTTGTTTTTTTTTTTTTATATGAAACCTAGACTTGCGCATTATAATAATTGAATCCTCCTTCGCTCCCACAGAAATCGAAGGATGCGCCCACGGATTTCTTTCCGTCGACCAGCAAAGGCGTCTCGAAGGAGCGCGATGCAGCCGTACCGAGCGCCACCTCGAAGCTGGCCAAGGATATTACGGATCTGCCAGCTGCCGCGGCGCCAGCGCCCGTCGCCTCCAAGGAGACCTCGGATAGCAAATCGAAAATGGAACCGGATAGCGGCGATGTGACGGCCAAGGATTCAGATGAGGATTTCGATACGAATCCCATAATACGACTGCTGGAGGGCTTCTTGGTTACGCTAACCATACGCCTGAATCGCTTCTCGCGCAACTATCGCTTCGTCAATCGCATTCTGGCGGGCGAGAAGAAAACCTTGAAAGTAAGTGCAGTATATTGAGTGTTTACTGTAGCTCAACTAATCCTTCTCTCTCTCTCGCCAGGAGTCCAGCTCGCTGAATCGTTTGGGCCTATCCAGCGCCGCGGCCATGTTCCATTTTCTGAAATCGAATCTCGAGAGGTATTTAGTGGGCGTTCAGGCTTAAGTGGGCGTGTGCGCCGCTTGCATTTAACTATCCTAACTACAGATTGTATTTTTTTCCTATTTTTGATTTTTTTTTTTTTTTGAGAATTATCGTTTAACTGTTCCGTTCGAGCTTGTGTTGAGTATTCTGACGAATTGATTTCATTTATATATTTTTTTCTCTTCTTTTGTTTATTTGCATATGTTACCTTTTGTGTTACGTGTGTTTGAAACTGTGTACCTGCTTCCACAAAACAAACAAAACAAACAAACAAACAAACAACAACCGACTCATCTCACATCGCTCACATCAACTGTTGCGTGATCATTTTTTTGTTCTCTCGAATATATCTTTAATATTAGTGATGAGCCAGCTTCATCATCCACACCGCGTCGCTCTCAGCTGGCTGCGACAAATGCAACAACAACAACAACCACAACAGATACAACAATAACACCCACAGACAACAATCACACCAGCACCACACTTGACACAACAACAGCAACACTCACACCGCTCACACCGCCAGAACAGGCACACGTTAAGCCACCGGCAACCAGTACGCCCCACCAACAGTCACACGCTGTCGAAGACATCATCGAATTGCCCGTAGATACCGTTGATGCAGCATTCTCTAGGTAAAGCCAAGATCAAAGATTCAATCCAACAATCGGAAAAGCCTAAAAACCAAAAACTTCCCAAAAAACCTAACCACTAACATTCCCTCGAAACCCAACAAACCATTCCATAGTAAGGGCAGCTACAGATATGTTTCAATCATAAGTATTGCTGTATATACATGTGTAGATATCTATTGCTGTTAAGTAACATAGAGTTGACTTATGTAAAACTAGTTAACAGGAGTAGGACTTTAACATACGAAAACAATTTATTGAGTTATGCAGGCATTATGTTAATGAGCTGTTAGTTAACATGACTCAAGAACAGAATCTTTATTAGCTTCAGACTGATCTGTAAAGCAGCTGTAACTTGATATAACAGACATGTTAAGCAGCTGTTAATATGTAATATTCATAAAATATTTAAATGTTAACAAGAGCAGACTACTATGTTAAGGAATCTATAGTCATATATAATTAGCATATTCCTGCTATGTTATAGTCATGCTATTAGCTATGTAAATGCTAACATTGCATAGCTCTGTTAGTCAGTTTAAACTGTAAAGTAAACAGAGTATCTGTAGCCATGCTATTAGCATTGTTATGCTATGTTAAGCGACTGTTAATGAGCTACTCAATCTCCTAAATTATTATCAACTGCTGAGTCTTGAGTCATTTTATTTATATTTTAATGATATGTTAAACTGCTGTTAAGTGCCATTTTCAATACTATCTGAGTGTCTATTAGCCAAGTTATTAGCTATGCTAATGACATGTTAAGCAGCAGCTTAATAGCTATTAAATGCCTAATCGAAAGACAATATATAGTTATATAGTTATATATAGTTAATGCGCTTCTTAATGATATCATATATCAGCTTTTATGTGCTTTCAGCCAAATTTCGTATCAGCTTGCTGTCGTCTTAGGGTATTAACTAGTCAAGCTTGCCCTCAGTGCCATATTTCCAAATGCTTACGTCACACATGTGCTTCACTGTGCTCTGTTATTATATATATAATTACATAAAATATAAATCCTAAAAAAAAAAAAATTTAGCTATTGTAGCTCACGCATATCGCTTTGCTTTGATCTAGAAAATTTTAATTTTTTACTTTTTTATTTAAAAAAAATATACAAAAAATATTGAAAATTTAACAAAATTTTATACACTAATCTACTTATTATTAGACACCAAAAACTGAACCAGATCTTTACTAATTTCTATATATATTTTTTATTTTTTTATCTTACATTTTGACATTTGTTCTGCGCGCATTTTGATTCATCTGAAAAAAAAAACTTTTGTGTTTATAGAAAACAATCAATCAGTTCATCGCCGCCGATCAAGGGGTAAGTAACTCTCTATCTTAAGTATAACATACAGACACACACACACATACATACATATACATACGATATATATGTATATACGTATATCTATATATTTCTCTTAAGGCTCTACTTATATAACACCTCTAATACTCTATAATTGAGCAAACCAAATATTTCGTTTCTACTTACTCGTATCTCATCTCTATTATAACTGTGCATTTTTGATACACACACACACACACACACACACACACACCCACACCTATATGTTATCCATCCATTGCCTGCATCTTTGGTGCTTTCTCTATAGCCGCAAATCGGACTGCGGCCTGCCCGAAATACGCATTAAAGCACCATCTATCGAGCGCTGCGTGCAGCAGCAGCAGCCGCAGCTGCCGCCGCCGCCTCCACCGCCTCAGCCGTCTCACACGCCCCTTCATCATCAGCATCATCATCATCATTATGCAGGGCATCATCAGCAGCAGGCGAGCATTGGTTCGGGTTCGCTCAGCAAACACTGGTCCTACGAGCACGTGGACAGGTATTGACCACGCCTACTTCGTTAGACACCCACTCACACACACACACACACACAGCCTACCCTTTCTCATCAAGCAGTTGCAAGTATTCGTAGCGCTGTTGCTGTTGCTGTTGTCGTTGCTGTTGTTATTGTAACGTTTCTATATAACCCAACCTGATCACCTGGAACACACCCATCGTAACTCTTCTCATCTTTCTCTATATATAACTATCTATACTATAATATACATTCTCTGTAACTCTAAGAGTTCTGGAGGCAGTCGGAGCTGAATTTGTGACCTGCACTATCTGTCTGAGAGCTGACAAGCTGAGTCGATCTAGCTATGTCCGGGTATCTTTTAGTCGGATACTCCTTCTAGGAGATACTTTGCTCTAACTTGATCTCTTTCAAACATACAAATCTATTCAAAATTTGATAAGAATATATGTATATATCACATATAGAATATCTATCATATATAACACATGCCTAGGGACAAGCTGAGTCGATCCAGCTATGTCCGGGTATCTTTTAGTCGAATACTCCTTTTAAAAGATACTTTGCTTTATCTTTTCCTCTTTCAAACTCACAATTTCATTTCAAATTTGATAAGCATATATGTGTTTATATGATATATACAATACATGCTATATACAATATCTATCATATATATAGTATATATACTATATATCTATACTTCTCGAGATCAGCTGACATTAGGCCAGTTCTGAGCCTAGTTCCCAAATTCTCCACCGACCGCTCTCCCTAGCTCTCTCCAACTAAACCCAACTAACACACTCTATATCTCTCTCTATATACCTATACTATATATTCCCTATATCTATGCTCTACTGTATCTCTTTGGCTGTCTATGACTAATTGATTTGCATCTGCTTTAATTCAAGTCCATGCCACTCTCTGTGCGTTATTTGCTAGTATGTATGTATGTATTTGTTGTTGTTTGTGGCTTTATAATAATACCCGATTTATAAGTTATATGAGTCTATAATGATCTCGCACCTCCAACCTGCACCTGCAACGTAGAGTGCGTCGCATGCAGCGCACAGGTTCCGCACCCAGCAGCCAGGCATGCGAATCGCTAATCCTGTAAAGAAATTCTTAGCTGAATCGAAATCTTGTTCCTTCCTCGTCTAACGATTGTCTTGGGGCCATTGCAGTGCGGGCGACTTCAATCTGGAGGAGGAGAACTTTGCGCAGCGGGATCATCACATCATAGTCGAGGTGCTCATCTCCTCGTGGTATGCGCTGCTGGCCAACACGGATCTCATCTGCTACATTGTGGTGTTCATCAATCAGGTGAGTTCCAGCTGAAATTCATTCATAGACCTATACTAAATCCCAACTGTATCCTTTGCAGGTGGTCAATGCTAGCGTCATCTCGCTGCCGCTGCCCATTATGGTCTTCCTTTGGGGCACTTTGTCGCTGCCGCGTCCCACGAAAACCTTTTGGGTCACCCTGATTGCCTACACCCAGGCGATTGTGCTGATCAAGTGCATCTTCCAGTTCAAGCTCATCTGGGCCAACTATCATGACGTGATCAATCAGCCTCTGACTACCGCAAAGATCTTTGGCGTTGAGATGAAAACGCATTATGCCGTCTACGATTTGATTTTGCTCTTGGTGCTCTTCCTCCATCGTTATCTGCTCAAGTCGCAGGGCCTGTGGAAGTCTGGTTACAAGGATACGGATCAACAGTTTGCCAAGCCCACAGCCAGCATGTGAGTCGGCGATATTGCTCCTTCTCTGCCTTCCTTTATACAGTTGTTGTTCTATCTGCTCTTTCCAGCGATGATCGCGAGGATAGCGACAATATGTCACAGCCGGACTCGCGCCAGCTGAATGAGGAGGCCGCCCAGAAGCTCAGCCTGCAGGTCAGCCAGGTCTCGCTGCCCGGTTCGCCGGAATACAGCAAGTCGGCCATCAATCAGTTGGAGTAAGTTAGAGAATGTTGGAGTTGGAGCTACGGCATTAGTTAATCTCTTTCTCTATTCTCTCCCCTCAACAGACGCACCAAGTACACCTCATCGCTGCACAAGTTCTTCTTCAACCTGGTGCACAAGTCCCGCCTGGCTACCGATGTCTATGCTCTGATGTTCCTCTGCGACTTTGTCAACTTCTTTGTGCTGCTCTTTGGCTTCACGGCATTTGGCGTGAGTCCAGCTCAACTCTCTTTCCCTTAAAGCTCTACTAATACTCTCCCTCTCTCTCTCGGTCCCTCCTCAGACTCAACAAACGGAAAGCGATGGCGGAGTGCAAACCTACCTGGCCGAGAATAAGGTGCCCGTGCCCTTCCTGATCATGCTGCTGGTGCAATTCCTGCTGATCGTCATCGATCGCGCTCTGTATTTGCGCAAGGCCCTGGTCAAGAAGATCATATTCCACTTCTTCTCCGTGATCGGCATACACATCTGGATGTTCTTCGTGGTGCCAGCAGTGACGGAGCGCACCTTCAACTCGCTCGCTCCGCCGATCATCTTCTACGTGATCAAGTGCTTCTATATGCTGCTGAGCTCGTACCAGATCAAGTCGGGCTATCCGAAGCGCATTCTGGGCAACTTCTTCACCAAGGGCTTCTCGATGGTCAACATGATCGCGTTCAAGGTCTACATGCAAATACCCTTCCTCTACGAGCTGCGCACCATCCTCGATTGGGTGTGCATCGACAGCACCATGACCATCTTCGACTGGCTCAAAATGGAGGACATCTTCTCCAATATCTATCTCATCCGCTGCACGCGACAATCGGAGACAGACTTTCCAGCAATGCGCGCCCAGAAGAAGGCTTCGCTATCGAAACTGATAATGGGCGGCACGATCGTCCTCTTGATTGTCATCTGCATCTGGGGTCCACTCTGTCTGTTTGCCCTGGGCAACGCCGTGGGCACCTCGAATGTGCCCTATCAAGTGTCCGTGTCCATACGCATCGGTCCCTACGATCCCATCTATACGACAAACAACTACGACAGCATCTTCGAGATCGACTCCAAAATGTATGCCCAAATGACGAATGCGTTCATCAAGAACAAACAAGGCCTGACCTTCATAGCGGGTTATGATGCAACGGACGTGGCGGCGGTCAAGCTGGCGGGCAATTCGCCCTCGCTATGGAACATAGCTCCGCCGGATAGGGAGCGCTTGACCAATGACTTACGTAACAGTGAGTTTAAGATTTATAAATCTGATAATGTTTAATAACATGTGTATATTCTCTGTAGATCATACTCTGATTGCCCGCTTCTCCTATTCGCTGACCCGCAAGGCGCCTGCCAAGGGTCTCAAGGAGAATGTGGGCGATGAGCACATCATCAAACTGGATGAAACGTTTGAGGGTCGCGCAGCGCTCATCAATATGCTGAATGAGACCTACGAGCAGCTGGAGGCCAATAGCAATGGCAATGGCAATGGCAATGGCAATGCTAATGACACCATCAGCGCGAATACCACCAGCACGAGTGGCAATGCCAGCGAGGTCGTGGTGGTGCTACCGAACATGATACCCAAGTTCATAAAGGTGCTCAACTCGGGCGATGCGTTCGTCGTGAGCGTGCTGAGTGGCAAGGACCAGGAGTACCGTCCGCTGGTCATCAAAATGCATCGCGACAAGGCCACCAACGGCCTGTGGTGGGAGATACGCGACTTTTGCTACGATAACTTTTACAATTCAACTCTGAAGGATTTGGCCTACAGCAACTGCAGCTCGGGCATTGTTATGTACACGTTCAACGACAAGAAGTTCCCATCGACTTTCAGTTTTCTAACAGCTGGCGGGTGAGTGCAAATCTCTAACTGATGAGAAGTGACTAATGACTAATGACTTATGACTGACGACTGATGAACGATGACTGATGAATGTTGACAGTTGGTTGATAACTGATTACCAATGACTGATGGCTAATGACTAATGGCTAATGATTAATGACTGAGAACTGATGAATGATGACAGTTGGTTGATAACTGATTACCAGTGACGAATGCCTAATGACGAATGAATAATAATCAATGACTAATGACTGAGGATTGAGAACTGATGAATGAAGGCAGCTGCCTGTTGACAGATAGTAAATGAGCAATGACTGATGATTGATAAGGGCTAGCTAATGATTGACTAGTCACTGATGATGATTGTTGACAGTTGATGACTGATGACAGACGTCTGATGATGGCTGATGACTCATAACCCCGTTGACCTATAATCGACTGATGACAGATTAAACAATGAGTGATGAATGATGATTACCAATAAAATATATATTTGATCGATTTCCCTATATCTCCACAGCATCATTGGTCTCTATACCACATTTGTGTTATTGGCCTCGCGCTTCATGAAATCCTTCATTGGTGGTCAAAATCGTAAAATCATGTTTGAGGACCTGCCCTATGTGGATCGAGTGCTGCAGCTATGCCTGGATATATACCTAGTGAGTCACTGTTAGCCATAAATTGTACATGAAAATTCTAAAACCCGTTTGCCTTGCAGGTGCGAGAGGCTCTGGAGTTTGCCTTGGAGGAGGATCTGTTTGCCAAACTGCTCTTCCTGTATCGCTCGCCCGAAACGCTGATCAAATGGACCCGTCCCAAGGAGGATTATATGGATGATGATGGTGATACCGATTCCATACCCAGTCGCATGAGTGTGCGACGACCTGAGCAACTACAGCAGCAACAGCAACAATAACATAGGTCTAATCTAAATGTTTGAGTTTAATTAGCGTATCCTTTACGTATATTTAAGTACGTATATATTTGTATATTTAGAGAGCGATTGCGTTAACGTAGGTTTCATAGTCCTTTTTTAAATTTATACTGCAATTAGTTAGAGAGAAGAGGGAAACCAATACACACACACACACACACACCCATCAAATACACTTACAATTAATTACTCTGTGTATGTAGTTAAACTTCGTCAAGTACTGCCGTGTGTGAAAATTTTATCTAGTGCATGTTCCATAGGGCATACCATACAGATCTATGCAAACTATATAGGAATTGTAACTGAAACAGAAACAGAAACTAATTCTAAGCATAAAGTGTTGTTGATTAGAGAAAAGGAAATAGCTAAACGAATTGATAGAAATTTTGCTTAAGTTAATTAACTAAGTCATAAATACGTATATGTGTATAAACTCTAATGAAAATATTTATTATAATAATATTAATAATAATAATAATAATAATGAGAACTCATATTCAGGGATTTTTAGCATTTTACAAAACGAAAATGAAAAACAAACGAAAACAAAACTAAAAACAAATAATTAAACTATGCATGCAAAAGCATTCAACTTATTTGCATAAGTTCAAACATGAAACACAATGTTTTTATATACATATATGTATATGTTTATATATATATTATAATGGAATGTCATATATATCATGTGTAAATCCGTGTGGTGTGCGCCAGCTTCAAATTGAATTTGTATTTATGTTGCCTTAGACAAGATGATGATATTATGTATTTGTATGTTTGTTATAGACTTAAAACTATATCTGTGTATGTTTGCTTGTATACTTATATATATATATATATATATAGATATATAGAGGAGCGTTGAATTTATTTCTAGGCATATCATATATATCACATGTTTTTTCTTTGTAATATCGCAAAATATCATTTGCTTCATATCAAAATGGAAGGCTTCAAATCAAAATCAAATCAAAGTGTATCTACTACGCCTGCATACTAAATACATATGCATATGTATCTCGAATAGGCAATCTCCAATTAGCTCTAGTTCAAATACACACAAACACACACACACGCCAACTAATAAATTTACATGCTATTTTATATAAACTTAAACAAAATTCATAAATGTAAAAAAACGGAAAAAAATCAGAGAATAAAAACTTAAACTAATTTTTGTACCAAGCAACGAACAAATTGAATGTAAAACTTAAACAATTTAATAAATAAAATATAAATTAAATGTACCTATTTTAAGCATATGAGAATTGAAAAAAAAAAAATTCTAACTTGAATACAAATAGAAATTTTTTTTGAGAAAAATTTAAGTTTTTGTTGTGGAAATAGTTTGAATTGGATTGAGTTGAGAGCTGAACATATAGCAATTGAATATACCTTAAAAATTCTGGAATTATTTTTAAATTTTTTTACATATTTTAAAATTTCAAGAATTTAAAAAATTAAAATTTTATTTGTGTACAAAATTTTTAAATGAAAATTTATTTAAACTTGCAATTTTGCAAAGTATTTTTCTTGATAGTGTTCTATAATTATAAACATATATAGTTCTGATGACTAAAATGATTTTGATATATTTTAAAAAAATTCAACACCTTTTACTAAAATAGTTTTTCAAGTGTAAACCTCTAGACTAGTTCCCATTGAGGTATAGAAATTTCAAGCTAAGTCAGCTTAAAGACAGAGTAGAGCTTGGTCTGCCCGCAAAGCCTTCCCCTTTGCGCCTACCCACTAAAGTCTTAAAATTCCAGCAGTTCTTCAAAATAACAGAATATCATTTATTA
The DNA here is from genome assembly GCA_018903745.1 of Drosophila repleta. Lineage (NCBI taxonomy): Eukaryota > Metazoa > Arthropoda > Insecta > Diptera > Drosophilidae > Drosophila > Drosophila repleta. Next base: position 12,106,036 of record JAEIGN010000396.1, read on the forward strand.
AACAAACTAATAATAACAATTTATAAATACATTACTTTTTTTTAGCACAACTTTATAAATAATATAAAATTCTTAGTTAAATTTTCGTTAAACTTCGTTCAGGTAATGCGTGTGGAGCAGTTGCGATAGTGCGTAAATTTGCTGTCGCTGCTGTCGAGGCTGTTGTCGCTGTCGTTACTCTGCTGGCGATTGAATTTGATGGCTGGATAGACCTCCTCCCACTGGGACTCGCTGCGACTGAGCACGCCACGCCGCCTGGGCGTCGCAAAGGAGCTCTCCTGCTGGCCGCTGGGCGTCCTGTGACTGGCTTGGACTGTGCTGACGCGTGTCGCGGCGTTGGGCAGAGGGTTGTTGAGCATCTGCGTCACGCTCTTGGACAGGCGTATGGACTGTATGCGATTGTAGCCACTGCCCGTGGGCTTGTAGCGCTCCAGCTTGGACGTGAGCCGTGCCATTTCAGTGCTCATCCACTCGGGTGCCCGCATGCTGACTCGCGAAGCTCTGCAAACGTACTAAACGGAGTGAGCAACGAACGCGTTCCTCTTATAGTACCCCCACAACGGCTTGAAGGTGATATAATTGGGGTGCATTGGCACATAATCGATACGCCTTGGCCGGTGGCATTGCATAAAGCCGAACTGCTGCAGGGCTTGACAAGTCAGACAGATTTGCCAGCGGCTAGCACAAAGAGAACCTTGCAACTGACCTATTAACTAAGCGATTTGTTGTGGTTTGTAACAAGGTAGAACAATAGATGTTACCCGGCATTGCGCGGGTATTTAGTGTAGGAACAAACGGTATTATTTATATAGATAACATTTAATTAAGAACTAACTGGACAAGAAGATGGATAAGTGGCACACATTCAAATCAGAAAAAACAGAATAGGCTATAAAATTCGAATTGCTTTGGATAGTGGTACAAGTGTTTTCTCTTTTTGGTCAACAAAGATATGCAGATCGTTGCTATGTACAAAAGCTAAGCGAAATGTCTTAGGAGACTTTGCAATTGTCATCGTGCAAGTGATCGCCGTCGAGCTGCACATCGTCCTCGGATGTGGAAAAGACGCCGCCCTGCAGCACTTTGTTCACAGCTGCGCGGGCCAAGTAGCCGGTGGTCTCCGAGTAGGGCAGCGAATAGAAGGCGCTCAGATCCTCCTGCTTGTTGGGCTGGCCCTGCTGCTGCTGCTGCTGCTCCGACGACTTGGGCGGTTGCTGTATGTTGTTGTCCTTGCAGTACATGGCGAAGGCCTCGGCAATGATGCCATCCAAATCAAGTGCCTGCTTGAAATGCAGCTCCGGATTGCTAGGAAGTGAGAGTATTAGAACTGTTTTCAGTATTTACTTCTGGTACTCGCTTTACCGGTTTAGTATAGTGGCCACAATGCAGAGTAGCTCCACGGTTATCTGCCGCCGCTCGGGGCGATCGATGCAGATTAGCGTCTCTTCCACCAGCAAATTGAATGTCAGTTCGCCGCGACTCATGCTCGTCAGCGTGGGCGTAGCAGGCAGATGATGACCCTGCGTCAAGATGCCCTGTGGCGTGCGCTGCAAAATCTCCCAGATCTTGTTATAGAAGTGCTTGGGCACGCGGCACAGGCAGCCCTCCAGCTGGCGTCGCTGCAGCGGCGTGAGTCTAGCGAGGAATATATAAAGTTTATACACGATTGATTTACTCTATAAACCATTTCACATACTTTTCCTCCACAGCCCACTCGCTGACTGTCAGCACCTTCTGCAGCAGAATGCGCACCTGGAACGGCGACAAGTTGTCCACGTCGATGCTTTGCTGTCCAGATATCTGCAGATAGATGCGCATGGCCTCCAGCACCCAGCCAATGCGTATTTTCAATATGCCGCGGAACATGGACGGATTGGTGGCAATGAGGCGACCGCAATAGAGAACCACCTCCTGCTGCAGCACGGCCTGGATAACGTCGTAGGGCTGCACACTCGTGTACATCACATTCTGAATCTCCGCCGGGGTCATGGGCTTGTCGAAGACCGTCTCCTTCTGGCCGATGATGCCAACGGTCAGCTCCTTGCCATTGACCAGCACAGTGGTGATAAAGGGACTGATCGAGTCCACAATGTGGTGCAGCAGCGAGGAACAGTAGCGCACAGCGCGCCAATAACGCAGCGAGCCAGCGCGATGATAGAGCTGCGTCAAGGCCGTGCTCACGTTGAGGCCATTCACCTCGAAGTGGGAGCCCTCGCGGTTGAGCAGTATGCCCCACAGCTGACACAGGCAATAGATGGACTCGGTGCTGCGCAGAGCATTGATGATATCCGGCGTGGGTTTGCTATCGTAATGCTATCATCAAGGAAACCAAAATTAGTCGAGGCAATAAAGGATTAGAGTAGAGTTCAACTCACTGCCACGGAGATCTTCTCCTCAACGTAGGTCAGCGCCTTGGGCACATCGGTTAGCGACTGATAGCCTATATACTCGTGGTTGATTTGCGAAAAGGCATTCTCGTTGTCTGTCAGATCGCTCTGGTTCATGAAGTCCAAGTGCTCAATGCAGGAGCTGCTGATGAGATTCTGCAGTCGGCCAATGCGCACCTTCATGCCATCGCAGTAGCCTTTCTTCAGCATGGCCAGCAGATCGAGCATCTCCTTGAACTGCGGATCACGCATGTGCTCCTCGCGTATCAACAGACAGACAGTGGGCCGGCCCGACAGACGCCAGTATTTGCCCACGAACTGCAGCTCTGTCTTGATGTCATCGATCAACAGGGCCATGTCGCGATACAGGTAGAAATCGGAGACCTCGAAGATGAGGGGATAGCAGAGCACAGTCATGCCGCAGATGCGATAGACCTTGCTGGTGCCGAGCGAGCCGACGGGACGCGAGGGACGACCCGAGAGGCCGACCTTGTGGTTGACGCCCAAATGCTGATAGACCTTGATTAGCTCCGTGGAGCTCCAGATTTGCACGGGCTCCACCTGAAAGGGAAGACACAGAAATCAGTTAATTGATGTATGTTTCATAACTTCATTCACTTACCTCGTGAGGAGTTTGGGTCTGTATGCCGTAGGTGGCCATCATGGCCTGTAGGCGCATCGACTCGGCAATGAGCACGATTTGCACCACCAAATCTGTGGCGGTGCCCTGCAAGCATCAAAAACAGTTAGTAAATCTTATAGACTCAAAGATTACACATTATTAAGAAGTTAGACAATGCATAGAGCCAATTCTTTACATGAATGTGTAAAAAATTATGCTAGCCAAATGCCAAAATGCATCAAAACAATTAGCATAACAATCACAAGGCACAGAAATGGAGAGAGACGGATACAGAGAGAGAGAGAGAGTGGGGAAGAGGGAGCGTTGAGGAGCTGGAAAAGGTGTGGAGCATACAGGACGCAAGGTGTTGAGGACTTAAAACATGCTACGGACAAAAGTTAAAAAAAAAATACTCGTAACAATAAACATAAAAAATTACTTACAAAAAGTTTTAAGAATATTTTAAATTGTTTCAAATTAGTGCAGGCATTTGAATTATAAAAATATATATATATAGTTATTAAGTGAGAATAAATTTATAAAAAATTAATGCAAGGCTGCAAAACTGCTTGGAAACTGAATAGGTTCATTGCAGTATCAAAAATTTGGAATAAAAACAAAATTTATTATTTAGTTAAGTTTTGTAATTAAAAAAAAATTAATAATTTTCTTAATATTTATTTTTAATCATTTGAAAATGTTGTCAAATGCGTAATAATGATTACTCAATGCTTTTATTCATGTATGTATATGGCACTTTTATTTAACTTGTAAATTTATTCTGAATTTATTTTTAAAATAATAAAAAATTAATTTCTATTATTTTTAGTATATTAAAAACATTTGCTTTAGCGTTTTTAAATATTTTAAAACTTACAATTTTTTCTTATTTATTATTTTATTAATATTATTATTATAAAATTATTTTTTTTATTTTCATTTTCTATTTATTTTTATTAACTTTTCAATTTAATTTTCAATTTTATTTTTTATTATTTTGAAAACTTAAAGATTTTGATTTTGCATTTAATTTCTCTGATTTTGCAGCCTTGTTTCGTTTAGTAAATAAATATCACAGATAAATATAAAGATATTAAAACCGAAATTTAGGAAATTCTTTGCCATTTGAACTGCCAATTTGTTGCCTAGACAACGCGCAATGAGACAATGGAGAACCCGCTGATATCATTTGAACCACAAATTACCTGCTGGGTATCCAAAATAAGCGGAACGCGTCGATTCTATTTTAATTTTGTGTTCATTCATGTTTTTTTTTAGTAGAAAAATAAATAGTTTAACAAGGGCGTTTAATTAGTAAACACAATATTTGTTTAATTTTTAGTTTTTTTCTATCTGATTGAAGCGAAAGTAGCGCGAACTGTTTTTTTAGTCCTGTTGGAAGCGCCCCACGCAAAACAAAAGCGAAATTGGTTAAAAAAAATTAAAAGAAATTCAACTTGAACTTGAACTAACTACTTAATGCTTGCTTTTAGGGGGTTAAGTACATAACGGTTAGGGAACAAGAAGCCAAACTGAATACTACGTAGTTGGGGCGTTGCCCAAGATTAGGTGAACCATTACTTACAGTGCCCGGTTTAGCCTATGCATTTTTATGTAGTAGAAGTAGAGCGTGTGTAGGAACAAAATATGCAGTAGATTGTTTTTTTTTTTTTGGTTTTGGTTTTTTTTTATAGATAAGAACAGAGTACCGAAAAGAGTAAAGAAAAAACTTGTTTGATTTAGATACAAATAAGCAGAGGAGGGTAAATAATGTCACTCTATATACAATTAACACAGCCACAAAATTAAATAATATTATTTTACTTTCTTTTCTTTAAAATAAATAACTAATAAGATGTTTGAGTGTATGTATGTGTGTGTGTGTGTGTATGCATCCCAGTAGGAAATGCTGGGCTAAAACTAGAAGGGCATTTACTATACTATATACAAGACTGAAACTAGAAGGCAATTTACTATACTTTGTACACGACTGAAGGTTATTCAAAAATATCATTGGATAGTCAAAAGAAGACGAAAGTACCTGATTTAATGCCTTACGACTTACTGAAAAAGTGGTGAATTAAATTTTGCACGATGTTTCAAAAGCTTTTTATCTAGAATTTAAGTAAATAAAATTGTTATTAATTTTTCAAAATTTATAAATTTAATTTCAGGTAAAGAAAAGAGCTAACGACTTTATTTTTCAGTTCACCTCATACAGAATAAATCATACAACTTGAGAATTTTTAAGTTAAGAATTTTAAAAAATTAATAAATTTTTGAAAATTTTATTTGAAATTAATTTCAAGAAGAAACCGTTTATTAACGTTAGTCCTAGATTTGTTTTCCTTATGCAACACTACTAAAAGGATTAACCGCGGAATATAAATAACTTTATACTATAAAATTTATGAAACAGTTTTTATATATCTGCATTTTGCTCTACAACTTAAGCCGAATTGAAATTCCCCAAAATTCGAAATTCCTGCTGGGATGGATCGTTAAAATGCCTTGTATATGTACCCTATATATAATATATATATATATATATATATATATATATATATATATATATATATATATATATATATATATATATATATATATATATATATATATATATATATATATATATATATATATATATATATATATATATATATATATATATATATATATATATATATATATGCATATGTATCGAGTGCTTAGTGTGTGTGTGTCGCCAAATTTTAGAATTTGGATAAGATTTTTATAAGCTAATGTGCAAAAAGAGAGCTAATAAAAAAAGCGCATAAATTTTGTATACATAAAATTTGGATAATATATATGTATATGTAGATAGATCGTTTAGGACGATCTAGTTGAGTGCGAGTAATTTGGTAGTGTTTGGAATTTGTGGGGCTACTTACTTTGTGTTTATCATCGAAAGCTTTGCCCTGTTTATAATATTGTATGCCAACCAATAGAAATATTTTATGGATTGTGGGGATAAATACGATAGAGTTTTTGATTTTCGATTGTAGCAGTAGCATATATATGTTGTGGTAGTAGAGAAATGGACAAAATATATATGTATATGTATATGTATATGGTATAAGTAGGATTAAATAGCCAATTGAATTACGTAGCCCAGAGTAAGGAGATTAAAGTAACATTACAAATCAATTCGAATACCAATTAGACAGCGAACGCAGACACACACAGCAGACAGCAGACACAGTAAACAGCAGCAGCGGCGGCGCTGGCAGTTAGCTGAGCCCCTAATCCCGGGTCAGTGATACATATGTATGTATGAGAAGTACCCGCTACCCGCTCCGCCATTGACTCACCTGAAAGGCTGAATAGCGACCCGCACGCCGCGGACGATTGTAGCTGGGCAAATAGCGCCTGATGGGATCCAGCTCGTTGATGTGCAGCAGTCCAGCTGTCAGCAGCTGGGCAATGATGAAGAACGACTGCCCCCAGAGGAACAGGGATTGCGAGGGCGCGCGCATGTAGGAGCCCTCACCATCGGGCGCATAGTACATGGTCACGACGGGATCTCCGTTCGCATCGGTGTGCAGGCAGCGACGCAGATCGTTTTGGAACTCCTCAATCTGCTCATTGTTGTTCTTGAAGACACCGTCGATGATCATGGTGATGAAGAACAGTGGCCATTCGCACTCGAGGCCCTCGAACTCCTTCAGCTCGCCAGCCTGATAATAGCGACGCGTTTTGTCCTCCGCCTTGCTGAGGAAGCCATCGCGGGTGAAGCGCTTGAAGCCCATCTTGCTGCGCAGGCGGTTGACCACATTCTGTTTGGTCTGTTCCACAAGGCGATCTTCGTGGGAAGCGAAAGCTGGGAAGGACAGAGTCAACAGCAGCGATGCATCCACGCCCTGGAAGAGTGAGGGATTTTAGATTTGATATAAATTGTGATTGGCTTCTATGTTGCCTTGGAGCTGGATTCACGCGGCAGCATGGTCTCGAAGATGCTGCGATTGCGGTTGTGTGCATCGATGTCCACGTAGACGACGCTCCAGGAGGCGCCTTTCTCGCCAAACAAATTGCAGCCGTTGATGGCCTCCAAAGCGGACTTGGCCATGCCTAAAAGGAAGTTGAAGTTAGCACGGATAAAATAAGTCTGTTTTATAGATATATCACCAATGGATGAGGCATGTATCTCGGGCGTGCCATTGTTGTACTTGGAGCCGCGCTCCCACATGCCGAAGTCTGGTGTGCGATACGCGCGCTCCACATAGTACACCAGATTCTGCACAAAGGCCACCTCGTCGTGGGTATAAATGATCTGCAGTCCGGATGTGATCATCTGCACCAGGAACAGCAAATACAAGGAGACCTACAATGGAAGGGGATGAGGATTAGTTGTCTATATGATATATTGAACTGCTCAACTCACGCAATCAATTTGCAAATGATTGTAGAACTCATCCGGGTAGATCTTTTCGCCCGTGTGCAGTTGGAATTTGCTGTGGAGCGCATGCTGATTGGACTGGCGCTGCTTGAAGAGCTCCACGCGTGCCGCCTGCTTCACCCAGCACTCCAGAATGCCGCGCATGCACTTGACCGTGCTCTGGCCGAGCTCGTAGGACTTGCCGCGATCATCGTCGATGCGTCTGTACGCCTGATACAAGCTCCACACAGCCGATGCACAGTAGACACTGTCACGTACCGAGCCAACGACCTGATCGGTGCTCATCACCGGAAACAGGCCAGTGATGGGGCTCTGGTAGCGCAGCAACTGGCGTTTAACTAAAGGGGGGAAAATGAAGGAATTAACATGAATTAGAAATAAGTTAAATATAATTATAAATCACTCTTCAATCAATGTTGGACATTAGCCAATCGAAATTCGTATAACTTCGGCAGCCATCAAAACAAACGCACACCAAGAAAGACCTTTTAATATATATAACGGCGTGTAAGTGTGTGTGCGCTTGCTTCAAGCTAACTTATGCTGTAGGATCATATAGCAGTGTGCTCATCTCCCTCTATCTAACACTGTTTGTTGAGAGAGTAAGCATAAAGTGTGAGATCAGCAGTGAGGACATCTCCCTCTAGCACATTAGACTTATGGTTGATAGGTCCCGTTGCTTGCTGAGAGTGCAAGCAAATTAGAGTGCAATGTTAAGCTAAAATTGCTGCATTTAGAGTGCAATGTTAAACTAGAATTGCTCCACTCAAATATTTTTCTTCAAAAATTAAGTGATTGCATCAATATTCGCGCCTGATTAGAGTTTACTCAAGTGTCAATGGCTTTAGCACGCATGCCGTGCAGCAACATGTTTTTGCGACTTTGTTTACAAATGCAAATAAACAAACCGCTAATTTGCCATGGACAACAAGGCAGAGAGTGGGAGAGCAAGCGAGAAAGAGAGCGGAACACAGTGGGAGAGCAAGAAATCGCAGACGCTAGCTAAACAGCTGCCGTTATTTAGTGGCAAACATTGCGAACTGTTTATAAATAGAACGCGCTGCGCCGCATCGTGGCAACAAATTGGTGCTAAATTGGCTGCCCTACACAGACGCCGCCAAGGTTATATAAAACGAATGCACCTCAACGGAGATTGTGCTTCCGCTTGATTTTGTGCTAATTACCGATGCCATAGTAAATGTCCAGCTGCTTGACAGTGTCCTCATAGTTGATGGTCTTCAGAAATTGATCCAGATTGATGTCCTCTAAGCTATTGTGCCTGCCACTTGTCGAAATACCACTCTCTGTTGCGCCTCCTCCAGCTGCGCTGCCGCCAGGTGTTGTAACTAATACGCCGAGTCTGTGTAGGGCAAGTGCGATGCGAGTTGTCAGCATATAAAGTGCAAAAATTGCATTTCATTTGAATACTTACGATTTCGGCACATTACGCATTGTAGTTGGCTGCAATTAAACGCCTTTTCTGGCTATAATTGCTAGCTTTAATTGAAAATTGTGTACGCAGAAGAAAAAAACATATACCCTTCAAGAAGTCAAATGTGATTTGCAATGAGACCAGCTGCGCGCACAGACACATATTAAGCGCATTTCACAAGGTGGCAGCATGGGCGGTCAAGCTTTTTATGCGAATGTGACGTCAGTGAGACAGAATGTGTATAAGAGCTGGTGTAGTTGTATAAATCGTTTCAATGAAATCACTCTAATAAAACTAGATAAGAGATCTTTAGGTACAAATATATTAATCATAAAGTTTAGTTTACTTCATCAAGACATTTCAATTCATTCGAACTGGTTTTCGAATGCCCTTGTGCGCGCGCAACCTTGTGCCCGCTCATCACTTATGCACGATATGGCCACCCTGTTTATCGAACAGCTGTTGCGCACAGCTGCTGGTCCCAAGCAGGTTTTCGTACACCTCTCTTTTTTCGTCTTGGCATGTCGCACCTCTTTGACGGACGGGCGCAGGCGGCTGCTGTCGCTGGAATTAACTAAATCATAATCATCATCTATCAGCCAAGCAAGTGAGATCATCTGCCCATTGTTGGCCATGAAATGCAGCCGCTGAGCATGTGAAGAGCTGCAACTAGAAAGCCAAGTCAACACGCAACGAATGTACTTAAAATAGTCTCTTAAGGATGTGGCCACTGTTAATACTCGTCAACGTGCTCCAGCTGAGCGCGACTCTTGCCCAAAGCAATCCGGATGTGGTCATTTTGCCCAACTTGCCAGAGAACCATCTCCTACGCTACCTCAACACCTTTCCCAAACTGAAGCGTCAGATGATGCAGATCCCGGTGGAGTCGCCCGCGTGCTGGGGCCACGAGCGGAACTGCAGCGCCGAGGCGCGCTTCCAGACGCCCCACTGCCCCGGCGACCACACCGGCTGGGTGCAGAGCAAGGAGGCCCAGGTGCAGACCTTCTACTACCAAGCGGACTTCGGCTTCATCCAGCAGCAGCTGTCGGAGCTGACGCCCCAATGTCTGCCCAGGTATCTGTCGGACTCCTCGCTGGAGTGCACGCGCTACCTGCGCTTCTGCCGAGGCCGCAACCTACTCATCGATCTCCGCGACCTGCCGCATCGCAAGGAGCGCATCCGCTACCACATGGACGTGCTGAAGCCCGGCCAGATCCTCGGCCACTGCGAGCTGAATCGCACCCGCCTCCAGGGCGAAATGGATCACATTGGCTCCGCGCTGCAGTCCTGGGCGCCGGAGCTGCGCTACTTCGACGTGCTGCCCCAGCCGCTGCTCGAGAGCGGCGCCTGCGACCTGGTCGTCAACGCGCCTACCTTCATCATGAAGATCGACGCCACCTATAATATGTACCACCATTTCTGTGACTTCTTCAATCTCTACGCCTCGCTCTTCGTCAACCAATCCCACCCGGCGGCCTTCAACACGGACGTGCAGATACTCATCTGGGAGACGTACCCATACGACTCACCCTTCCGGGACACCTTCAAGGCCTTCACGCAGCGCCCCATCTGGACCCTCAGCGAGGTCCAGGGCAAGCGGATCTGCTTCCGCAATGTGGTCCTGCCGCTGCTTCCTCGCATGATCTTTGGCCTGTTCTACAACACGCCCATTGTGAGTAGAGTCTGATGTTGCCTTACCAAATCCTAATCTCTTTGTCTTACAGATCCAGGGCTGCTCGAACAGCGGACTCTTTCGCGCCTTCTCCGAGTTCATTTTGCACCGACTGCAGATACCCTACAAGCCGCCAGTGAGGAAACTGCGCATCACATATCTCTCTCGTCGCACAAAATACCGGCAGGTGCTCAACGAGCAGGAGCTGCTCGCCCGGCTCGAAGCCAACGAGGATTACCAAGTGCAGCGCGTCTCCTACGAACGGCAAGTCATATATACCCTATATACTCTGTAGCTTATATAAGTTCTCTGCTGTAGCCTCTCCTTTGTTGACCAACTGGAGATCACCCGAAACTCGGATATACTCATTGGCATGCACGGCGCTGGGCTGACGCACCTGCTCTTCCTGCCCAACTGGGCTTGCCTGTTCGAGCTGTACAACTGCGAGGATCCCAATTGCTACAAGGATCTGGCACGTCTGCGTGGCGTGCACTATGTCACCTGGGAGCATCGCGATCTGGTCTATCCACAGGATGAGGGCCATCATCCGGAGGGCGGCGCCCACGCCAAGTTCACCAATTATCGCTTTGATGCGCAGGAGTTTGAGCGCCTGGTGGCTCAGGCGGCCACGGAGGTGCGTGCCCATAAGGACTTCCAGTATGTAACAGCATTAGCACAGCATGATGAGCTTTAGTTAAGACTTGACGCTTTGTGATTTGTTTGACCAATGCATTTATTTGTTTTTAAAAGTAAACTGACTTTCGAAATGACATTTTGAAAAACAATCGATAACATTTATATTGTGGCGGCAGGTTTTGAACGAGTGTGGCAACGCCTGCACAGCCAAGGTATTCCATATGTGCGGTAATTAGAAATGAAAAGCGTATGGAAAATAAATAGAATACAATTAATAAAGAAAATTAACTAAAATAATTGATATTAATGTTTGCTTACAAATTCATTTAATGAATTTGACTTCGAATTAAGTGCTTCAAGTTCGAACTTCGAATTCAGCTGGTTAATTGTGAGCCTTGTGGCAACACTGACAAATCAGCTGTTTTTTTTTGTTTATACGACGGTTGCCAAATTGAAAGTCTTTAGTTCAAGTGCGCTTTATTTAACATCTGTGAATTTTGCTGTATTTTTTCATTATGGGTCACTCGGAAATTACTGCTACGAAGATCTACCACTACGATGCATGCGATACAGCAGATAAATGTCTGCTATCAGCGCCGCTGCACGCCTTTCAGAGCTACGTGGATCAAGCAGTCTGCAATTCGCTGGCCATAAATACTGTGCAAAATAAACCAAAGTACGGCGCCTGGGCTACCATACAAGACAGTCTAAGTGTCCTGCCCATAATATTGCCCACATTGCTGGGCCTCACATTGTCGCAGCTGCTCTGCCAGCATCTGCCGTTGCGTTCCACCCGGCGTTTCCTGCTGGAGTTCCTGCTAATTGGGCTGCCCACTGTCTGCAGCAATTCAGTGGCCAGTGACTATAATAAACACTACTGTGTTGGGGTTGGAACACTGATTGCCTTGCTGCTCTTGCGCTGTGGCCCCTGGCGAGGAGCTGCAGCCCAGCACTGCTTCGCGGTGGGCAAGAAGCCCCCCGCCATTACTCTGCTAAGAGCCACGTCATACATCGTCACTGGCTGCGCCATCCTGGCCGTAGACTTTAAGCCGTTTCCCTTCGCATGGCGCAAGAATCGTGAATATGGCGCCTCGCTAATGGACCTCGGCATTGGCATGTTTGTCATGTCCATGGGCGTCGTCTCGCAGCGCGCCCGGAGCGTGGCCGACATGAGGCGAGTGCTGAGGGTCGTGCTGCCCCTGCTGCTGCTCGGCTTGGCGCGCACTGTGGTCATCACGCTGATCAACTACCATCAGGATGAGCACGAGTACGGCACCCACTTGAATGCCTTCTTCACGCTGGGACTTACCAAGCTGCTCGCCAGCCTCTGCAGTCTGATCGCGCGCTCCGACAAGCACCTGCTGCCGCTATCACTGGGTGAGTGGCTGGACCTGGGGGGATTATGAACTGAGCTAATATTTATCTCTTACAGTGATACTTGCGCTGCACGAGCTGATCTTGCAGTGGGGACTCTCAGCCTACGTCATGTCCGAAGCCAGTCGCGATAATTTGTTCAGCGCCAATCGCGAAGGTCTCAGCGCGTTGCCTGGCTGCATTGCGCTCTACCTGCTGAGCATGTGGGGCGGCAAGTGGTTCAAGGCACAGGATAGGCTCAACTATGGACAGTTCATGGCGAAGTTGCGCAAGATGCTGTTGGTAACCATTGCAGCCTGGCTGTTGGTCTTCGCCTGCATCTTTCCCTTCGGCATAGCTCGCGTCACCTTCAACTCGGGCTACGTCTTCTGGCTCTATGCTATCGGCACCTTGCTGCTGCTGCTCTGCACGTTCCTGTTCGAGTTCTGCCTGATGGCGCCGAAGGAGAAGCTAACGCCTTTGCCCGCCGTCGTGGAGACCATCAATATGAATGGACTAACCCACTTTATGCTCTGCAACTTCCTGACGGGCCTCGTGAACTTGACTCTAAATCCCGGCAAGCGCACCAACGGCGAGTGCGTGGCCATCCTGATGGTCTACCTGCTGGCCAGCACGGGCGTAGTCTACGTCCTGTTCCGCAAGGGCATACGCATTGCCTAAGCTGCAGCCGACATTATCTTTTATATTAAATAATCAAATCTTAAACTTATATTTGAAGTATTTTAGAGCCAAGTGCTGCCTTTAAGGACGTATAATAATATATCAAATAAATACAAGCAAGAATATAAATAATATATATAAATAAATATAAATATGACGATAAATATTATTTATATATATACATATATATAATTTATATTTAAAAATATGTATATATTGATATTTATGTATATAGATTTTAATAATAGTCTGATAAATATTAATATTGCTGCATACCAAATTAATCTATAAAATCCTGTAGGGAGTACCTGACTAAAAGACACCCTCTGCAGAGCTGCTAGTTCCATCCATATGCTTAGCATCCTATTTCTTTTGTACTTAAGTATTTGATATTGCATTTGGAATATTTTATATGTTTTATGTTAATTTTTTATATGTAATCAAACTCAAAAATTAAAAAGTTAACTGAACTAAAGATGAAGTGAGAGCTTAAATTGATATATAAAATTATAAAAGAAAATATATATTAATTTAAGCTCTTTTTAAGGAAGACGAAGATTGATTAATAAAAATATAGAAAAAATAATTTGTATATATTAATTTCAGCTTTTATTTTTTCACTTAAATTTTGTATTTTTATATTATATTTTTATATTATTTTTTATTTTTTATATTATTTTCATACATAAATACATTATTTTTATTTCCAACTTCTTGTTCATTTAACTTTTGAACATTCAATTTTAATTTTTAAAATTTGTCTTTATATAAAGTGAAATTTAATATTATACATATATATATATATATATTTTCTATATATAGAGCTCTTTTTCCCTTTACTTTAATATATTATATATTTTTTTATAAATATATTTATATTTTATTTAAATATTTAATATTTATTTTAAATCTTCTTAAATTTAAATGTAATATATTCCTTTAAATATAAAAAAAAAACTAATTTAAACTTTCACAATTTATTTTGCAAAATATTTTAAAAATCTTTTCGAATTTCCCCTGAAATCTTTATAAATATATAGATTATTAATAACAAGAAAATAGTCCGGTTTATACATAAATTTCGATTGTCCAATTACAAATATAAATATGTGTATGTATATATTGCTATCACGTCGACATGGACTCGAAGGGCATGACCTGGCCGTTGGGCGTGACCAGAAAGAGTATGACGGGCTCCTTGTCGCCGGACCTGTCGCCTGAGCAGTGCTCCCTGGTCGCGTTCTTGTACACCTCGTAGATGTGGCAGCCGTTCTCGGTGCGCACCAGACGCGTCCACAGCCACTTCTTGCCCAGCTGCTGCAGGTTGGCCGACAGCTTGGACTTGAGGCGATGATAGGCGATCGAGGCGTGCGAGAGCGAGGCCTTCATGCGCTCCGACAAGCTGATGGAGTCACCAGTTCGCTGTCCGCCATCGCACACGGGATGGGCGAAGTCCACGTGCGCTGTGCGTGGTCCGGCTGAGCAAGGGGATTGGCTGCGGGAGCAACGGGACTGCGACTTGATGCTGGAGGACTTAGTGGGCCAGTTGCTGCCCTTCGACTTGGCGCTGGCGAATTTGCAGTTGCTGCTGGAGGAGCTGTACTTAGGCATTTGGCCCGTAAGACGGGTGAGCGAGGTGAAGCTGCCCTTGTCGCAAATGGGCGGGTTGGCTGTGGGAGGATCAGTGGGAGGATGAGTGGGAGGAAGAAGTGAAGGCTATGCTGAATGGATACTCCCATGAGTAAGAGATTGTGTTCGAGGAAGGTGTATTTATATTATATATGTGCGAGGTCTGTTCTAAAAGTATTGCAAATGGGAACAGCTTCGATTGAGGAGCTGAAAAAGATATCGAAGCAGGAGGAAGATCACAAAGAAGTCTCTAAAATCTATGTAGGGATTATTTTGCTGAACACTCTATAGCTATTCATAGTCTCAAAAACTACCACAACTTTTCGAACAGACCTCGCAGAGTTTACACTCCTCACTCTTACCCTGCTGATGGCAGATTTTGGTGGCTCCAAAGAAGTAGAGTATGCGATCCAGCATCATCATAATGAGCTCGTCCGGATACGGACTGAGTTTATCGATGAACCGACTCGGTCTCTCCTGTCGGACTGGCGGGAGAGCCCTCTGGGCCTGGCAGCCGCAGCAGCAGCCGCGGCAGCAGCAGCAGCAGCAGCTCATCTTCTCCTTATTCCGTTTGCAGCTGAGTTCCATAGAATGGAATTTTATTCCAACCTGTCTGAAATTGTGTATTTGAGTGTCAGTGCTAAGCACATTAGAGATATATATGTATATATACATATATAGTATATATAGTGGGGCATTTATCGTTCTGTCTTAATGTCCTGGGCCTGGGCAGATGTCAAAGGTGCGATATCCGGCTTAGCGCGCTGCAGCCTTTGCCTGGGCGTCACAAAAGATAAGATTTCTATTAAGGAAATGACAGAAATTGCGCGCATTGTGTCCATAGGCGATGTCCCTGATGGCGATGATGATGATGCTGAAGGAGCAGAGGAAGATGAGGACCAAGAAGAAGAAGAAGGTATTTTTTTGTGTCCGTTGGGGCACAGCAGGATATTTAATTTAATGACGCAAACAAAGCAACAGTCAAGCATAGGCAGGTTAAAGGCGAATCAAGTTGAATGGGAATGGAAAGGGGAAGGGGGCTGGGGCTGGGGCTGGGTGAATGGGGCGCAAATGACCAGCGAATGAGCTGCTGGGAGGGTATAAGTGGGGTACATGGACTAGGTTGATGAGTTGATGAGGGGAAGTGAGAGGGGTAGACAGAGAGAGAGAGAGAGAGAGAGAGAGAGAGACAGAGAGAGAGAGAGAGAGAGAGAGAGAGAGAGAGAGAGAGAGAGAGAGAGAGGGAGAGACAGAGAGAGCGGGAGAGAGAGTGAGAGAGAGAGCGAGAGACAGAGAGAGAGACAGGGAGATAGAGAGAGGGAGAGAAAGAGAGGGAGAGAGAGAGAGAGAGAGAGAGAGAGTGAGAGAGAGAGCGAGAGACAGAGAGAGAGACAGGGAGATAGAGAGAGGGAGAGAAAGAGAGGGAGAGAGAGAGAGAGAGAATTTATTTATGAATGCATTTGAAATGAATTTAAAATTACTTCTTTCCTCCAAATCCTCCACCAACAAAAGGTAAGGGTATTTCATATTCGTCATTTTATCTCAATTTCATTTGATGATTTCTTTTGCTTCATCTCGATTGTTGGCGCAATCTAATTACAGCAAGAGTTTCCGCTGCTTTCCGATGCGCCTTTGGGTGCCAGTTTGGGCTCGACTTGATGCGCTTTTAATGTGATATCCTTTGCACAGGACGCAGGACATGAAGCATTTGCTAGCTGCGTCTTATCTGATGTTGGCCACACAAATGCAATTTCCTGCAATCGCAACCCTTTTAGCCACCCCACGCACGGAGTTAATAGTTGGGAGTCAACCAAATCCATCAAGAAGTGAGGGAAAGGAGGGAGGGGGGGGGGTAGGGGGAGGAGCAGGCGTAGCACGCGCTGTGTAATTGATGTTGCATGTGGCTGGGGCCAGCTACACCTGTGCGCACAGCTGCTGTTGCCATCGCCTTTGTCATACGCTTTTTGATGACAGATTATTTTCATTAGCCAAAAAAAGCAGAAGTCGGCGACGTTGTCCATTTGCCTCGCACGTGGCGCCCGGTAAAAAAGCTGAATATGGGAAATATTCACGTCGAAATTATGGGAAACGTTAATTATTACGTATTTTCATGTTTTGTTAAACATGCCAGGCGAATCAGGTTGACAACAAGCCGGATTGCTGCGGTAGGATGTGACTGACTGCAAGATACTTATTCAGTTTAAGCCCATCTCCAGGGAATGATTGAAGTTACTCAATAAAGTAGGAAAATATTAGAATATGTAAATTATTACAGAAGTACCTTCCATGCTATATGGAGAATATAGCAGTAGCCGATTTGCCACGCCCTTAAGAGACATATGCATATATCATTTTGGGTCAATCAATAAAGAAGCTCAAGAGTAACTCAATTTTCCTACACTTTCTAGCTCGAAAACTTTAAAAGAATTAGCCTTGATGCACATATATATGTATATATATACTATATACTCCATACATACTTCATATACATATCATTTTCGCCTTGGGTACTCTAGATGAGAATCTATACCAAATGTCAAGCCTCAGGAACTTAAGTAGACACAATTCTGTGATACCAGATATAATATCTTAAGATTGCCCACATCCGTAAAGGGTTTACCAACGAGTATATATCCTAAATATCAAAAGAATAAACGGATGGAACGATCATTAGAACTTTAGGCTGTCCATATAGACCCACGGACAGGCAGACAGACGTATAGAAGTACTGACAGCAAGACGAGCAATGCACAAAGCCAATATACTCTTCTTTACACCTCATGAGTAAGTACAACAAGAGGAAGAATTTTCGTCCTTTACCAACTGCCAATTTGCTGACTTTGTAGTACAGAACACATATACATATATGTATATAGACTGCAAATCGGATTTCATTCAGATTGCTTTTACAAAAAAATGAAGAGAAGAAAAACTCGGCAAATAAATAGAAATGTGTGTATGCATATGCATAAATAAAGCCCACATGAGTGTGTGTGTGTGTGTGTGGTTGGGCATCTCAATCACTGTGAAGAGGCTTAGTGCAGGCCCTGGGGAAATCGCTTAAGCCGTTCATAATGAGTATTATGACTGGCTGCCTGCGTGCCTGCCTGCCATGGAGTCTTTTTTCAGCTCTCTCAGTCGGCTTGGCCAGCCAACCAAACGGCATTGAAATTTGCAAACATAACAGAGCCACGCACTAAATGGTCGAGAATACTCGAAAGATTATTTGGCACAGTAAGGAATTGTTTTCAAAAGGATTTTAATTATTTTTCATTATTCGCTTTTTTTTTGCTTATTTCAATGAGCTGCAAATGGCAGAGCTTCTGTTCATATTTCAAAGAAGAACTTTTTGGAGTATTTAACAGTCTTTAGATTTGAGATAGATGGAATTGGAATTGGAATTGGAATTGATTCTCTGTATCTTGATGGAATCTCCAGAATCTCCCCTTCTCTTTCCTTCACTTTTCTGTCTACCTACCTCCCTCTCTCCCTTCCTCTCTCTCTCTTTTGCTCTGCCTCTGTCCATCTCTAGGCATCAGTACGATGAAGCCTATATCTACAATCCATATCACATAGATAATTACAAATTTTAATAAAAATACCTTTTTTGCTTATAAAATAGTTAAAAGTTCTGTCCGATTACTTATCTTCAGTTAAAATTAAATTTAAAAACTTTTTTTTTATTAATTAAGTAGTAAAAAAATAATAAAAAAATATAATACTTTTATTTTTTATTGCTTATATACTTTAAATATTTTGCAAAAATATTTGTTAAGTTTTTAAACATTTCAAATATCTACATATAAAATTTTAACAAATTTTGGAAGCTTTAAAAATATCTTCAAAAATATGTAAAATATCTCTAAATTGCGTATTATATTGTAAACAATTTAAAAAAATTAAATATAAAATTATTTAAAATATTTCACATGCTTTCCAAAATATTACAAATATATTTTAAAATATTATATAAATTTTTCAATATTTTTAGAATATTTTTCAAGATATGTTGAATATTTTCCAGAATATTATTAATGTTTTCTCAGATATTTTTAATATTTGTACAAATCGAAATATTTTTTAAAACACTTTTAATATATTCAAAATATTTTAAATTCTCTTAGCTATACATAAATGTACATACTTCTATGACTTATTTTTTAATTTTTTATATATTTTCTTAGTTATTTTTTCGAATTTACTTTATAGGTCTTCTTAGTATTTTTTCCAAATTGCATTTCCATTTTATTCCAGCATATTTCTTTTTTTATTTTGTTAATTTTTTTTATTTGTTTTCTGTGTTTTGTTTTTTTTTTTATTTTTTTTATATTTATTTTATAATTTTAATTTATTTTAGTTTACTTTTTAGGTCTTCTTAGTAATTTTTCCAAATTGCATTTCCATTTTATGATTGATGAACTCAGGGCTACATAACTTTACAATTTACGCTGTGAAGCCTTAAATTATTTTGACAATTTATTTAGTATATTATTCATTTGATATATATGGGGCTTCAGAAGCACCTCAGAAAGAGAGAGAGAGAGAGAGAGAGAGAGAGAGAGAGAGAGAGAGAAGGGAGAGGGAGGCATGAGCAGCTTCCAGCCATGGCCCACTCTAACAACGATTATATAACATTGAATTTGTTTGCTGGCAACAGCTTAGAGCAAGCGGAGCCAGACTCATGCCTCGATGCAAAACAAAATGCTTATCGAGTGGAATTTTTATCGCAGCTTAAGTGTCATGGCAGCAAAAAGGAAGCAGCGCAGGACAGCTGAATAGAATATATATATAAAAGAGAGGCTGGGAGAGGGAGAGAGAGAGGGGGAAGGAGAGAGGGGGGAGAGAGGGGGAAGGTAACAATAGTTGTTGAATGCTTTTGCAATGCTTTTAGCCAGAAATTGCGCAATTTGTGGAGCAATCAATGCGAATCCAAAAAAGTGTTGCAGACGCTGCAATGGGGCATTCAGCCAGCCAGGACACGAAGGACATGAAGGAGCTGTTGCCATGCGAACGCAACTCAATTGCGCTGCTGTTAAATCGTGTGGAAGCTGATATGATTATGCGTGTAGCCATAGCAATATGCAGCAATTAGCACGAGATATATATATATATAGGCTAAAGAGCCTTAAAGCCAGTCCAGTCCAGGATCAACAGTCAACCAACAACAATCGCATTATGTGATTGAGTCACAAACATTAGCAAGATTAATTCCTTCCTTTGCTACGCTCTCAGAATCTCAGATAACGTTATGCATCATTGTGTCAGGGCATTGACAAATCTCGGTTGGTATAAAAAAAAAAGAAGAGAAAGAAAAAAAAGTGAATTGAAACAATTTCGATATTTTTCTTGTAGCTGAAATGCGATAGCCCAGCCCGAGCTAACCCACTTGCTACGCCTCTGCCTAGGCCGACACACTCCAGGGCGAATCATTAAATCGCAAAGTTTGCCGTTCGCATTTTACAACAAAACAAATGTAAGAAGTTTGATAAACCTCAAAACAAGCCATGAAGTCGGGCGTCAGCGACTGCAGAATACTCGTTCAGAAGCCAGAAATCAGCTTTGGGTATATATCAAGGGGGTGACTGATGTGACTGAAGTCTAAAGTTTTTAAGTTTTGTAGGAGATATTATAATATCAAGAGATCAAAAAAGAGCAGAGAGTATATAGTATATAGTCTATACGATATGGTATAGTATATAGTATTTGGGCTATCAATAAGTTTATGTTCCAAATTTCAGATGGAGGTGGATTATACATAGCCGATATACTCTGCTCTCTCTCTATCTGGGCGAGTATAAAACCAGAGTGAGAAATAAAAAATGAAATTCGCAATAAAAAGTTTGGGAGACAGGACGTTCGTTGCCCTGGCAAACACACATGCACACACAGTCTCCTGTGTGTGTGTGCCCCGCCCCGCGAGCGCATTTAATAAAGCCCAAATGGAATGACTTTTTTTCTTTACTTCTTTTATCTCGCTTTCTCTCTAACCCTCCGTCTCTTTCTCTCTCGTTCGGTTTGCCACAGCAAAGTCAGCAGCGTAACCGCAACACGTTAACGGTTTCGGTTACGGCTTCAGTTCGTGATTTACAACAACAGCTGAAGGGAGCACCCCTCATGGGGGCTTTTCGGGCAACTGGGATATGCCAGCGTGTGCGCGCTCATGTGTGAAAAGGTACTTTGTGTCTGTGTGTGTGTGTATTGGTGTGTGTTTGTGTCTGTGTGACTGCCTTGAAGTCTGCCTGTAAAGCGAGGACATATTCTTGTAGCTGTTGCATTCGCCGGCGCCCGAACGTATGCAACAAAAAGTGCCTTTAAAATTATGTAAAAGAGGAGATACCCAGAAGAGACTTAAAAGAAAGAGTATCGAAAGAGTATTGAAAGAAAATTATTTCAATTAATTTTTATTGAAGCTCTAATTGATACAGGTAAGAATGAGCGAGCCATAAGACGAGGTCTGCTCGAGAAGTTGTATGAGTAATAAAGTTGTCCGGATAAGTCTTAAATAAATGATATAAAATAAAAAAATATATAAGAATATTTATATTAATTCATTAAATATTTAATTAAGTGTTAAGTAAGAAATTTACAAAAAGTATAGAATGATTTTTAAAGCATTTTAAGCATACTTCTTTTTTTATTTTGTTAATTTTTTTATTTGTTTTCTTTATTTTGTTTTTCTTATTTTTTTTTATTTTATAATTTTAATTTATTTTAGTTCTTTAATAATTTTACTTATTTCATGTATTTAATTTATTTTGTGAATATTAATTATGTTATTTATTTGATTTAATATATTTATTATATTAATTTAACTTTTTTTATACTTTTCATTTTATTTATTTAATTTAATTTAATTTAGTTTCTTTTATCTTATAATTTTTTTTATAATTTAATTTAATTATTTTATTTATTTGATTTATTTTATTTATTATATAAATTTAAATTTTTTTATACTTTTAATTTTTTTTTATTTTATTTGATTTACTTTCTATTTTATAAAATTTTATATCACACTTTTTATAACAACACTTTTGTTGTTTTTATTAATTTAATAATTTTATTTTATTTTATTTTGTAAATTTTAATTATTTTATTTATTTTACTTATTTATTTATTATATTTATTTAGTTAATTTATTATTTTTTTTAAGTTAATTTATTTTATTTTTTGTTTTATATAACTTTATATAATTTAACTTAATTATATATATATATATATATTTTTTTTTATGTATATTATTATTATTATTATTTTTTTTTCAATAGATTCCTTAAGCTATATTTAACTGCAGGTACAGTCAGCTACAGTGAACGCTCTGGACTCCTGACTGCACATTTCCATTTCATTAAATTCATTTAGACAAAGGCGCAAAAGCGTTGCCCACGTGCCAAGATAAGAGTTGGAGACAGAGAGAGAGAGAGAGAGAGAGAGTGAGAGAGAGGGGGAGGGGAAGGGTGAGGGAGACACTTGGAGCGGGGGCGGCAACATTGCTGGTTGTCGCAGCAACGTGAGCTCCGTTGCAAGCTCCGCCCTATGCTGCGTGGCATATTTGAAGTGTTATCAAGCGGAGAGCATCGTGCATATATTAAGCGTAGATTGGCTCTGGCATTCAGGGGCAGCTAATAGAAATGTCTGGCAGTTAATTTAGCGTCATGAAGTTCTGGCCAACAAACAAGAAAAAAAAAAATAAGAATGCAATCAAATATGAAGGCAACTTTGGTTGCCATAGAGCAGAGACTGGAGGCGGAGGAGGTCCAATGAAAAGATAGCAAGAATTTGCAGTTTTGTGATTGTTCCGATTTTTTTTGTGATATGTATAAACTGTACAAGTGTAGAAGTATATAAAATCGTATTATCATAATGTTTTGGATGGGGTTTTTTCGAGTTTCATGGACGATATTGATATCGAATGAGAGGACGGATCTTTCTCGAAGACGGCAATGCGCGCCTCCAAGTCCTGCACTATGTCGCGCAGCTTAGCGACATATATACGCTTCTTATTGACGTGCTCGACGGTCCTGTCGAAATCGTGCAGTAGCGCTGTCCTGTAGAGCAGTCCGCTCTTCTCCTGCAGCTGCGCCTTCTGATCCTTCAGCTGCGAGTGCTCGATCTTCAGCGCGAGCAACTCGTCGCGCAGCACCGACTGCTTCTCCAATTGATCATCCAATGCCTCTTTGTGGTTCGTCAATGTGGCCGATATCATGCTCGTCTTCTCCCGAATGAAGGCCAACTGGTGCACGTGCTTGGTGCACCGATCGCGCATCTTATTCAAATCGTAGTTCCGTTCTATTACGCAAATGAAATAAAAGAGAGAGATAGATAGAGAGAGAAAGAGAGAGAGAGAGAGAGAGCTTTGAAATACCTTCAACCTTTGTGCCCAGCGCCGTGACATCACGTTGAGCGTTCAGGAACTGATCCATGGTCAATTCCGGCGTGATCTCATCAAATTGACGTTTGCGCTGAGGGGAAAGAAAAAAAGAAAAGAAAGCAGATCAGATGGAATATATCCTAGAACAGATGGAAGTCAAAAAGATCAGATAGAAGAAGATCTAGAACAACGGATAGAAGACCTGAGAGGAGATCAGATTAAATATTAAATAAAATATCAGATAATATAACAGATAGTATAACAGATAGTATAAAAGCTAGTATAGCAGATTGTATAACAGATAGTATAACAGATAGTATAACAGATAGTATAACAGATAGTATAATAGCTAGTATAACAGATAGTATAATAGCTAGTATAACAGATAGTATAACAGATAGTATAACATATAGTATAACAGATAGTATAACAGATAGTATAACAGATAGTATAACAGATAGTACAATAGATAGTATAACAGATAGTATAACAGATAGTATAACAGATAGTATAACAGATAGTATAACAGATGATATATCAGCTAGTATAGCAGATTGTATAACAGATAGTATAACAGATAGTATAACAGATAGTATAACATATAGTATAACAGATAGTATAACAGATAGTATAACAGATAGTATAACATATAGTATAACAGATAGTATAACAGATAGTATAACAGATAGTATAACAGATAGTATAATAGCTAGTATAACAGATAGTATAATAGCTAGTATAACAGATAGTATAACAGATAGTATAACATATAGTATAACAGATAGTATAACAGATAGTATAATAGCTAGTATAACAGATAGTATAATAGCTAGTATAACAGATAGTATAACAGCTAGTATAACAGGTAGTATAACAGATAGTATATCAGATAGTATAAAACATAGTATAAAAGATAGTTTAACAGATAGTATAACAGATAGTATAACAGATAGTATAAAAGATTTATAAAAGATAGTATAACAGCTAGTATAACAGATAAAATATCAGATAAAATGTCAGTTAAAATATTAGACAAAATATCAGATATATGATCATATATAAGATCATGTTGAAGATAATCTAGAACGGATGCAAGATAAGCTGGAAGATGAGATAGAAGATCTGAAAAAATATCATTCAAAAAGTTAGTAAAAATCAGATAGATAAAACAGATCAACTAGCTCATATAGGCCTGGAGCCTGATAGCCTCAACTAACCTCAACTTCAATTGTCTTATACATCCATATATCATATTCAAATGATATCGTCTATAATCCACTCACCTCGATCAGACTGCCCAGTGTGTGCTGCCTAGTGATCAGCCAGAGCCGACTGTCGCTGACCTCGTTGCGCAGGTTTTGCATGCGCCGCAGCTCGCTCTCGACGATGCGGGGCATCACATCGAAGTCCTTGCGGCAGAGCGTGGTGCGGAAGCAGTTCTCGAGCGAGTCGACTGTCGTCAGCGCGATCTTGCGGATGTAGTTGAGGTCCATGAGGACACTGGCCATGTGCAGGATGTACTTCCGCTTCGTTTCGGCTGCTTTCTTCTTGAAGTGATCGAGCAGAGTCAGAGCCTCCCTGTGTCGCATGAGTTCCTTTTTCTCCTGCGTTATCGGCAAGGGATCAAAGCACCTGAGCTGACCGACCCGTCGGTAGTAATCGAACATCTTATTGGTCAGATCTAAATTGTATTGCTTGGCGGCAGTGCACTCGGACGTCATGCGCTGCAGCTCGACGATGAGCTTGTGCTTGTCGAGTCTGTGCTGGAGTATCTTGAGGGGATCCACATACTCGGCCGACTCGACGGCTTCGTCGATGAGCCGGGAGAGCAAGTCGACGCAAACCTGTTGATTGGCGCGCTCGATTCGCGCTTGTTCCAGCTCCGTGTTCGAGGCGGCCGGAACGAGTTTCAGTGTCGAGTCCATCTCATTCATCATTTCCAGGGCATAGTCCGTGGCGTCTATTACCGGAGCGGGCGGTGCTTCGTCCTCCAGGGGGAAGGGCCAGTCGAACGAGATGCTCGATGAGGAAGACTCTTCGGACTCTGCTTCAGACTCCGCCTGCTGCTGCTGCTGCTCCTCAGCTGGTGCGGCTTCCGCCTCTTTATCAGACAGACGCGGCCCCTCGTCTATGGCACTCGTAGTTGTGCCTATATCTGCCGCAGGTGCTGGCGGCGCTTCCTGCACGGGCTCTTTTGCCTCTTCCTCCGTGGGTTTCTCTGCTTCCTCGACATCGGACTCGGTCGTCAAGTCCGAGAGGCTGGGGAAGTAGAAATTCATGAAGAAGTCGCCCTTGAAGGACACAGAGCGGGTACGTCGCCTGTAATCGTCCTCATCCGAAGACGACAACACTGGCGACAGGTCATCCTTGTCATCTTCAATTATCTCTTCATCCTTCTCAACATCCCTAGCTTCGCCGGGATCATCAGCAGCGCCGGCTTCTTCGGCATCCAGATCATCGTCATCGTCGTCTCCCTCGTCTTCCCCAGTCAATAAAGTTTTCGACTCGCTGCCTTCGCCCGTGTCGGATGGGCTTCGTTGCACGGCAGCTGCCGGAGCTGCTGGAGCTGCCGGAGCAGTTTCTTCTTCCATTTCTTTGAAGTGACTCCTCAGTGTCGCATTCGCTTGACGCTTCATTTCGCGTTTCTTCTGCCTTTTCCTCTTCTCCATTCTGGCGCGCGCTTCGTCATCCATTTCGCCCTCCTCCTCCTCCTCGCCCACCACTTCCACGGTCTGTTCTGCATCCTGTTCTGCGGTCGGCGCCTCTCCATCCGAAGGATGGGCTGTCTCGTCCGAACCAAAGATCACGACAAATTCACTGGCTGAAGCGCGCAAATTATGAGCTTCCACCTCGGCGGTTGCCTCAGCCGGAGCCTCTGCAATTTCATCCATTCTCGCTAAAAGTTACGATTTTGCTTCACAAATATTAGAAATATATATATATATATTTTTTTGGTTAAGACAAATCTTTAGGCGTTATGTAATGTTCCCGATTGTATCGGCTGTGCGATGTTGTATGTGTAATATGCTCTCACATGCTATATTATCTCCAGGACCTCAGCTTGACAGGCGAAGTCAAGCCAAAGCAAAGCTTGCTTCGGCTGAGCCTTAACGATGCTCGGGTTTACGAATCGACCTAGCACTTACTACTAGGGTAGTCTTATGAGTCGATACGATACGGTAATGCTTGACTAGGAAATACCCGTGCCGCGCTCTTTAAGATCCCATAAAGGCATCGAAGCAGTGGTTCTACTCGGGTGACTTGTGTAGCAGCTATACACCACATGTTGTTCTTGATATGTATATTGAAAATACTGCAAAATACATATCGATGTTAATCGATTAATAAAAAGGTTATCGATTATTCGAAACAAATTTCTGCTATGCATCATATATATCTCATCTTCTCAATCGTAAGTATTTGATACACTGTTCCATTTTGGTATTACAGAATCAGCTTAACTGCCTTGTAAATATTTGACATGAAGATAAGTAGACATATAGTTAGCAATAGCTACGTTTTCACTAGCTCAAGTTTGACAAAAGATAAATTTATTATATTGAAATTTGGGTGCAATCGTCGTTTATCTGCCTTGTAAATATTTGACATGACGTTAAGAGTAGATAGCTGCCAGCTCGTTAGATATTCTTTAGGTCATACAACTATGACTTTTTAGCTAATAAATGTTAACCAAATTTAATATTTTTCCAATTTTAACAACACCTTTACCTTAACTGCCTTGTAAAAATTTAACATGAGCATTAGTTTTTAGCATAGCCAACTTAAAGCTAAATCGATTTTTTGCCTTTTACCCGCTGTAAATTGAGAGAATAATGAAGTTTTCTTAATGCCAAATGCTTGTTACCAACTGACATGAGCTTTGACATGCACTTGTTACAAAGTACAGGCCACATACGCTGATAAATGATTTCAGTTAACGTCACTTACTCCTGGCATTTTTATCAATTTTCTCCAACTTTGACCTCATTGCGTGCGGGCCAGTTGACCAAATGGAATTCTCCGCACTCATTTCTCACAATCGAAGCTGACAGCCAGGCGAACTGGGCACAAACTATGCTGAATCGACGTCAAAAAACTGTCGTCAGCTAGAGAAAATTCGGCATTGAGGCAAAAAAAGAAAGATTGCTAATGAGCTGAGGCAACCCTTAGAGCCGAAGAAGTTTCCCCCACTTCGACACAATCTTAGCGCGACGCTGTCTAATGCATTTCATTGTGCCATCAACTATACGGTTTTTTAGCACAGGACAGGGGCAGGGATTGGGGTTGGGGTAGGTTGCTGAGCAACCCCTTTGGGCTGGCTGGCTGGCTGGCGACGACGACGGCGTCGACACTCCATTAATTGAAGCTCCTGGATTACGGTAAATTGCATTGTCTCTGCGGCGCAGTGGGCGTCGGCTGAAAGGGTGAAAAGCTAGGGAGAGAGGGAGGGGGAGGGGGTTGTCGGCTGCGTAGTCAACGTGGCAGCGCATCAAATTGTGTACAAATCTTTATAATCCCTGATAATTTCGTTAATGGCTTTAATCACTTACGGCCCAGGCGAAATTTTCAGTTTTAGTATTTAAAATTCGTTTGCGAACGAGGCGAAATTTTCATGGCAGCCATTGCAGAGTTCAATTGTAGCTCCTCCTATGGCGTAAGGTCACCCACACACACACACACACACGCATGGCCTCTGTGTGTGTGTAGATAGCTGTTTACCTAACCTCTCATATCTATATACTCGCGCACACCCAATTAGGCAGCTACAATTGTTGCCACCTAGAAACTCACCACGGAGCGAGCGAAACTCAACACACGCTCTGGTGTGGGGAGTTGGGCCAAAGCTCTGACTCGGACTGAAAGCTGCCGCGGCCGCTTGGCGGCAGCTATAAAAGCGCAGGCAGCGCCATTGGCGCCACACACAAACCACAACCAGCACGAGGGGGAGACGAAGTCAGCAGCCAGCAGCCAGCAGCGAGCAGCGAGCAGCGATGGCTTGGAACGGGCGCGCATTCTGGCAGCAGCTTTGCCGTCGGAGCAGCACCACTGGCGGCGGCAGCAGAGGTTGGAGAAGATGTTCAGTCAGGCAGTTACCGAAGTCCTTGCAGCTGCCTGAAGCTTGGAGTGTGGAGCTCGCCTGCTATCGGCGCTATCAGCGGATCTCCTGAACTGCCTCAGGATTTGCTAGTAAAAAATAAATATTGAACCTAAAGAATATCATAGCAACATCATATCAATTCATATCGATCTAATAACTATGATAAGCTGACTATATAATATCTGTAGAGAGATATATATCGTACATATTAAGCAGTAAAAGTGACTTTAAGACAATACCCAACATATTTCGTTTAATAAATATATCAAGTAAAAATATAAATAAAATTTAAGAGTTAGTATTTTTATTAGAGAGTGGAAAGAGGACGAATGCATTACTCATGAGCAGCAATATGCAGTGTTGAGCAGGATGTGAATGATTCTCCGTAGTTATTAAATGAACTTTTGGAGTTCTGTCGGTACGGCCAAAATCACCTACCTTTGCTGCCCATCTGGACACTTCCAGCAACAGTCCTCATCTGTCTTCAATCAACTTATAACTCTTTCCACGATTGTAAACTAAAGTGTTACTGAAGGATAGTTAGGTATGAGCATGGACTCATGGATGCGGAATTGATGGCAGTTGAGCTGATAGATGCGGTAGCTTGTGGGGTACCGTCTCGGTAAAACTATGGCAGTTCTCCTAGTAGGTTCGAACTTGCGCGAAAACTCTGAAGAAAATGTAAGGGACTTAAAAGGATATGAGCAACACACTTAATGGGTCAACTAGAAAAGCATTTTCCAGTTTAAATTATAATTAATAATATAATAATTAAATCTCAAGACATAGCTCTAATGTCCATGAAGCGTATAAATAAAAATATATTAGCAGTATAATAATAATACTATATAATAATACTCTACAATAATAATAATAATACTAATAATAATAATAATAATAATAATAATAATAATAATACTAATAATAATAATAATAATAATAATAATAATAATAATAATAATAATAATAATAATAATAATAATAATAATAATAATAATATTGATAATAATAATACTAATAATAATAAGACGCACCGCAAGAGGTTTGGTTCATAGAAGACATGATCTCTCTATGATCTCCCTCTGTCTCTCTCCCTCTCTCTCTTTCTCCCTCTCTCTCTCTCCCTCTCTCTCTCTCTCTCTCTCTCTCTCTCTTTCTCTCCCTCTCTCTCTCTCTCTCTGTCTCTCTCTCTCTCTTTAATAACTGATTTATTAAATCAAATCAGCATCAAAGAACTTGAACCATAACTTTCTCAATTTGATATGTTCCTTTAACCCAACTCCCCACTAATTTACATAAATGCTCTACATCGGCTTCCATCAGGTACTCTGGCAGATAAACAAGTAATAAAACCAGCAAAGAGCAAACAATCAGAGCTTATTGAACAAGCTTCAAGTCTGGCAAATAGCCCGGGTCTCCGGTCGCTGGGAGTCCAACCCCTAGCCCCGGAGATAGAGTGCATATAGCATATAGCGCTTAAAAGCAATCAAAAAACTTTGTTGTACGCGTGCAGGCAGCAAAAATTTGCATATGTCAACAAAAACGGGAGCTGGAAAACAATTTATTTATTGCCGAGGCATTTTTCAGAGCCCAAAAGAGGAGGAGATGATGAGGCTGCTCGCCGAGCAGAAGAGATACATTTGCCTGATGATGTGGCGGGCCGTTGGATAGGTAAATAACATAGAATTGAAATGTTAATTACATGGCTGAGAGAGAAAGGGAGAGAGGGAGAGACAGAGAGAGGGAGAGTGAGACGTTTGGCAAACAGTTTAAAATACAGTTCGAGCGCGCCGCTTAGACACTGGCTCGATTTGTTTGCTCAGCTCTTAATCAGCAGCTCGATTTTATTGTTAGCCGCTGGCTAAGTTTCGCTCGCTGCAGGCCAAGCCAAACAAATGTGGACTTTATTAACAATTGAGCTGAGAGCTTGTGGCCATAGAAGTCGTCAGTCTAGCTCGCATCTCCCTGCCCGCTCCACTTGAAGCTGATGAGGTGTGAACGGCGAATGCCACCGCATTTTGTTTTATGCCACACAATGCGGCAGCCAAGGCACTCGAGGTTAATTGAATTTCTTCTGTGTGTTGCTCCGCTCGTCCTGCTCCTGCCTGGCACTAAATTGGAAAACGTTTTTATGCCTGCCCCGCTCTTAAGCTGGTTAAACAAACTCATAATAGACCCCAAATGCAGTCATCATCATTTAGCGCGTAATTAATTGAATCTGACTTTAATTGAAATGTTTTCAGCATTTTCAATTTGATTTTCGTGCGGCAGGTGGCCGAGACCTTAGAGCTGTCTACTCTAGAGCCCTTTAAGTGTCGTATTTAATTGTAAACATATTTTGAAGAACTTTTTGTTATAGAAAGTTTTTTTGGATCTTAACTTTAATAGAAAAATTCCTATTATATATATAATATATAAAAACTTATTTTGAGCTTTTTTAAAATATTTTTTGAACATAATAAAAATTAATAAAAATATAAATGAAATATAAAAATATTATTATTATTTTTTATATATTTACAATGTTTTTTTTCAGCTTCAGAAAATTGTCAAAAAAATATTTTTGATTACTAAAAATTTCTTTAGTTTTTATATTTCCAAAAAAATTTGTTTTAGATACACCAAATTTTACTCCATCAAAAATAATTGTATTTAAATAAAATATTTCTATTTGTTGCATTTTAAAATAATTTTTTTTGATTCCCTCTTCAATTTGTATTCAAAATCATATTCAATTTATGCAAATCATATTCTATTAAAGGCTTATCATTATTATTGACTATATACATTACACAGTTGCCCATCGAGAGAAAAAACAATGGCAGAATTTCTACCCCAATTGTCTTGGCAATTTCAGCGACTTAGCGCTGGAGAAATTTGAATACGCCAACAGTTTGTAGTGTCACGTTTTTCTTTCCTTTCTGATTATTTTTTGCTTCCTTTTCGTTTTTGTAATTTAATACAATTTTTTTCTTTTCTTTTTTTTCTGTCATTGCGTCTGAATTCAATTAAATGTAATCGCATCTATTTGCAGCTCAGGCATGACTGATTGCCAGCCAGAGAGAGGGACAGAAAAAAATTGAAATTAAAATTGAATAAATAGCTAAATAAACACGCTCTTTGAAAATAAATGCTAATTTCTGTTGCTCTCGTTTCAATTGGCACTTCAAGGATATGCGAAAGGATCAGTTACGCAATTTTTTTTCCCTATTTGCCTCCTTCAAAAGTGCTTTAAGTAAGCGAGCACGTGCCAAGGCAAATCCTTTTAATGTGTCGCCCAAGTTGTAAATTCGATAAAAATACAAAAAAAAATCCACAAATTTTTGATTGAGATTTTTCTCTATAAAAGTTTGACAATAAATTTATGAGCTACATGCGAAGGATGTTATGTGATTGCTTTGGGATAAATTAAAAAAAAATTTTCGTTGTTACTAGTCTTAGAGATATATTTTTGTATTTTAATAATGAGGCGTGCGCTTGATGGGAAAGTATACAATGTAAGTGGACCAAATGTGTATACTCATCACAGAGAGCTCAGATTTTAATATATTTTAATTATATTAATAATTTTATATATTTTATATTTATATTTATCGATTATATGCCCATGCCATTGGGTTATCGAATAAAAGTTAAGAGCTCTTATTGTGTATGGTAAGCAAAAATATATATTTAAAATTTCAAGACTTTAGCTCTTGTAGTTTACGAGATCTCGAAGTTCAGGCGGAGGAATAGAACGGTTAGAACCAGGCAGCAAATCCTATTTATACTTGCTTTAAGTCTACCCTCTTTCAGATCAAGGTACAATAAAGAGATATAGAGCTACGCTGCTGATTGAGATGACTTTGTGGCAGTAGATGCCTTGAGGTTGCATAGTTAAGGGACAGGAAGAGAGGGATCAAGAGAGAGAGAGAGAGAGAGAGAGTGAGCTGTAGACATCTATAGCTCATGAATTATGCGGCGCTAACAAGCCACAAGTTGTCATAAAAATGGCAATCTGAACGGCAATTACCTGTTGATGGGCATACGCTAGTTTAACCCTCAATTACGGAGTGCTGGCAGTGTTCGGTCTCAGGGGTGAAATCGAGACGACCGCAGGCCCTTGCCTCTCTCTCTCCCTCTCCCATTCTGTGTGTGAGGTGTGAGCTGTGTCCCCGGAGGACGCATAAAAATTTGATTAAGTGAGCTTCTTGGTGGGCGAATTAAAAAACACTTGCACGTTGAATCAATTTGCGAATTTTATAAATCTTCATTTGCACCTGAGACGTGCGGCAGAGCCTGGCAGAGCGCGGCGTGCGGCGCGACAGGTGGTCGCAGCTTAAGCGTCTAAGCCCAGCAGCGAGACGTGACTGCGGCACGCTGGCAAGGATTTTTGTCCTGCTGCTGTTGTCGTTGGCTTTGCTGGCTTTGCTTTAGTTTCTATTTGCATTTGCGCCTTGTTTCAATTAACTAAAATGTCCTTAAATGTCCTTTGGCTGAGTGTTATTTTTGGTGTTGACCAAATGGGGTTCATTGTCCATTTGGCAATGTTTTTAATTTCTCTAATGCCTTTTGTGATCTTTGTCCAGAGTGCACTCAAAGGACCTGCGACCAGCCAAGCCGAATGTCCTTCTGGCTGGAGTGTGTGCGGCTTTTAAGAAAATTATACAATTGCATTATGACGCCGCATTGACCAGCCAAGTGCTACACAATATAAATTGATGCGCATTGTCCTTCGCTTTGTCCCGCCTGCCTGCCTGCCTGCCTGCCTGCGAGAATCCTGCAAAGTTTTAAATTTCAACCATATATCAAACGCATCAAACGGGGCGGCAGCCAAAGCCGCCCACTGTGCGAACCTCCTGCCAAAAAGCGCAATCGAGAGGGAAGGAGAGAGAGAGAGAGAGAGAGTGAGAGAGAGTGAGAGAGAGAGTGAGAGATCATCAGGTTTGAGGCTCTGGCTGTTGTGTATTACAAATCGCTCGACGGGCGGCCAGGATGCAGGACGCAGGACGACCGTCCGCCGTCGACTGTCAATGCCCGAGCCGGTGGGTGGCATAATTTATGGCACTCGTTTCTACTTCCAATTCTGCGCTTCGCTGCGGTTATTAAAATGCTCAATGCTCTTACCCACACACACACAGCCAGCATCCAAAACTCCAGTTTCAGCTCTCCTCCACTTGCTGTTAGACAGCGCAAAAAGTGTAGCATACTTGCCGGCGCCGCGTAATGGCAACTCAAGTAGCGACAACAGCGACTCTGCAAGGGCACAGTGGGGCAAAATAGATGTGGATTGACTAGAAATAAAATGAATATTGTCCCTTCTATCAAGTAAATATGGTATCAATATATTCAGTATAGTATCTAGTAAGTATACTACCTATATATACAATATAGTACCTAGTAAGTATAGTACCTTTATATACAATATAGTACCTTGTACCTAGTAAGTATAGTACCTACGTATACAATATAGTACCTAGTAAGTATAGTACCTATATATACAATAGAGTACCTTGTACCTAGTAAGTATAGTACCTGTATATACAAAATAGTACCTTGTACCTAGTATGTATAGTACCTATATATACAAAATGGTACCTTGTACCTAGTAAGTATAGTACCTATGTGTACAATATAGTACCTAGTAAGTATAGTACCTATATATACAATAGAGTACCTTGTACCTAGTAAGTATAGAACCTGTATATACAAAATAGTACCTTGTACCTAGTATGTATAGTACCTATATATGCAATATAGTACCTTGTACCTAGTAAGTATAAAGTACCTTGTACTTAGTAAGTATAGTACCTTTAGTAAGTATAGTACCTATATATACAAAATAGTACCTTGTACCTAGTAAGTATATAATACCTTGTACCTAATAAGTATATAGTACATTGTACCTGGTAAGTAATCTACCTATATACAGTATCTTGTGCCTAGTACCTGAAATCGATAGTAATCGATATCAGACTACGGTTTTTTTTTAATCCCTCTATATATATTTAGGGCAGCAGATCGAGTCCTAGCCACTGTGCGTGGTTGTCCCCGTCTCGGCTTACGCTCTGCCTGATAATCAATAAAATGTTTTGGCATTTACTTTCATTGTTTGCTGCTGCACCGCCCATCGGGCCACGCCCACGCTGGCTGAAGCTCGAGAGCTATTTGCATATTTGAGAGAATCGGCTCCACGCCCCCTTTTTTCAGTTTAGAGTGCCCGGGCATATTGCAGGCTTTATATGCGCTGCTGTCGTCGTCGTGCTCAAGTCCTTTTGCACCGGGCGTGCCTGGTGAATTGTCTTTACTGTCGACGTTCATTTGGGTTCGCCAGCGGAGAAGGACAACGAGTCGGTCGCTTAATCTACTTAAATGTCTTTGAAGGAATAAAGGCGACATCAGCAGAAAACAACTGAGGAGGCTAACGTTGGGCATGCAAGGCAGCAACATGCTCGCTTACGGCTGAGAATGGTATAAGCCGAGGTGGAAGTGCGTTGGGAGACCATATAAGTTATTGGTATATCTATAGAGGACTTAGATATGAAATAGTGGTAGTATATAGTAGTAGTAGGTTATAGTAGTAGTAGAATATAGTAGTAGCAGTTAAGACTATTAGTATTATGTAATAGTAGTAAAATATAGTAATAGTAGTAGTGTATAGTATTAGTAGTACATATGTAATAGTATAAAAGTATAGGATTATTAGAATAAAGTAGTAGTACAATATAGCAATAGTAGTAGAACATACTAGTAGTAGAATATATGTAGTAAGAGTGGGAAAATATAGTAGTAGAAAAGTAAAGAGTAGTAGATTTGTCTATACTAATATCTAATGGCGACTCATCGAAACCTATGAATACCTTATGAGATGAGGGAATATTATTAGAGATATTACTAATTTTAAGTCGCACTAATATCCCCCTTTCACTTCATGAACGGGCATTCTAAAGGGGGGAACGCGTGTTATTAACATGGATTTATGGCATATCCTTGGCTGACTTAAGGCATGCTATTAGCGTACAAAAGTTGTAAACAAGTCAGCTCGACATACATACTTATAATATATACAGAGACATACATATAAACTCACACATATATAGATATATCTGTCAATCAGATTTGGAATCAGTTTCAAGTTGTGCGGCGCAACAGAGCTGAAAAACGTAAAATTTTTGACTCACGGCTCAAAAGGTAGCATCGGATAATTTCAATTAAAAAGTGCCTTTGAATAGGCATTTCGATCGTTGGCTGGCAACCCCCTGCCTGGCAAAGGACTTGCCATTGATGTCCTTGTTGTTGTCCTTGCTGCCGTATCAGCACTTTTGAATCGAAATGGGGAAGCTGTCGCTTAATTGAGTTTCGCTTTGACGGCAAACCGCATAAAAGGCGACTTTTAAGTCTTCACATGCTCCACGCTCCGCTCCGCAATTAAAGGCGCTGCGCGTCCTGCGGAAAGCCTTGGAAATTTAATATTCCCATAATGAGCGCAAAACTTTCGGGCATAAGCTGCAAAACAACTTTTGTGGTCGCTGACCAGGGGAAGCCGCTGGTGCTTCGGTGGGAGACATTTAAAATATATTTTTAAGTGAATATCTTTGGTAGACGAATGAATGAATGAATGAATGAATAAATGAATGAATAAAGGACAAATGGAATCAGTCAATCAAGCTGTCAATCATGTGGAACATTTATGCATATATTCATTCATACGTTACGGTCTGCTTGAGTAATTTGTCATCAGCTTCAGAGCATATTTGTCAGTATTTTTTAATTTTATTGCCGTTCTATGCGATTCTCATAAAGTCAAGTAAGTCGAACAGAGTTTTCTTCTTTGAATGTACATATGTATGAATGTGTGTATGTATCTATGTGTGTGTGTATGTGTGTGTGTATGTATGTATGTATGAATGTATGTATGTATGAATGTATGAATGTATGAATGTATGAATGTATGAATGTATGAATGTATGAATGTATGAATGTATGAATGTATGAATGTATGAATGTATGAATGTATGAATGTATGAATGTATGAATGTATGAATGTATGAATGTATGAATGTATGAATGTATGAATGTATGAATGTATGAATGTATGAATGTATGAATGTATGAATGTATGAATGTATGAATGTATGAATGTATGAATGTATGAATGTATGAATGTATGAATGTATGAATGTATGAATGTATGAATGTATGAATGTATGAATGTATGAATGTATGAATGTATGAATGTATGAATGTATGAATGTATGAATGTATGAATGTATGAATGTATGAATGTATGAATGTATGAATGTATGAATGTATGAATGTATGAATGTATGAATGTATGAATGTATGAATGTATGAATGTATGAATGTATGAATGTATGAATGTATGAATGTATGAATGTATGAATGAATGTATGAATGTATGAAGGTATGAATGTATGTATGGATGAAGAAATGAAAAAATGAATAAACGAATAGATGAAATTATGAATATATGAATGGGTGTATGGATGAATGTACAGGCTGATGAAAAGATGAATAAACTGGTTAAAAGAAGGACCATTAAAGGTATCTAAGCCGGCGACAGCTATCATAACATGACATATGTAGTATGTATGCCTTATGAGTTTATTAGATATATGAGATATTACATTCGAGGCGTTTCAAAATATTAATGAACTAATTCTTGACAGTCTCAAGTCTTGCCCATATACGTATTTCCTCACCTAAAATACTCCTTACCCACTCGTGAATTTTACAACCCTGTGCAACAGAGATTTTGCCTTTTGCTTTGGGCAGTTTGGTGGTATAGCCATACATACATACATATACACATATATATATATAGCTATATATACATCATAAAGTTATCAACTTGATGTTGATGAGCTTGTCGTTGTTGCTGATGACGCTGCAAACAAATTTGCGCTGTTAACAAAGGACGCGTCGCTTCTGCTGGCTTTTTGTTGTCGCTCGTCGCATTTGCCACGCTTGTCAGAGGCGAGTCGAGTCGAGGGGAGTTGTGGGCATGGAGTCATTTTGTCTGGCTGTCTGTCGTAGGCCTGTCCGCTCGCCCCATGCCAGCCGTGATGCTTGATGGCAGCATAATTGATGCACTCGAGCGTAAGTGATTAGATTCATTATGCTGCCAGTCTGGCAACGCCAATGGCAACACCTAAACGAGGTGGGGGGCATCAGGTGTCCAGTTTAAAATGTGTTTTTTAAAATATACTCCAAATTACAGATTTCTTTGCTCGCGACGGCCAAATGATGTGTGACAGCAGTTTTATGGCCATGTCCCGTGGCCAGGCCACCTTCAATCAGGAGCTGGGGTAAAAGCCAACGCATGCCAACATTAATCAAGACATTCTAAGGACTCGGCTCTATATATACAAAGTATTTATGCATTTCGAGGGTAAACGACAAAAAAAAAAAAACACAACCCAACAGAAGCAAAAACTCATAAAAGGCTCAAAACACACGCCGAGGGCGCAAAAGCAACGTTTCCGGTGTGTCGCTCGCCATGCCTCCGGGGGTAGGGGTTGGTTGGCTGAGGGGTGGCGGGAGGATTCCATAAAACGTGTGTGCATTCTAGCTTAAAATAAAGTTGCAGCTTTTGCAGGCGACTTTTTGTTGTTGGCACTTTGGCTTTTGTGTCGTTATTCATTGTATTCACATTTGGTAAAATATGAATCTGAATCCGAATGTGAGTGTGAATGTGAGTGTTTATTATTAGCTAGTCTTAATGGATGCTCGCCCGCTTGGGGTTCGCACTATTCATAGAAATTGTCATATGCTAATTATCCATAAAAATACTTCGAGAGACATTTTGAGACTTTTATATTGTAAGGAAAGTGGGGAAATTACTTATGACTGGATTTTTATCATGATATATTCTATTAGCTTTGACTTCTGTAAAAAAATATATAAATGGCTTGATTAAATACTGAAAACTATAAATCAAAGAAAACAGAAAAATTCTTCTTAAGCCATTGTTGTAGGTTACTTCTGATGATCTCTTATATGATGATATGATATCTACATTAGAATTTTTAAGTGTCCATTTGGAAGTCCGTTCGTCTATTCATCCGTCTGTTAGGACGTTTGTACGTACGCCTGTTTGTACATTAGTTCATTCGTCCCTCCGTCCCTCTGTCTCTCCATCCGACCGCCTCTCCTTCAGTCCGCCCATCCGTCTGTCCGTCTGTTTGTTTTCCGTCTGTCCGTCTTGTTTCGGTCCATTCGTCCATCCGTCCCTCCGACTATCTGTCCGTCCGCCTGACCGTCTGTTTGTGGTTCGTCTGTCTGTCAGTCAGTTCATTCGTTCCTCCATTCGCCTGCTTGGCCCTACAACTGTCCTTCCTACAACGTCATCCGTCATCTCATGCTACTCCGAAAGCATAATATATATTATTTTTATTTATTTTTTAGTTTGCAGTAAGTGCAGTAACACTCTCTTCTTCCCCTTTTTCTTATATTTTAGCAGTTCACAACTTAAATTTATATATTTCCATATTTCAAGGCTGACAAATACCTCGGACTAAGCCTTTCTTTTCGCATGGAGCAATCAATAGAGCAAATAAATTGCTTACAGACTTTTTCTTTTCACAGCAAATCAAACATCGAGGCTGTGTCTCGATTACACACAGTTGAGTTGAGAGACACGAGACGAGCGGCTCTATCAGAGTCTTAAAACTAATAACAGGCAAAACAACTTGAGTTCCCCTCGTGCCGTGTGTGCCGTGGCTCATATCTGAGTTGCTTCCAGC
Organism: Drosophila repleta; assembly: GCA_018903745.1. Classification (NCBI taxonomy): domain Eukaryota; kingdom Metazoa; phylum Arthropoda; class Insecta; order Diptera; family Drosophilidae; genus Drosophila; species Drosophila repleta. The sequence goes on from JAEIGN010000396.1 coordinate 12,145,076, forward strand.
TATTTGCACACAAACAAAAATAAATATTAAATCTCTGGCTGACGAAAGTGAAATCGTTTTGTGGCTCAGAGACAGAGAGAGCGAGAGAGGGAGAGAGGGAGGGAGAGAGTTGGGGAGGAAAACACCCTCAGGTTTCGATTTACGGTTTACGGTTTACGGTGGCACGCGCTTATCGAGCTGAGAGCAGCGTTTAGTTTGTGATTGAGTGGGTGGACGTGTGGATTGACAGCATGAATCGGCTGAATCAACAAGCAGAGTCCAGCCCATAGCCATGCCCACTCGCTGCTGACCAGGATTCAGTTTCAACTCACTTCAAGACTGAGAACTTTAAAGCCGCCTCGCCGGCTGGTAATTAAAACCGAGAGCCTTTTCCTGTCAGCCAGCCATAAGCGGATAAGCCAAAGCGTAACCCACTCCAAATTAAGGATGTCGCAACGAAAAGCCATACATCATTGAAGCCACGGGGAATCCCAAACAGAGATGACAACGCGCTGCCGCAGACCGAGAAAAAGTCTACGAAAGTTATTTTGTAATTAGTGCAAGAGGCACAACAACAACAGCAACAACAGCAACAACAACAACAACAACAACAAATTTGTTGCTGACTGAAATTGAAGTCGACTTCTGGGCGCCGCTGCACTAATTACCGCTGACGTGGCTCTGCCGCGCAACGCCGCCTGTCGCGCCTGTCAACTCAAGTTTGACACTTTTTTCGCACAATTTATGAGGCAGGGCGCACAGCCACGCCTACACATTAGAGCGGGCTGCACGCACAGTGGGCGCTGATCAAATCGAGCTCTAAAATGTAAGACTTGTGTGGGGATATAGCTCAGTGGTAGAGCATTCGACTGCAGATCGAGAGGTCCCCGGTTCAAGTCCGGGTGTCCCCTGTCAACTTCCCTTTTATTTAATATTTAGAGCGAGTATCACACACGCCTTTACTTATTAGAGATACTTTTAAAGCTTAGAAGGTTAATCTTATCATGCGATGGTAGCTCAGCGCTGGAGCTTTAGACCGCCGATCTAGTGGTCCCCGGTTCAAATCCGGCTTGTGTTCCCCGGGTGTAGTTCTCTTTAAAATAGAATTTTTATTTTGCTTTCTTCTTTAATAAGTGAGCAAAAAGGGAAATTCTACAAAAAGAATATTTGGCTTTGGGAAATTATTGTATATGGGAACATAGCTCAGTTGAAGAGCAGAGCAGATCGAGAGGTCGCTGGTTCAAGCCCGAATAATGAATAAAAAAAATTATTTTAATATTTAAACAAATTCTAATTATAATTAAAATTAAAGATAAGGCCCACTGTGCCTTGACACTTGAGCTGCGGTAGCAGCAGTGCTCCATGGTTGGGCACTTAGTTTAGAGTTTTATGAGCGCGATTCGATTATTCTTCATTTATGTCAATCAATGTGATTTTTGCTGCGTGCTTTTAGGCGCAGGATGCGCACCCTTAAGCGTTCTGTTTAAATAGTAAAACGGAAGTACACACACACACAGAGACTGCCGAAAATCTGGAAATTTAATATCATATCGGAATATTGTTATTGTTATTGTTGTTGTTGGTGCTTTGGCGTCTCTGCCTTTGTCGACTGTCTGGGCGGGCGGCTCTCACTTCCTGTTGGGCTGAATGAATATGTATCCTTTTTCGCCAATGTGATGGAAAAAATGTGGACTGCTCCGCTTCTGTTGATTTTCATTTCATTTCCCAGCCATTCGCCGTAGTTGTTTACATCCGCAACTTTATTATAGCTTTTGGCTGAGTTGCAACTGTTTGTCCGTTGTGTCTGTTTGACTGTTTGTCTGTTTGCTCTACGCTTATGAGGGTTAGGCCAATGCGTCGTATTAGCAACGTCGCCAGGGCAGCAGCAGGCTGGAGGGTAAAATATGGAAGTACTTAGAGATGAGATTTCTAAGAGCCATAGGTTTTTATGGATTATGAATTGGTCTGGCCTCGCCTGTGCCATGGGAAGCGAGCCAGTTGCCGCGACTGTTTGCCTAGATTAGTAGCTACTTTTAATGGAACTGCAAGATGCCTTCTATATGATGACTATGATGGCACTGTGAAATGCTTTTGTGAAGAGATGGACTTGAGTCTGCAGAATGATATTTGAGAGAATCGAAATTATTAAAAAATATTTTTTGAATATGGAAAATAAATTTCCTGAAATTATTTTTTATAAAATTAATAATTTCTAAATAAATTCTTAATGAATATGATGAATGTATAGAAATCATAATTCTTAAAAAACAGAAGATAAATTTTTGGTTCCCTTTAAATAATTTAAATAATTTTAAATAATTAAAAAACATATAAAACATATAAATAAATAAAAGTAACTAAGCTTTAATAATATTCCATTTTATAAATCAGAAAAGAGTAAAATAAAATAAAAAAAAAATAAATTAATAAATTAAATAAAGAGCTTAGAGATTATACTATTTATATAAGCCATTAAAGGAGTGCAATTCATAAATAAATATAAATTATAATTTAAATTGTTATTATTTTATCACAATAATTTGAAAAACAAATATTCTCGACTGTTTACATGATTAGGCTATATAATTTAAGTTATTTTTATTTAATTTGATGGCGTAAGATTTGAAATTTCTAAAAGTCTTGAAATTTTTTTTTAATAAAAAAAGTTTAATATATATTTTATTTTATATTTCTTAAAGATTTGTATAATTTTTATGTTTTATATCTCTAATTAAATATACAATTTAAAATTTGCATATATTTAATTTTATTAATTTTATTATTATTATTTATTAAATATTTTTATTATTTATTCTGTTTTTCTCTTTATTTTTTTTGTGTTTTATTCATATTTAAATACCCCAATGAATTCCTCTGACAATTTCTGTTAAATAAATAAGAATTAAGTGAGCTAAGTTAATAGGAGAAAAGCCAATGTTTTGTCATCTCATTAAAGACAATCGAATTTATTCAGCTGATAAATTGGCACAATTTATTTACAGTCCGCCCAGAGAGAGAGAGAGAGAGAGAGAGAGAGAGAAGGAGAGAGAGAGAGGGAGCTGACCATAAATAATGCGAGAACTCGATATTAATTTGTGAGCAAACACGGAGCAGTGCAATAATTCAAATGGCTGATAGATCGTTGATTTAAACTGAAGCTGGATTTCGACTGGCATTACGCTTGGCCAATCAATAACAAACGCCAAGGATATATAGACAGCTATATATCTGTATATATATCTATAGAGAGAGAGAGAGAGAGAGAGATTTTGTAATATAAATCGTGGCAACGCTATAGAAAAGCGATTGAAGCCAAACAAAGTAAATATTCAAAATGGCTGACACTTGCGCCATACAACAGACAGTGAAAAGATACAGATATATATGCTATATACTCTATATATACATATGTAAGTGTGTGTGTGCATAGCCAGCCAAACAATGCCGCTTGTGCTTGGCAACATGTTAACGCCGAGATTCGCATTGCTCGCATGCCACATGCCACACACATAGCTACAGCTCTATATACATATGTGTGTGTGTGTGTGTAGGTGAACGCTGATTGGTGGCCTGGCAGGCCAGGTGGTTTGGCCCCCACCACTGGCCGAAGACGACCTGCTACAGTGTTGCCAAAAGCAACCCTCGACCAATGCTGACTGCCAAAAAATTCCTGCACATCCACAGCCAAGGCTGGGCCTGCGCAGCTGCTCCACTGGAGCTTTTCACCACGGCACGCTGTGTGCGCCGTGCGGGAGCGAGATGGGCGATATTTGATTATGCTCGCTGAGCATAAGCTGGACCAGAGCATCCTGGACTGGCTGGCCAGACAAGAAGGGCAAATGCTGGCGTTGGCGTTAGTTTCACTTCGTGCGTTGTCCTGCTGAGGCCAAAGCCAAGCGCCGCAGCGTTAGTGCCCAGTGAGTGTGTGAGCTATAGTCACTATATTCCATATATATACATCTATATATATTTATATATATATCTGTCTATAATTATAAATAAATACTATAACTAATAGAAAGTGTGTTTGTGCTAATCCAAAATTGAGATTAAAATCGTTTTCTTTGGCTGGAAAAACCCACGCGTTCGCCTTCCATTCCGTTGCCTTTCCAGTTCCAGTAGTCGAAAATTTCCAGTGTATATACCGAGGCAGCAACCCCAGGCAGACTCTATATATATGTATATAGCTTTTAGATAGAGACAGCTGCTTATGTACTTGCCACATTATGTTGCAACTGTCGCCTGCGCTGGCAGCGCCAACCTGAGCTGCGCTCATTGTCTGATCCTCGCCAGCTCGCATGCTCGGCCGAGCTGCTGCACAGTCTTCAGACAGAGTTGAACGCGGATCGTTGAACGCGGATCGTCTACAAAAATCGAGTCTCTCGTCGTCGTCGTCGTCGTCGTCGTCGTCGTCGAGCCAGCCGCCGGGCTCGTCTTCAACTCTGTCTGAATGTTGTCGCGCCTAGCTTTAGACTAGCTTCACTTTTTAGTTTCATTAACTTTTAATTAAATTTTATTTATAATAAATATTTTTTAAGAATTTTTCCGTGGGCGTGTGTTGCTTAGAAAATGTAAGAAACTCTAACTAAAATAAATATTATAACTAAATATATATTATGAAAAATATTAACACAAAAATTAACTTTCATTTTATTAAAAAATAATTAAATTCTTCTATAAACTCCATAAAAACACTTACATAACCTTGAAATCAATATAAAACTTCGATTCTCTTCTTCTTCTCGTCTTTTTTTTGCAGCGTAACGTGTTATGTTGTAAACGATTTGAGCTACGTCTATATATATATATATAAATATATATCTATAATCTGTGTACCTTATTTGTGATATCATAACCAAAAAATTAAAGAAAATTAAAATACATAAAAAATAATAAAAATAATTTTAAAAAATATTATAAATTTTGTTGTATAATTTTAAAATTGAATATATATAACGAAATAATAATCTTAAAACGAGAACTGGCTTTGGGATTACGTGAGGCGCTTACATAATCGAGCAGAGAAATGGATTACGCAATACTCGCGAGCAATGTAAGTGAGGGGCAAGGACTAAAGGTCAAGCGTCGATTGAATATACATATATATATATATAGATAGTGATTTTCTTTAGTTCTTTTGATATGCTGGCGTGGTATGTGAATAGCAATATCACATGAATGAATATGTTATAAATAGACTTTGGCTAGAGTTGATGCTCATTGACTGCAGTTTGATAGCCGACGTATATAGAAATATATATGTATACATACACTATATATTTTTATTTACTTATTTAAAGTTCAATAAACATTTTACTTTAGTTTAAGTACTATTTTAAATTTTTTATAATATTTTTAAAATATTCAGAAAATTAAAAAAAAAATACAATTCATAAAAAGTTCTTTTATGCCTCAAGATATATTTTTTGCTAAATTTGCAGACTATTTAAAATGATTTAATTTTAATTTATAGATTTTTTTAAAAATGTTCCAATATTTTAAATTTTTAAATTAAAATTTTTAAGTTTACAAAAAGTTGTTCAATATTATTAAATATTAAAGATGTTCTTCATCTTTCTGTTCTTATCTCTTTTATCCACAGAGAAGTCTACATAATTATAAATTTATATTTTATATAATTTTTTTCCCAATTGATAAATAATTTTCTATTTAATAGAGTAAACTTTCTATAAAAATGCAGTCTGAGTTCCTGAAAAATACTTTTGCCTATGACAACTGTGCCAAACAGCCTCCCCCATGAACCCAATATTCCCAGTTCCCACAAGTATTCAACTCGACTATCAAATGGCAGGCACAATTTATGGGCGTAAGCCGCTTAAGCAACATTTGCAGCCACAAACGAATGGGCGAAAAATGTGGCAAATTATGAGACTTTGAGCTGTTTAGGCTTTGCTTATCAGCAGCAGAACACGAATGAATGCTGCAACTCTATATTCTCTTTCTATATCTATATACCTCTCTTTCGCCAGGCACTGTGAAAATGCAACATCAACACCTTTTCAACAACGAATAACAACAACAGCAACATTTTTGGGCCCCCCCGCCTGAGCGAACGAACCAACCAAAATTGAGTTATAAAATTAGCCCCGCTGCGATTCGACACGCCCTGAGAAAGACAGAGAGAAAGAGAGAGAGTAGCTAAAAGCTAAGCCGCCGTGAAGTAGCCAACAAAATATTTATGCGCACAAACGATAACAACAACAACAGGAGCAACAACAACAGCAACAAAAGTCAGTGAGCAAAAACAAAAAGTCGCACCATGAAGGGCTTGACGGCGTTTAAGGAGAAGGCGACAGGCGTTTTCGGCGGGTGAGTCTAACAGCGTAACGAAATGAAAATATCATGAACAGAACAACACTGTGCGGCATAATTGGGGAAATGTTGAAAGAGAGAGAGAGCGAATATAAAGAAATAAATGAATTAGAATTTTAATGGGAATGGCAGAGAAGTTAACTAGTCAGGAGAGCATATTAGATTTTTTTTTTCAATTTTTTATGGTACTTTCACAGGTTAGTTAGTGTCCTGCTTCCCTTCAAGGCAATTTAATCTAAACAGAAATTATTCAAATATATTTTTTACGGCTATGAAATATGCTAAGCAGAGCATTCATAGGCAGAGAGAAGACAGAATTATAGGCTGTGACTATGACAGATAAAGTTTAAGGGAATATTTGATAGATCTGAAGTGAAGATTCTTCCTAGTTGGCCCTGAGGCTGGTGGTATCTGAGTCTTCTGCTAGTTCTAGTCGTAGCAGATGATTGGGAGGCCAGACGTCTACTCAAGTTGTTTGAATGAGAAGTTAGACTCGATATATTATGTGAGCACTTGCTGGATTTTTTCTCCATTTTTTGTCAGTTTGAGGCCCCCGTTCCATGAACCTCTTTCTCATGTATCTGAGGGAGGACCTCAGGGTCTTTCTCAGAGTTTTCACCTGAAGAAGTTGCAGTTTACTTTCTTGAAGAGTGCTGAAGCTTAGATACTCTTTTAGATTCTGAATTTACTGTCTGAGTCGAGAGAGTTTGGTTTGTTCTTTAAAGAATCCAGACCTTGTCTATTCCCAAAACTTCAACATTTTTGTAGCCCAGTGTTGAAAATGATGAGTGTGCAATATGCCGAGACTGAAATATGATTGCAATCAAATGATGGCGATGGCCGAAAAAAATATATATATATAAAACTGAATGAAAAATAGGAAAAAAATTTAATTTAACGCAACGTTGATCAGGAGCAGCGAGACGAGCGCACGATGCGTGGTTGGCTGAACTTGACCATGCAAAAAGGATGCTGTGGGGAAGTGCTTAGAGTGGCGGAGTGGGCGGCAGGAAGGCAGTTGAGGAGGACTTAGCCGGCGTCGCGAAAGTTGGGCACGTGTCGTCGTCTCGCGCTGTGGCGCGTCGCAAAGTTGTAAAAATTATTGGCATGCTTAACAAGTCATTAAAGAGGCCACAAGAAGTTGCAGCCAGAAGAGTCAGGCTAGTCTGGAGAGTCAAGAGAGTCAGTCAACCAGCCAGTCAATCAGTCAGTCAATCAGTCAGGCAGTCAGTCAGTCAATCAGTCTGCCCGCCAGTTATGAGGAGCAGCAATGGCATGCCGAGACGTTCACCGTTGGCTCAGGAATTCCGTGCACGTTGCCAGCTGTGGCACGTGCTGCCAGCGCCAGCTAAGCGAGCCACACAGCTGCCCCTGTGTGGCAAGCTCATGGCTTGTGGTAAACAATGCAGTAAGGAAGAGAGTTCCAGTGGGGCGTAGCTGACTGCGTAATACCTCTGCTTGAAGGTGCTTGAAGAACAGAAGCTAGAGGCTATTTAAAGAGGATTTTTAATCTGACTTCAAATGATAATAGGATAGGATAGGATAGGATGTAATAGGATGGGAGAGGATAGGATAGGATGGGATAAAAAAGGATAGAATAGAATAGGGTTGGATAGGATAGGATAGGATGGGATAAGAAAGGATAGGATTGAATAGGGTTGGATAGGATAGGATAGGATGGGATAAGAAAGGATAGGATTGAATAGGGTTCTATAGGGTAGGATAGGATAGGATAGGATATGATTGGATTGGATAAGAATAGAATAGAATAGAATAGAATAGAATAGAATAGAATAGAATAGAATAGAATAGAATAGAATAGAATAGAATAGAATAGAATAGAATAGAATAGAATAGAATAGAATAGAATAGAATAGAATAGAATAGAAAAGAAGAAAAGAAAGGATAGGATAGGATAGGATAAGAGTGGAGTAGATTGGATGGGATAAGAAAGGATAGGATAGAATAGGGTTGGATAGGATAGGATAGGATATGGTTGGATGGGACAAGAAATGATAGAATAGTTTTAGTTTATCCACTTATATTGATCAGTGTGCTTTACAGCTTATAAAAACGTAGAGAAAGAGAGAGGTAGGGAGAGAGAGACATAAAGAGAGAGAAAGAGAGAGAGAAGCAGATAGATAACAAAGTTGAATGTGTCAAAGAACCAATATACTCCTTTCACGAGCATAAAGACTATAAAGAGTCACGAGCATATAGACTCAGAGCACAAATAGTGAATGTGAGTGTAAAAGTGAATGTCAGTATGAATGTAAAAGTGAATGTCAGTGTGAATGTGAATGTGTGGTATGCAATTTTTATGGGCACGCTCCTGGCAACAGCAGGACTCGATTACGAGTGAACAACTGATTTGCTCAAGGACTTTAGCGGGCGGTGGCGAAGGCGTAGCGTAAATTAGAAATTGGAACAATAGGTGATGGCTCGTTTTCATTAAGGAATGTGTGTGAAGCACGGAGCGAAAGCTGGGGAAAAAAGTGTTGCATACCAACAGGCAGGCAGTCAGGGAGTCAGGCAGTCGGGCAGAAGTCAGGACGTCTCCTTGAAATTCAAAAGGCTGCACGCAAATGAAATTGATTTCGACGAGCTCATTGAAAGCGGTTGCCAGGATCTGTGCCTGTGCCTGTGCCTGCGCCTGATGTCGAGTGGCACTCGAAAGGCGCGCGCGCGCGAGAAGAAATTGAAATGCGTACAGCTTCAAGGACGAGTCGGTCGCATTGTGTCGTCGGCGAAATTAGAATTGTCGAGCTGCCTTCCAGCTGGAGTCGCCGCGGCGTGTCTCTGACAAGCCAAGTCAAACACTTTGCCCCATTGCTCGACTAATGGGCGCGCCCATTGTGGCCCAACTTAAAGCCAGGCCACAACAACCTTCAGCTCCGTCTTCGCTGCTGCCAAGACAGCGGCGCCAGTTAGCCATAATCTATGCGGCGCCAAAAAGTCTCCAACATTTTTACTGACAATCAAAACCCGCCAAACGAGTGCCAGCCAGTTTATCAACAAAACGGGAAAAAGCAAGAGAAACTGTAGACAGCTAAGGAAAAGTGAAGTTCTTGGCTCGAATTCGAGATACGCTTGCCAAGCGAGAGAGAGATAATGAATGACTGGGAGTCTTTGGTATTGAATGGTTTCAAATGGTATATAGATAGGTATGGTATATAGAATGGTATATAGAAAGATATCAGCCTTGAAAGACTTGCATTCGTCAATCAGTCAATCAAGCAGATAGTCAGTCTCTCGGTTTCAGTAAGTTAGTCAATCCTATCAATCAGTTAGAGCAGTCAATAAGTTATCCATTAAGCTAGATAAGCTAGTTAGCCATGGAGTCAGCCAGTTAGTCAATCAATCATCATCAATCAGTCAATCAATCAGCGAGTTAATCAATCAATGATAGCCATTTCGATAAACAATCAGTCAATCACTCAGTCAGCCAGCAATGCTAAGCCATTCAGCCTGTCATTCAGCTAGTACATCAATCAATCCATCAACCAGTCTATCGGCCAATCAATCAGTCTGTCTATATTTCAGTTATTCTGTCAGCCAATCTGTTGTCAGTGAGTACATCAGTCTGACAATTAGTAAGATTATTAGTAGCTGTTAGTCAATCAGATAGTTTAGAGTCAATCAATCAATCAATAAATGTAAGATATCTTGGAGTATAATTTAATATAAATATATTTGCTATAGAAATTGGTAATTTGATCAAAAAACACTTAGTCAATCAATATCAATCAGTTGGATGATCAAATAGATAGTCAATCAATCAATCAATCAGTTCAGTGGAGTTAGTCAATCAATAAGTTGATGCTTGACTATCTAGCTCTGTCAATCTATGAATTAGTCATATCAATTAGTTACAATTAGTTACAATTAGTTACATGTCAATCAATCAATCAGGTCAGTTGAGTTGGTCAATCAATGAGTTGGTTGGTCTCTGATTGACCAACTCTGTCAATCAATCAGTTCAGTAGAGTTGAGTTGATCAATCTTAATATGAGATTGTTAGTCTCTGACTGACTAACTCTCTCAATCAATCAATTAGTCAGTTAACTCAAATAGTCTATGTATAATGACTTTAACTTCCATCGACTACCATCCATAATCACTCCAAGCTACAAACATTCAGCTAGTTATGGCTATCGCTTTTCGCTCCCTCACAGACAATGTGAGCAAGCTTCAACTACTCTCAACAAAGTTATATAAATGTGAGTTAGTGTGTGTGTGTGTGTGTGGATCCATAAATAGCGGGTATAAAATTGGCGTCAGACAAGCCGGCATTAAAGTCGGTCAAGGCACAAGGCAAAGACTCCGAGGACTACGGACTAAGGAAGCTGCGTGACCAGACGAGGGTAGCTTTGGCGTCAGACAGTTGAGTTATGTGACAAACGGCGACGACGACGAGAGAAAGAGATATTGAAGTTGGCACAGTAGTGGATTTTTATTTTGTATCGAAGGAGGTGGGCCAAGGCGTTTGTCTGCAAATTTATGAGACGGAATGCCACAGAGAGAGAGAGAGAAAGGGAGAGAGTTGGTAATGCCACCACTGATGAGGTTATCAATGTTGATGTGTCACTTAGGCTGGGTTAATGTTGTAGAGCTGCCCTCGCTGATGCATTAAGCCAAATGTCCACAGTCTGTCATCAATCAGTCTTTGTCAGCGCTAAACGCTGGCTTTAAGCCACAATCTGATATCGAAATCTGAATCGAGAGCGCTTTACCTGGCTGGGAAAATCAGAGTTCGGCCTCAGCACTTAATCAAATTGAATTCAATTTCAATTGAAGCAATCGCACCCCAAAGCGAGCCACAAATTCCCTCAGGGCACTAAAATTTCTTGCCCTAACAAGCTGAAAATATTTGTGTCTTTACGCCTCCCCTGAGCCGAATGCCAGACTCTCTCCCTCCCCCGCTCTCACCTGTTGCTCGACATTGTCAACTAATTGGCATGAGTTATGTGCCCTCTCTCAACACTCACCTCTCACCTCTTCCCTCTTTGCAGCCTGAAGCCGAATATGGAGAAGTTCGAGATCTCGCAGAGCTATCATGGCGGTCATGGTGGCTACGAGGAGATGGAGGGCGGTGACCGCGAGGGGCGTGGACCTGGCGGCGGCCATGCCTACGACGACGACGACGACCGACCCGACTCGCCCGCCTCCTTCGAGGAGATTGAGCGCCCGCCTCTGCGCAAAATCGACAAGTACTGCAAGGCGGAGTGCCCCTGCATGCCGGCCCGCTACACCATCGCCACAATGGCCTGCGTCGGCTTCATGATCGCCTTCGGCATGCGCTGCAACATGTCGGCGGCGAAGCTCAAAGGAGAGCACAATGGGGTGAGTAGAAGGATGGACAGAAGGATAGGATCAACTGAAGATTGACTCTGGCAGTTGTAATTCATTTTGTTTGATTATCAAATAAATAAAATTAAATAAAAAGAAAATAAAATTAAAAATAATTAAATATACAAAAATTACAAAAAAAACTAAAAAATTTATAAATTTAAAAAAAAAAAAAAAATATTTTTTTTTTTTTAAATTTTTTTTTTAAATTTATATTTATTAAATATGTATATATATTATATATTGAGCTAAAAATATATATTCTTCTATATTTATATATAAAAAAAAAAAATATATATATATATATATATATATATATATATATATATATATATATATATATATATATATATAATATTCATATCAGATACTGAAGATACTGAGCTGAAGGAAAAAGTCGCTTTACAGTGTGAAGATTAAAGATACTCGAAGAATAGAATTTAATGTAATGAAAAACTATAAAAAAATTTAATTTATTTTCAAAAAATTATTTTTATTTTTAATCTAATCTTCAAACCTTTATTATTTTTATTTTTTTTTTTTTATTATTTAATAATTTTGATATTACTTTCCTCACATATATTCAATATTCAATTTTTGCAATTTCATAAAAATATATTTACGATAGTTGATAAATATATATAAATAGTTTTATCAAACAAAAATTATTTAAAAATTAAAATATACATATATCAAAATTATTAAATAATAAAATATAAATAAAAATAATAAAATAAGGTTCGAAGATTAGATTAATAATAAAAATAATTATTCAAAATAAATTAAATTATTTTATATATTTTTATTACACTAAATTCTATTCTTCGACTATCTCTTATATATATTATATATATATATATATATATATATATATATATATATATATATATATATATATATATATATATATATTATTTTTTTTTTATTATTATTATTATTATTATTAGACTTCATTTTTCATCAATTTATATATGAAATTTATTTGATATTTTCTCTTCAAAATGTAATAAATCTTATTAATGCTGCTCACTGCCTTAAGCCTTGATAAATATGCAAAAATAAAAGATTTTATATTTATTATAGTCAGATTTCCCAGTTTATTTGCCCATTAAATAAACTGTAAATAAATGTTTTCCTAATGCTCAGCTAAAGACTTTAAAAACATGAACGGAGTTTCGAGCATGGGAATTCAATTCAATTTGCTTCATTTGATGACAAAGCCGTTGTCAATTAGAGTGTGTGCGGGGTGTGTATATGTATGTGCACATCACTCAAAAGTCACACACAAAGCCACGCCCACTCACAGAGAGCTTCCGTTTGGCGCTCGTTAATAAAGGCCCGCGGCACAAAATTTTAATGATTGCGACTTTTACTCTCTCACTCACTCACACCTCTCTCTCTCTCTCTCTGCCTCGCGTTAGACCGTCTTTATGAACTGGACGGTGGCTGTGGAGAGCCACGTGGACTCATCCTTCTTCTGGGGCTATCTCATAACACAGATACCCGGCGGCTTCATTGCATCCAAGTTTCCAGCGAACAAGATTTTCGGCCTCTCGATTGTCAGCTCCGCCTCGCTGCATCTGTTTGTGCCGTTTGCCATGACGCTGATGCACGGCCATGTGGTGATAGGCGTGCGTGTCCTGCAAGGACTCTTCGAGGTGAGTCAGAAACCCTATCCACCATACATCTATACAGAACATATAACACATATCAAATATAACGAATGCCAAATCGAATTCGTTTTCGAGCAGATCAAAGCCAAGGATTACGCATGTAGCAGTGGGCGGGGTGGCCGCGCTGAGGGGGTTGCTGTGCTCAGGGGGTGGGATTTTTGCAATATGATAAAGCAAATATGTGAAATGAAAACATGTTCCGGATTTGGGGCACACACAGAAGGCAGCATAACAAAAGCATTTATTTTAATGCGATTTCTTTTGTGTCTGTTTGGCAATCATTTTTTTCCCTTTCTCTCCCCCCCTCTCTCTCTCTCTCTCTGTCGCTCTCTTTCTCACTCCCACTCAGGGCGTAACATATCCGGCTTGTCATGGCATTTGGCGCTTCTGGGCGCCTCCCATGGAACGCTCCCGTCTGGCCACCTTGGCCTTCTCCGGCTCATATGCGGGCGTCGTCGTGGGCCTCCCTCTGTCCGGGCTTCTGGCGGACGCCGTGGGCTACCAGGCGCCGTTCTATGCCTACGGCACCTTCGGCATCATCTGGTACATGTTCTGGATCTGGCTGTGCTTCGAGAACCCGCGCAAGCATCCCGCCATCAGCATACCCGAGCTGAAGTACATCGAGAAGTCGCTCGGCGAGTCGGCGCACCCGACGATGCCCTCGTTCAAGACGACGCCGTGGCGCGAGATGCTCCGCTCGATGCCCGTCTACGCGATCATCGTGGCGAACTTCTGCCGCTCCTGGAACTTCTATCTGCTGGTGCTCTTCCAGTCCTCCTTCCTCAAGCACAAGTTCGGCTTCAAGGTGGAGGAGGCCGGCTTCGTCGGCTCCCTGCCCCACCTGATCATGACCACGATCGTGCCCTTCGGCGGCATGCTGGCGGATCACCTGCGCAAGAACGGAATCCTCTCCACCACCAATGTGCGCAAGCTCTTCAACTGCGGCGGCTTCGGCATGGAGGGTCTCTTCTTCCTCTTCGTCGCGCACTCCCAGACGGCGGTGAGTTCAGCTGGGCTACGATATCTCTTGGCTTTTGTTTATTTATGGAATATTTTCCCAGACGGGCGCCATGTTCGCGTTGACCTGCGGCGTTGCCTTCAGCGGCTTCGCCATCTCCGGCTACAACGTGAATCACTTGGACATTGCGCCTCGCTATGCGAGCATATTGATGGGCTTGTCGAACGGCATCGGCACCTTGGCTGGCATCATCGTGCCCTACGCGCTGGACGGACTCATCCAGGCGAACGTAAGTTGGCCACGTGATTGATAGCCTTAAGCAGAGCTGACTTTATCTATATTGTAACTCTAGCCAACTGGCTGCTGGACCACGGTGTTTACTCTGGCCGCCTGTGTCCATCTGATTGGCTGCACTTTCTATGGCATCTTCGCCTCGGGCGAGCTGCAGCCGTGGGCCGAGCCGCCGGCCGAGGAGCAGCAGGTGTGGGCACCGCCGGCGGGCGCCATCACCCACGGCGACGATCCCAGCCAGGCGGGCATGATGGGCAACTACATGAAGGAGACGTCATTCGTAAGCCAATCACGCCATGCACTGTCCGCACTTAATATCCCTTTTCCCTTTTCTCTCTCTCGCTCTCTCCCTTCGCTCTGCAGGGCGCACCGGAGTACACGGAGCAGAGCCAAATGCAGCAGTCGAATGCCATTAGCTACGGCGCCACCGGGCACGTGGCCAACAATCCGTTCGCCATGGCAGCGGGCGCGCCCATCGCCGAGGAGCCGATGCAGCCGAGCGAAGGCTACGGCTACACGGACTACACGCAAGGACCGGCGAATCCCTCGACGAATCCCTATCAGCAGTAAGCGACACTAACGAAACTGGCAGATCAACTGATATACAATTAGCTTTTAGTTATAGTCCGTTTATTGTTTGTTCCTGATGGGGTTGATTTGTACATAAGATATAACACACACACGTATATAGATATATATCTGAAAGTGAACTTCAGGCCGAGTCTAGCGAATTTCTATATAGACACACACTCACACACTCACTCACACACACTCTCTTACACTAACACATTGAAACTATGTACCTAACAGAGCAACTACATATTGTACGCGTATACAGGACACAAAGGATACCGTTACACTTGGCCCTCACGAGCACAGCACAAAGTCTATAGCCTACTTTTAAGCGTCGCTTGCGCAAAACTCTATTTACAAGCCACAGCTACAAATATTACAAAACTTATTCTACTCGACAAATACTCGACATTTGTGTATATCATTAGAACAGACATAATCCAGGCACTCACAGCACGTCTCAAATCGTTACGAAATATTATTATAAATAATTTCAAACCAACTAACTATATAGAAACTATATACATACACAACACACACACACATATAATAGCTAATTAATTGTTGTTAGCAGTTAATAAATTATAAATACAAAACTGCAAGTTTTATTACCGTTAATGATATTCAATGCGACATCACGACGAGGACACGACTCCAAATGTCGCCATGTCGCAGCATTAGTAAATTTTAATCGTAATCTTATCTAACTAAACCCTAAGCAATTGTTGATGTTCGCCACGAATGATAAACATTAAAAAACCCGTATACTTCTCCATATTAAACTCACTAATATTAATTATATATAATACATTTTACATATATAAATATATATATATACATATGCTTTTGGTTTATGGCACGACTCGAGCAATGGCATGATATAGGTACTAAAACACATATTTATATAATGGTATTAGCTTAGGCTAACAAGTAGCTAGCATTAGGCGCCAATAACCTCAGAATTGGTCTTCAAACGCTCTTCGATCTTCATCCTACGATTTTCTTCATACATATATAAAGCAAATATATAAACATAGGCAAAAACAGCTGCTGATCAAAAAAAGTAAATTTTCTTTTGCATTTTTATTATAAAATTAATTTATAGTTTTTTATGGCACTTTCTTCAAATTTAAGCGCACTTTTTATTGTGTTTATATTTTTTAAAATATTTTATTGTGTTTATAATATATACATTTTATAATATATGAATATATTAAATTTAAATGAACAAAAATTTATAAAATATTTTCATTAAAAAAACAATTGCTATTTTTATTTATTTTTTATTATTTTTGAGTTTATATTTTATTTATTTATTTTAGAAATATTTTTTTTTATTGATTTTGAGCTCAGCAGCTGTTTTTGCCTATAAAAATTAAACTTAAATATTTAAAAATATTTTATATTGTTTATTCTGATATTTATGCATGTTTAAAAGAAGAAGCAACAAGAAAATTCTTAATGTATATATAGCTAATAATAGCACAATATTATAATTAATATATATTTCAGGGAAAATCGTAAAAATATTTTGGTTTTGAATACGTGAGTAAATAAAATTAAATTCCTTTTTTTGCGAGCACTTTAACTTTTATATGCACCAAATTAATATTTATATCGAATTTACAGCACAATAAAAATTTAATTCTATTTATTTATAAAAATATTTAATTTATTTGCACTTAATTTTTATATTTATATATATATATATATATATATATTTGTTATGCACAAATTTATTTTTAAATATTTTTTTTGTTATATTTCCATTCCATATTTTAGTCACTTATTTCTTTATAATTTTTTTGAGCACTTTAGATTTTTATTTGAAATACTACAATATTTTTAAAAATTATATTTTGGCACTAACTTTTTACGATATTATTTTAGTATTTATTTCAGCACAATTATCACAATATTATATTTTTGTTCCTCTATTGTTTTCATTCTCTATAGACGCACTTACTTTCCATGTCAACAGTAGAACTTACCATATGCAACGCATATATATTAAATGTATTATATAATTATAAAATATATACTTATTAGCAAGTATTATATACACACACACACACATATATATATATATATATACATATATAAATATAATGTAATATTAAACAAATTATTCACAATTAAACCACTATGTATTAATAAAATGTGAAAATTTTCTAACTAAAGAGTCAATTCTTATACCGTAATTTGTACAGAGCAGCGAATATTATATAAATATATATATATATTATATGGTTAACTACGTATTAACACTATTTAGTGCATAATTAAAGAATATAAATTTTAATTGTTATATGTGTTGTTGGACAATAACTAAAATCCAAAGTAATCAACAAACGACACGAAAACTGCTTGTGAAAGCGACAATAAATAGTTCAATAAGCTTTGTTAATAAATATATATATATATAAATATATGAATGTATTTAAAGAAATAAT
This sequence comes from Drosophila repleta, assembly GCA_018903745.1. NCBI lineage: Eukaryota > Metazoa > Arthropoda > Insecta > Diptera > Drosophilidae > Drosophila > Drosophila repleta. Next base: position 12,162,685 of record JAEIGN010000396.1, read on the forward strand.
CATCTATGATTTCGATATTTAAAATATTCATTGATTTTAAATTTAGGCAAGAACTTTGAGGCTTTTACTCAAAAAAGAAATTGGCAGCAAAAGAAAAAGCAAAGTAAACTTTTGGCCATTGGGGCGTATGTGTAATATTAGCATTAATCAAGTCAAGTCTGTATATATAAATCCATACATGAAGATGCGCTCAGAAATATTGTAGTTATTATCAAATACATATATTTATAAAGATATATATATATATATATATATATATATATATATATATATATATATATATATATATATATATATATATATATATATATATATATATATATGTCTAGTTGTGTCTCTAACAGTTCTTGACAGGAGAGATGCACATAAACGAGGCTCTCACTTGTCATTAGCTCACCTAACTATATACATATATATATACATATACTGGAATGATATGATTTTCAATTATATAGTTTAATTTCGATTTGTGTTTGAGAGACAACAAAGCTCTCGAGGCTGTGTGGACAATAATAACAAATATGTTAACAAAAACGCCACAGTGTTTTTCGTTTTACTAAATATTATAAATAAAAGTATCTAGCTAAAACCCTCTTACGAAATACTTGTTGACCCCCAACAGTCTGTGTATATATATATTTGAACGTATATATATGTGTGCAATAAACCTAGCTAAATGCCATCATTAAATGCTTTTGTGAGTAATTTAAGTGTACATAAAAAAAATAAGTAAAATTCATATTTAAATAAAACTGGCGAATCGGAGCACAAAACTGCAATGAATATCATTTGAAGCCCATTAACCGGTTATAACTAGGGTACTACTATGACTATATATATAATACGATAAAAAACTCATCTATGTGTCAGACATATATAGACATCAACTTAACTAGGGTAAAGCTGCGGCCAGTCGTGCTTCAAATATTCTCTTCAAAAAACAAAAAAAAAGAACTTTTGAAAAGTTTATTTCAATATTCGTGCTATGTATATATATATATATTTAATTTGAAATTTAAAAATAGTTATATTATTTGTGTGTTTTGTTCAGCAACTAGAAAATGTATAAAATATTTATATATATAAAGATAAAGCTCCCTTTTCTGGCAACACCAGCCCAATGTTGTATAATTTTATGAACTAGTCTAAAGAGGTATTCAGAATATATATATATATATGCCGATATCATTCAAACTAACTACAAATAATATAATACTTAACAAGCAAACTAAATGAATACAAATTAAATCCGATTTAAATCTCTCATAGGCCCCATCAAGCAACCCGACTATATAAAGGCTTAACAAATTATACCTAAACGAAAATTGTATTTGGAATTCAATAAACGAAACATGTTAACAAATTATGCCAAAAAAAAAAAACAAACAAAAAACAACAGAAGAGAAATGCAATCGAATTATTTTTTGAATATATTTTTTATTCTTTTCTTTTCTTTTCATTTTGTTTCTTTAGCTAAGTTTAATGATTAGATTTCGATTTGTACGAGGCGCGGAGGACGACGATGGCGGCGAATATGGTAAGACCTAAGATGAAGCGAGTGGGCAATAAATACAAGACAACGAACTAAAATCACATGAGTGCTACATCGAACATATACATAAACATATATATGTATATATATATATATTTATATAGAGTTAACGCCAGCCATCAACGGCGCACGCCCTGGTACTCCCCATTCGCTCGCCCCTTGCGCGGAAAGCCGCGTGCAAAGGGCGCCTTCGCGTTCGTCGTCACATAGTAGTTGCCGCGTGCTCTGCGTATTTGAATACGAATTATAAATTATATAGAAATTGACATATTCTATATTTTATTTTATATATACTTACTTGTGCGAACAGTGCTCGCCCATGAGCACATACTCCGAGTCCTTGGGCTCGCACCAGCCTATCAGGTAGGTGAACAGGTTGGGGCAGGGCCCCGCATAGAAGCCGCGCTTCGTCGTTATCGACTCGATGAAGTACGGCGTGACCTTGGTGTGATCGCAGGCCAAAGTTTCTGAAGGAGCCCAAAAAAATATATCGATTTACACTTGGTCAGTTCAATGAATTGCTATCGATAAAAGAAAGTTGGCTATCGATTTAATCGAAATTATTGCTCTTGCGAATAGTAGAACAATAGAATCGATACATCCAACATTATATCTTAATTAATCGATTTTCGATAGCTGCTCATCGATATAACTCCCACCCTCAACTTACGGAACAGCGTAGCAGAGCCCACACACGCTGGCTGCCTGGTGCCGCCGTTGACATAGAAGTCGGCATGGCCGCTCGAGTGCCACTGGCCCAGTATGCCGGCGCCCGTGTGCATGACGTCCACAAAGTGCGCGTCACTCGTGTCCAGATCCCGTGAGTTGTTCGCACCCGCATAGAAGAATATGGTGGGATCCAGAGCCGTGATGCGGCCAATCTTGCCCTCCTCGGGCTTCAGGAAGTTGGCCACGAGGCCGGCGATGTGCGCGCCCACGCTGTAGCCGATGAAGTGCAGATCGTCCGGCTGCACGCCGCGCGGATGACGCGCGAGATACTTGACGAGCTGCGAGATGCAGAGGCTGCCGAAGCGCGGCGACCACTCCATCTGACTGAGGCAGGGCTCCTTGACGGCGTTGCTGTAGTCCACGATGATGATGTTGTACTCGCCGATGCTGAAGTACGCCTCCCGCAGGTCCGGGCTGGGGCTGAGCATGCGGCCGCCGCCGAAGCCGTGGATGATGATCTTGGTGGGATGTCGCGGGTTGAAGTGGGTGTAGTACAGGGCATTCGGATCGAGCACGTCCAGATACTCGGGCTCCTCCTGGGTGCGCCGCGTATACAGATAGAACTGTATCTTGGGGTGCGGGCAGCGGTACGGCTTCTCGAGGCAAGAGTCTGTGACATAGACCTGGGATTGGTTTTGGCCCGCGGCCACAGCGGCAGCCACAACGGCGGCGTTTTGAGCAGCTGCAAGAGAGAGAGAGAGTGGGAGAGTGGGAGAGTGGGAGAGTAAGTGAGAGTGGGTGAGAGCGAGAGAGAGAGGCAGAGTAGGAGTTGTCGGAACACCTTCACCTCCGACTATGGCTAAACGGGTTTTCTACTTTTTTTGTCAGCCCGAATTACATAAGAGACATTGAATGTTGGCGATTTGGTGGCAAATGTCGATGCGACTGCAACTGCCACAATCGCGAGCGGCGGCTGCCACATTTCTGCAATTGTGGCAAAAGTAAAAGTCGACGGAAGTGTGCAGCGAGCACTCGCATCTGCTATTATTTCCAGTTGTTATTGTTGCTGTCCGTTTGCTGTCGGTTGCTGCTGCTATTTATAACACAAACACCGTGACGTGACATAACTGGATGCCGGCTATCTCTCTCTGAGTGTGTGAATGATTCATGGCATGTGCCATAAGGAAAACCCAAATTCAATGAGCTCATCTGCACAGCTGCAGCAGGCGCAGAGTCAAACTCGGCTCGTTTCCGTTCACATAAAGAACCAGTTCGTGATCGTTAATAATTCCAAATGTTGACTTATCAAATTTATATGACAACTACAGATAAATGAAACTCAATTTTCAGCTCATGCATTTCCTACCCTGTGAATCATAATTCATATGCGGAACTAGTTCATAATTTATCAAAAATATTCAAACTTTGTATCATATATTTGTTAAAATGATTTACTTTCTCGTACTAGAAGTTTATAAATTATATTTGATATTTCGGTTCATTTGCGGAACTAGTTCGTAATTTATGAAAGAATATATTTTATCTTTATACCAGTTATTGAGTCATAGAGCAGTTCCAAATCACTTTATTTTATATTTTGGTTCATGTGCGGAACTAGTTCATTTTTGACAATACAAATTTTAATACCAAATCTATAAATTTTATTTTCATTTCAATTATTAAATCATGTTGCCATTTCAAAGTACTTAAAAATGCTGTTAAGTAATTATAAAAAAAAGCTCTTAAAAACCGGTTCCAAAATAATTGAGTTTTAGCTCCTCGCTCAACCTGCTTTGGGGCTAGGTTTACAAGCCTCCGCTAACTCTTTGATGTAGCCATTTTTGTCTAGTTTAAGCTATAGTTTATTATAATTTAAGAAATTAATAATATTACATAAAATATTCTATTTTATTCTTTGGAACTAGTTGGGCATAGAAAAGAACTATTTACTTTGTACTTATACCTCCCTTTTGAAAACGTATTTATGTTTAAACATCTCTTTGCTAAGAAACAATTAATTTGATTCGTCATATGTGTACTCTATTATCCCAATATACAATTCAGTTCAGGAACTAAATCCAGAAGTAAATTTATACGGAACTAATTCAAGCTGAGCCAGCGCTAACAACCAAAATGTGAGACTCACGCGTACACAAATTTCGTTGCGCTTTGCATTTTTATGGCCTTATTAAAAATTAAAAATAATACATATCTCTCTCTCTCTCTCTCTCTGTATGTATATAGCTTTATATATATGTATATATAGCTAGAATCGGCCTTAAGCTAATCACAGTCGTTGGCCAATTGGCCCACTTTGGCGTGCTAAACCAGCTGCTCGATGTTGTAATGCAACCGGTCTGCGGTTCCAGCTCCGGCTCCGGCTCCGGCAATTGCAGTTGCAGTTCAGTTCACACTAATCACTGTTCATATCACTGATCAAAGATCAGTGATCTGTGTGCGATCACTGTGAGTGAACTGCGCCTTTTAGGGCAGCCGGCGTTTGCCAGCAGCGCTCACCTCATGGCATAGTAAGCGGGCGGTAACTAGTTGAATAAGTCGTAGCCTCTTTGGGACTGACGAACATCTCGTCATATCCAATGTTGTCATAATGATTTCTCGAATACCCTGTAAACAGGGGACTGAGATGAAGGGGTATATTGGCGCCAAATGAAGCCATGAATAAATAAATATTAAATAATGAATAAATAATTTGATTTTGATTTTTAATGAGAATTTATTGTCGAAGATGAAGTATTCAGGGCCAACATAAAATCGATAGTTATCGATAACATAAAAGTTAATTTTATCTAGCATATTTCAAAGAGAATTAGTTAAATTTCGAATTTTTGTTTGCTACGGAACTAGAGAGTAGGCTGTTTGCTTAATATCAATAACTAATAATTTATCGATAAATATCGATATCTTTAATAAAAACAAACTGTATTTAATAGATTCTACAAGTGAATGAGAAATGTAATAGTGTATATGTATACTAAACAAGTACTAGGTATCTACTAGTCGTGCACACCCGACTGAACTCATTTCTACCGGTTTTCGCCTCTTTCGTTTTGTCAACTTAAGCATGCGACATGCGATTGTTTTGCACAATCGCCAGCGGAGCCCAGCATAATTCAGTTTAGCGAATGCGTTTATGTTTTGACCAACCGACCAAGGGAGGGGGGGAGGGGGGGCTGGACGCACGGGGGCGTGGCGCTGCAGCTCCCCCGCATTGCAATTAGCAATGGGCCGAGTCATGTTTCTGGCTGAATTGCGACGAGTTTTCAGTTTTCAGTTTTCAGTTGTGAGTTTTGAGCTTTGAGTATTTCTGGTCGCTTTCATTGCTTGAGCAGCGAACCGTTTGGCGAACGACTCGCTGTGGCTTATGTAAGTTGGTTTTTCGGACGTGTACTTCGAGTCCGTTACCAGCATTACGAACGCCAATTAAATGTCCATTTTTCGGCAATGTCGAAATCGTGAGACACAGCAAATGGCCACCAGCCGGAAAAGTGGGAAAGAAAACTCAGCTCCAGAAACCTCAAAAGCCACAAAAACGGAAGCGACAAATGCGGAAGCCACAAGCAATGGGCAATGGCATACTGACAACAGCAACAACAACAGCAACAACAAGAGCAACAGCAACAACTCTAACAACAACTGCAACAACTCTCGAGACTTGACTCATCTTTTGACTACGTTTTTGACTTTAAGTGAAAGATGTTTTTTTTTGCCTTTCTCAGTTTTAATTGTTTGTTTTTTAAATTTGAGTTGTTGTTGTTCGTTTGTTGTCTCTTTCTAATGTTTATTGCTTGTGTCTGTCTCTCTGCACATTTTTGTTTATTTTTAGTCGGTTTTTATGGGTCTCGATGTTGCGGCTCGCATTTGTTTGGCCTGAATCATTTGTGGTTTTTCTTTGTTTCCCACTTTTGATGGCCAGCAATTGCTTGGGTTATTGACAAATTAAAGAAAATCATAGAAATTGTTCGAAATTGAGTTATATCAGAAGTTGAAGCTAGAACTGTGGCAGAGCGCAAAGAATTTAACTGAGTTGTGACTGGGCAGTTCTGGGTGTGATGAGCTGTTTGAAGCAGTCATTGACGAAAATAATCAAATGTGTTTAAAAATATATTAGACTCCTGCAGGAGATGAAAGAGGCATGTTGGAAGATCGTTTGCTATACAAATATATTTGTTACGCTCCATATCACATGGACAGCAGAGGACTTCTCTGTGCATAGCAGCAGATGTGCCACAGCTCTCATGGTATATATAAATTCTTAATAAATATATAGTCTTAAAATATATATAGTCTGTATAGTCTTTACAACTTGAGTGACTTCAGTTACATTTTCAATTCAATTTCAATAGTCAATCAACAACAAGCAATAAAGCAATTCTCAATATGCCATATATATTTCAACTGGCCAATTGCAGCTGCCTGTCTATTCTATTAATTGCTTGTTGCATTAGTTGTCTGTTATATTAGTTGCTGTGGACGTTTTCAATTTGTTCACTCACTGGCAGCACAGTGTAATTAGAATGGGCTTAGTCTGAGCTACGTTTCCTGCTATTAAAATTTTGGGCTTTCAAATAAAAAAAAAACTCGTGCAAGAAGGTCAAGAAGCAATTAGTTTTCATTAAAGACAATAAAATAATTAAATTCTGTTAGTTAACTAAAAAGTCAGCTGAGGCCAACGCTGACTTAGGATTAGAGAACTCTCAAATATAAAATGAAGCCAAAAGAGAACTGCAATTTGGCCAAGTTAATATCTCCATAAAGTTGAATAATACTCTGAGCCAATATATATATAGATTTCTTACAACAATTGCCCACGGCTCACTTAATGTTTAATAACTGTCGCTGCACATTAATTAGGTAGAAATAATAAACATTCAGCTCTTGACTTTGGCATTCAGTTGTGGGCTGGCTGTCTGCCGTCGCCTGGCGTCGTGACACGCACTTTGGCAATGCGCATACGCCCCATTAGCCGGTCGCAGGGCCAGAACAGCGATTTCGTCTCACCTTTGACTGTGGAATTGCCCTGACAACAACAACGACAATTAAAATAATAAAATAATAAAATGGCACGCGTAATAAACTTGAACGCAAACGATTGCGAAATGCAGCAGCGATGGGTGTCAAGGTGCAGGCAGGCAGGCCAATAAAAATATGAATATGCATGTGTGAGTGTGTGCGAGTGAGTGCACAATTAATTAACTGGGCCAAAACACAACAGCTGCTGCCGGGGCAAGGCAACTGCCCAATGACGAGGCACATTTAGTCGCAGATGAGCTTAAAATATGCGTAAAACACAAATTTGCAAAGCTGATTCACAGCAGTGAAAAGAAGACAAAGAAGAAGAAGAAGAAGTGTAACAGCAATCCGAGTGAGTGTTAAAAGAGACATTGGCTTTTGGCCAACTGAGCTGAGGCACAGTGGTTCAAGCTATGCGAAAAGAGTTTTCACAATTTCAGAAATCAGCCTCTTCAAGCTGATTTCTGTTTATATATTAAATTATATTAATTTACTATAATTTTAATAGTAATATTTTATGCTTGATTCTGTACAGAAATTAAAAATAAAATATAATCTATTTCCACTTCTCTATAACTATAAATAGTTTGTTTTTATATCAGATTGACCAAAGTTTTCCCTTTGCATATTTTTCTCTCCAATTTCTTTTCCTTCTCTCAACTCATTTTTGGACAGTGTGTCAAATTGGTGGCTACAACACGTTCGACCTGGTCACAGACAAAAGCCTCTGGCTAAACAAATAAGTTGTTATAAATAGTTATAAGTAGTTGTTCGTTGTTGCTGCTGCTGCTGCTGTTTGAGTACGTGCTGTGGAGAGCATCAACCTTAAAGTTGTTCAATGAAAATCAATTTCAAAATATTGTTGCTGAATGCTATATATGAGGCAAGGTCGACAGTGGACGCGTTTGATGGCCTAATGTCATGAAAGCTGAAATATTAATAAAAACAAATATTGTGCAATTCGCATGGCTTCAAACTGAAAATGCAAACAGAAAGACGGCCAGAAGAAAGCCTCAGCTGATGCCAGCAGCCAGAGCGAAAGTAAAAGTTTAAGTTAAATACGAGATTTCTTTTTAGCACAGCATATATAGTGTAGTACATATATATATATATATATGTATATAGATGTCAACAAACCGGCAAAATCCACATTGTAAACGCCGAAGCTGAGCAGACACAGACACAGAAGCCGCCAAAACATATTTGCTTTTAGTTTCAGTGTGGAACGCGCTTCACTTTGATTTGTGTCAACTGCTGTTATATAACTTGGAATCCGATGAACATATATATACACTCTATACATACATATGCATGTACATATATATCTCTTGATATTTGGTGTGTGGGTCAAGGTTTTCGTGCCTTTGACATTTATCAACAAAATGCAATTCGCGTCGCCTTTGTTTACTTTTAGCTTTGTTTTTTTTTTATGTATGAATGCAGCAGCTGTTGCGTTGGCTGCTGCAGCTGGTCATTGGACCCGGCCAACACAATCTCGATTTCAGTTTCAATTTCAATTTCAATGCACAACCAGCTGTCGCGGCATACTGCCGGATGCTTCGGATACGTTCAAATTAACGGGGCACGCGCGAAACGCCCAAAAAATAAACGAAAACCGAACAACAACGCGAACAACATCAACGCGAACAACAACAACAATTTTTTGTGCAACACTTGATCTTGGCTTTCGCGGCGGGGCAAACACGCGCTCTCGTTGTTCGCTTTCCGAAATGTGGCTGCAGACGTGCGTTACGTTTGCGCGCTGGCGAGCGACTGCTGCTCGCGTTCGTGTCTTAAGTCTTTCGTTTTTGTTTGCGCTCAGCCGAAAAAGTTTGTGGAGCGCAGCTACCCAAAAATAAATAAAAAGAGAAAAGAAACGAAAGCTCGCTCCATGGCTTGAAAAAGCTTTTTGTTGCTGTTTTCTTAGTCAGCTGCTTTTTCGGCCTTTGCGCTGTTCTCGATTCGGAAACAGCTTTTTTTTGGCAACTGTTGAAAAGTAAATAATTAAATCGAATATTTGCAGCCTTTACTTATGGATGAGATCTTTCGATTGGCATTTAAAGTTATCATTTCTAAAATTAGTTTTGATTCAGAGTATCGATCTGCCTTCAAAAATAATCCATAATAGATTTTAAAAAACTTTCCTCTATTCCAAAAAAATTCTTTTCTTGAACTTTGCATTACTCTAAATCGCGTATTTCTTGCCCGATTTCGGACTGATATACCTTTTTCGATACGTATTGGTTAGCTCTTTCGTTGGGCATTCAAAGTTATCGATTCTATAATTTTCGCATTTTTGGCCAAAAACGTGATGTTACCCCTTATCATTTTGGCCAAAATCGGGTCGAGTCGAAAAACTAAAAAAAATGGACTATTTCTGGACTTTGACTTACTACAACTAGCGTGTTTTTTATCCGATTTCGGGACGGCATACCTTTTCGGAAGCGTACGGATGCGGAGTATTGATTTGTATCTACAGATTTTGCCGTGCCTTGGCAACTTTTCTTAATATTCCGTTGGGAATGAAAAAAGAGCTATGCAAATTTGCATGACTCTAGCTCGGGTATTATTGGTCCGATCTCGGCGTGATATATCATTTTCGACTCGTACGAAGCACGAGTATCGATTGGCATTCAAAATTTTAGTATTTAAAATTTTGCCATTTTTGGCCAAAAACGTGATGTAACCCCTTATCATTTTGGCCAAAATCGGATTGAATCGAAAAACCGAGCATATTTGGGACTTTGGCAAGTCATAGCCTGAACACTTTTCAGCCGATTTTGAAGCGGAATACCTTTTCTGGCGCGTATTGATTTGGAGTATCGAGCTGCATTCATAAAATAAATAATATAATATAATATAATATATAAATATTCCACAGCCTAAAAGGTTGTAGAAAACTTCAGTCGATTCCCAGAAAAAATACCCATATAAGTATGTATACATATCAATAATGCATATAGATATACCTACATATATTTTCAGATATATTAGAAATCTGCTAAAAAGCTTTTGTTGTAAAAGTCTCCAGAAATCTGTGAAACCTCAGCAATAATTGTTGTTAGTGGTCCCTTGGCGAAAGGATGCTTCTCATTAGTGCTCAGGAAAAAGGAGCCAGAGGAGCTGAAAGTAAGGAAAGAGAGAGAGAGAGATGAATAGAGATAGTTACAGAGAGGCAGAGAAAGAGAGAGAGAGAGAGAGAGCTCTATATAACCTACTTCTGGGAGACAAAGTAGCCCATCTGAGTGTTGGGCAGATGCGCGTAGAGGCCACAGCGCTGCGTGACGAACTGCATCCAGTCGCTGCATTGCCGCGCCCAGAAGCCATGCTCGCTGACAATGGACTCGCCGTAGTAGACGGCGGAGCGGAAGTGGTTGCAGTTGTAGGGGCGCCACTGATCCACATACGTGCAGCCGGGCTGATTGATGTGATCGAGGTTGGGATAGAAGTCCGCATGGCCCATGGCCGGCAGCAGGGAGAAGAAGAAGGGATCTGTGTGGATGACGTCCACGAAGTCCGCATCGCTCGGATCGAGCTTGTCGGTCAGCCAGCTGGTCATGAAGCCAGGTCCAGCTGGATCCAGGCCCGTGATGCGCGCCAGAGGCTGCCGCACATAGTTGGCCGTCAAGCCGGCCACCTGGCCGCCCAGGCTGAAGCCAATGAGATGCAGTTGCTCGCGGCGATAGATGTTGGTGGCCAAGAGATTGTCGATTAGCTGCGCCAGGCACTTGGCCACCACCGGCGCATTGCGCACCGCCCACGGATAGTAGCAGGGAAACCGCGCGAGGCTGCCATAGTCCACGGAGATCACATGAACCGGCTGCGTCTGGAGCAGCACGTGGCGCAGCTCCGCATTGGGCGTGAGGCTGCGATTGCCCGTGAAGCCATGGATGAGTATCTTCAGAGGCAAGCGAGGCTCAAAGAGGCTAGCCTGAGGATGAAGTGGATCCAGCAGCACAGGCTCATCTCGGCTGGAGCTGTGTGAAGATTAAGGAGTAGCTAAAGTGGAGCAACTGCAGCCGCCTCCCACTCACTTGGTGTAGAGCCAGAAGCCGATGCGAGCATTGGGACACTCATCCCGGACATAGACGCAAGGCTCGCGCTGGAGTCGCTCCGCGTCTAGGCTCGCCAAGCTGCTCCTCAGCCTCAGCCACAGCAGGCAGCAGATCAAGGGAATTGCCACATTCATCCGATATCTGCACATCGCGAGCAGCTGCAGCGCTTTGGCTGCCTGCTCCAATGCTAATTCTATTAAATTCACCTGGGCTGACCTTGAGCTACCCCCCTAAGCGTAGACGGCGATAAGAAGTCAAGGCTGCCATTCCAGGTCAAGCCCACCCACTGCAGCTGCGGGCTCAACTCCATTTTCGCAAGCTGATAAGACGAGGCAAGCCCATAAAGGCGCCTCTAACACTAGTCGGGTCTATGACTTGTCGACTATGGAGTCAAAGTGAGCTGCAAATTGATTTGGGTAATAAAATATTTATATACCCATTGAAAATAGGAGTGTAGGGTATATTGGGATTGCTAAAATTTGTGTAACAGGCAGAAGGAGGCGTGGCTATATGAATAAACTATTATTATTCTTGGTGGGGATGATGAGCTGAGTGGAGCTAGCCCAGTGCTTCTATCTGTTAGTACGTCCCATCCGTCCGTCAGCCTGTCAGTCCAGCTGTCCGTCCTTCCTTCATATTATCTATCTGTTCGTCCATATACTCATTCGTCTATCAGTTCGTCCGTCCAGCTGTCCGTCGGTCCTTCATTTTATCTGTTTGTAGACAGTCCGTCCGTTCGTCCTCAACCTATCCGTCCGTCTGCCTGTCAGTTCAGCTGTTCGTCAATATAGCTATCCGTCCGTTCTTCTGTTCGTCCGTTCTTCCATCCATCTATCCGTCTGTCAGTCCAGCTATCCGTCAGTCTAACTATCTGCTTGTCCGTCCGTTCGTCCATCCATCGGTCCGTCTATCCATCAGTCTAGCTGTCCGTCCGTCCTTCAGTCAGTCTGTCCGTCTGCCCATCCGTAAGGTCATCTACCCGTCCATCAGTCCTTCTGTCCATCAGTCAAGTTATATATCCGTCTATCAGTCTGTATCTTTGTTCGTCCGCTCATTTATCCACTTATCCGTCCGTAACTCTGGCAATCCATTAGTCCCTCTGTCCATTCATTCTTTATTCAGTTTGTCCGTCTGCTCATTCGTCAGGTCATCTACCCGTTCGTTAGTCCATCTGCTCATCCGTCCGTCCTCTCTCATCTCCTCCTGATAAGTAGATTATGAAAATAGTTTACTATTATTTATATATAAATATAATTTACAAATTAAATTATTAAAAAATTATATTAATTACTCAGATATAAATAAATTAGTTCCATAGAGATTAGTTGGTAGTTGTTCGCTTGGCAGACAAGTCTTATCAAGCTGAACGTGGCTAAGAGAGCGGCTCGTCGAGTGCCTCCTGCCAGATCAGCTGTTTCTCCAGCTCATTGGTGTCCACGTCGCTGTCTTCTAGCTCGGGTATGGTTTCGGATAGCTCCGGCTCGAAGTCCTGTTCGATTTCAGTGTGCTTCGAGCTGAGGTGGAACTTGGCCACATAGTTGCTGTTGTCCTCCTCCAGGGGCTTGCCCATGGCGTAGGGCGGCTGACTGTGGGTCTTGAGGAAGAAGGAGCCGTTCATCTGCTGCGAGACGTGGTAGCCCATCAGGGCGAGCGGGGAGCGCGTGGAGCAGAGGCCAAAGAGGTGGAGCAGCCAGCTGGAGCACTGGCGGCCCCAGAAGCCCAGGCTGGAGTTGATGGACTTGGCGTAGAAGCGCGGCGCACGCTCGTGGTTGCAGCTGCCCGGGTCGCTGGGATTCTCCTCCATGCAGCCCGGCTGCAGTGGCCCGAAGTTGGGATAGAAGTCGACGTGGCCCATGGGGCGCATCATGCCACGCCCCAAAGTATCCGTGTGGATGACGTCAACGAACTCCGCATCGCCGGCGTCCAGCCGACGCGTGTTGCTGCCCAGGATGAAGAGCGGCTTGGCCGGATCCAAGCCCGTAATCCGCTTCGGCTTGCGGTTCAGGTAGTTGCACGTCTGCCCGGCCACCTGGGCGCCCAGGCTGAAGCCAATGATGTGGATCAGCTCGTGCGGCACAATGCCGCGCCCCACGAGGTTGTTGATCAGCTGCGCCATGCACTTGCTGACCAGCGGAAGGTTCCGCACGGCCTGCACGTAGCACGGCTCCCGCACCAGCCGCCCGTAGTCGATGGAGATCACGTAGACGTCCTCGTTGTCCAGCAGCGCGGGCCGTATATGGTTGTTGGGCGCGAAGTCCCGATGGCCCGTATAGCCGTGCAGCAGAATCTTTAGTGGCCGCGAGGGCTGGAAGTCCCAGGGATTCAGATCGACGGGATTCAGCCGGATGGGAGCATTGCGAGTGGCGCTGCGAGGAGGGAGAATTAGTTGGGCTGAGAGAGATAAATGAATGGATGACCTACTTGGTGTACAGCCAGAAGGTGACGTTCTCGTTGGGACAAACACCACCGGAAGCCACAAAGCAGCTGGGATCGACCAGACCCAGGAGCGGATTGCCACAGCAAAAGCCAGCTGGAAGAGATTGGAGTTGGAGTTGGGGTCAGTGGAGCATGGGACGAGTGCTTACCGAGCAGCAGCAGCAGCAGCAGCAGTGTTGTCGTCGGCCTCATTTGAACTTCTAGCGGGAACTGCGCGTCGAGCAGCGAAAGTGCGCGCCTTTTAAAGAGCGCGCCTAATCAAAGAGTTCGATCTCGGCGGCACGTAGAGATTCGAGACCGAGACCGTACCGAGACGTTGGCATTAATATGTAAGCACCCACACACACAACACCTGCGCCAACAGCACCTACCAATTCGCGAACATTGTGTGCGCCCGCTAATTAGGTCATTATTGAATGAGTTCCGTTTTCCAAATGTCACACTTTTTGAACGCTTTTTATCAGCTGGCGCCAGTGGCGACATCTATGTTTCGACTGAGTAAGCACGCTGCTTAATTGTCATAGCTATTAGCTTTTGTCCAGGCTGCCTGCAATTAATAACAAGGCAATGGCAATAGCTGCAAATATTATTAGATTTTCTATATTTATTTTTAGTTTTACTTTACTTTCAGCAACCTTGCACGTGTGGCTTCAACAACCATGTCCGAACTACTAAATTGCTCACTGGTTTAACGTTTAACATAAATTTAGTGTTTGAATGGCTTTATCAGCAAGCGTTTCAGTCGCCATCTGTGTTTCGCTTGAGTAAGCAACGCATGCTGAGTGTCATAGCTAGCAGCTTTTGTTGGTGTCAGTGTGCATACTCTCAGGCTAAATGATGTGAACGATATATTGCGATACTATGCGATAGCTGTGAGCAAGCAGTGCATATGCTTCAATAAATTAAATTCAATTATATAATAATTAAGCTGCATTTTATTATAAATTTATATATGCTAAGCTCAGCTGTTATCAAAATATACATTTCATTATTGTTATGTTAACACTTATAATCTCTACGATAGTTTCGTGCATGCATGCCTTGTTTACCCATTCTTTGCACATCTCTAATGCAATTTCTTAGTAAACAACAACAGTTGTTTTCACCTACAGATTTGACCCGGCAGCTGATTGCCGATATGATAAGTTAAGCAAGATTTTCCACTTGCAGCTTATAGAAGTGCCGTTTCATTTGTTGATTTCCTCAGAGCCACAAGGTGTGTATTGAAAATAACTGTGCTTACGCTCATTCATAGTGCAAACTGAATGTAAACAAAGTTCAACTTCTTAGCGCACATTAGCGGGGAGCATATCCTTGACTATCGTTATCGATAGAACAGTAATCGGCGTGTTGATTTGAATAATTGCATCTCTCAACTGGTAACTCAAGTTGTAAAGTAAAAAGTATCTCAGATAAAGTATCTACTACAATTCTCTGTCTTTGCAGTATCTCCAGGAATAATCATGGCCAAACGTCGGACCTGGGAGCACATGCGTCACGTGTTCCAGTGTGCTGTGAGAGCAGTGCATCCGGAGAAGATATTCGAGGACTACAAAATTCACGACCTGCGACCCTCGGCACAGAATCAGAGTCTCTATATCAAGCTAAATGGAGAGCAACACGATATAGCGGGCAAGACCTGTCATATTGTGGGCTTCGGCAAGGCCGTGCTGGGCATGGCCAACAAGGTGCAGCAGGATCTGGGAGACTGCTGCGCTGGCGGCGTGCTCAGCGTGCCCCTCAACAGCGTGCAGCAGTACAAGCAACCCATCAGCCCGAAGCTGATCACCTACGAGGGAGCGCCTAACAATCTGCCCGACGAGATGGCGCTGAATGCAGCGAAGGCCATCAAGAAGCTGGCGGAGAGCATGACTAGCCAGGATATACTCTTTGTGTTCATATCGGGAGGCGGCTCGGCGTTGCTGCCGCTGCCCAAGCCTCCACTGACGCTGCTGGACAAGCGCAGCATAGCGGACAAGCTGATGAAGCACGGCGCCAGCATCCAGGAGCTGAATACAGTGCGCATTGCCTGCTCGGAGATCAAAGGCGGCGGAGTGGCGCAGGCGGCGCAGCACGCCCATCTGCTGGTCACCTTCGTGCTCAGCGACATTGTGGGCGATCCACTGGAGCTGATTGCCTCCGGGCCCACCATACAAGCCAGCGACAGCCATCAATCCGCCAAGGAAATACTGATGAGGCACGAAGTGTGGAATGAACTCTCAGCAGAGCTGAAGCAGCTCTTCGAGCAGCAGCCAACAGAGCACCAGCAGCAGCAGCGGCTCAACAATGGCAAAGTCTTTGTGGTGGGCAGCAATCTGATAGCCACCACAGCAGCGGCTAATGAAGCAGCCAAACTGGGCTACATACCCTGCGTGCTGAGCTGCTCCGTGCAGGGGGACGTGGGCAGCGTCGCAGCGGACTATCAGCGACTGCTGCACGGCATCCAGGAGTACAAGCAGCGCGGCATCAATCGAGAGCAGCTGCGCGAGAGATTCGCCTTCGACGAGAAGAGCTGCGAAGACTTTCTGCGGGCGCTCGAGCAGCACATGACGAACAATCAGCCGCTGTTTCTTATCTGCGGCGGCGAGCCGGTGATCCAAGTGAGTGCTAATCAATGGCGGAGAGCTTAGCTATAACAGTATTCCTCTGTACGTTTTTAGGTCACGGGTCAGGGCTTGGGCGGACGTAGTCAGCACTTGGCGCTGCTCATGTCGCAGATGCTGCATCGGGACGAGCTGCTGAACGAGTGCAGCTTCCTCAGCGCCGGCACGGATGGCATTGATGGGCCCACGGGTGCAGCGGGCGCCATAGGCGACAGCTGTGTCATCGATGCCTTTTTGTCCAGCCACACCCTGGACGAGCTGGCCAACTGCCTGCGCAACTGTGATAGCTACAACTTCTACAGCCAGCTGGAGGACGGTGGCTACCACCTGGTCACTGGCCACACGGGCACCAACGTCATGGACCTGCATTTCCTCGTCGTGCCATGAGCGCCACGAGAGCTGAGCTGAGCTGAGCTGAGCTAGGCTGGCAACTGCTCTTGAAACCGAATCATAGCTTCAATTTGTTTAATAAGTGTTCAGACAGTTTTTACGATTTTCCTGTTTAATTTTAGCTTATAAATTTTTACGACTCGTTTCATTAAGGTTTTCATCTGCTCCACGCTCTATGCTGGGCCGCGTCTATGCTCAAGTGAGCAAGCATAAGAGTTGGCAATTAGCTTTTTCCTCTCTCTCTCTCTCTCAATGAAGAATATAATAAAACATTTTGTTCTCCGCCCTATGAAATCAGCAATCAGCAATATTTTTTTGGCCACCAGATGAATTGAATTGATCTTTATGGCTGTTCTCATATATGTGTGATAAATCATATGGATATATCTATGGGTATTTATGATTATTATAAAGCATAAATATTTGACTTTTTGTTAAGTTTGTTTGCCTCATAAAAATGCGCTGCTAATAAATCATCTTAATTGTTTAAGACCCCAAAGGCAAACAGTAGCAGCCGCAGCAGCAGCCACAGCAGCAGTCGCAGCAGCAGCAACAATAGCCAGCGATAATTGCAATTAAAAATGTAAATTTATTTGTTTAGTTTTATTTTTAGCAACAACAATAAAATATTTAAAAAAAAAAAACAACAAATTCAACAACAACAGAAACTAAAACTCGACGCGCGCCCAGTTGCAATTTACAATTTTACAACTGACACTTCGCTGCATATTTTTCTAATTGCGATTTGTTTTCCTTCTCTCGAATACCCTTACTGAGCACATACGATATATAGCACGGCCGAGTACTAACCCTAGGTCAAACGTTAAATTTGATTGAGCTTTCAGGACATGAAGTTGCACTACAAAAAATTAGCAGAGAAATCATAATAAAAATTTGAAGATATATAAAAAAATACAAAACAATAATACAAAAATGTATAAATAACCCAAGATTATTAAATAAATATTAAAACATATATTAAAATTTGAAAAAATGTATATGCATGTAATAAATTTTATAATAAAAAGTTAAGTAAAAGTGTATTGAAAATTAAACTTAAATTTCTTTAAAAATTAGAAGAATTTCTAGAGCTAAAAATACTTTCTGAACTACTTAAATAAAATTATAAAATATAAAAAAAAAAACAAATATTAAAAATATTGTCATCTCATTTAAAATTAAGCCTAAATTCAGAATAATATACTTGGAAAATAATATATTAATAATTTGTAAGCCTAATCAGAAATTAAACAAAAATAAATAAATAATATTTTTAAAATTTAATTATATTTTTTTATTTTTATATTTAATATTTAAAATATATTTTATATTTTTATATTTAAATCAATATTTTGAATAACTTTTGCTTTTTTATTTATTTTTTTTTTTTTTAATTATGAATTTTATGCTAATCACCTAAGATTTGCTTCCTCATATGCCTCACAGGGCACACAATCGATACATACTATTGGCCAGCATTCAAACGTTGTCTTTATGTGCCACATTCGGCACATGCTTTGGCTGGGCGGTTAGAGTATTCACGCTTCGTTGACAACAAGACAAGCTGTTCTCTCTGTTGTTTTCTATTTTCTTTCCATTTCATTGTTTCATGCACAATAGACACTATGTGTTGCTATTGTTCTTGTTGTTGTTGTTGTTATTGTTGTTGCACTTTACAATAATTATTTTGCCGCGCATTTGGCACAATTATTAAATAATCACATTCGCTTTTAGTATCTCAGTCTTGTGCTATTTTTTGCATTTGATTAACTTTGTTATTAACTATATAAATGCTTATACAGAAATAAACAACAACTGAAACAACAACAACAACAACAACAACAGTGCATTGCAGCTGCTAAGTGATGACTAAGTCTGCAGTTCTTTCGAATAAAATATGACTTGATAAATCGGACTATCTAATTACAGTTCATCAAGACACATTTTTCATTCAAGCACAACCATTTTTTCTCTTTCTATTTTTAGTTTTTTATAAGTATTATTCTACTAAAAGAATGTGAAAAATTTTAAATGCAATAATTATAGATATTTTTTAGATCTTCTTTAGCTTTACAATTATATAAGTCTGATAAGTCGAAAATAAATCAAATGGAATATTTCTCATTTTTTTCTATGAGAACTAAGCTACTGAGTGATAGAACTTTACATAAAGGCAGAGGGAGTATCATATACAATTTAAATACATACATATATAGGAAATACATATAAACAGATTTATAGTATCTTTAGATACATACCTAAGATATATTCTTTAATACATTATTTAATTATACAAATATTTTTTATTAATATTTTGTATTTATTAATAGTTCAATTTAATGCATAATAATTTGACTAATTTTTTAATCAATTTTAATTTTTTTTATAATTTTTAAGAATTTTTTTATCAATATAAATTTTATTTTTATTAACAATTTTTACAATATTTTATTTTTAATTTTGTAATGAAAGTAAAATATAAAATATTAAATATAGTTATTTAATTTTTATTTTCTTTATTATTACCAATACAATTTTTTTTATTTTAAAATAAAATTTATTATTTTTTTATTATTATTATTTTTTTTTAAATTAAATTTCATATTTTTAATTTTAATATAAAATTTTTGAATAGCTCTCAAGCCAGCTTAGAAATTTTGGAAATATCAATTGCCAATAATTCTTTTGCCAGAATTTCCTTTATGTATGTGTCTCAGTGAATGCTCATTGGAGCATTGCTTCGAAAGAAACTCAATTGAAGCTAATAAGAACTTGCTTAAATTAAAGAAGACGAATTAAATTAAGAGGCTGCCCACAGCTTAGGGCCTGAGCCCACGCGCAGATCTATGGGCAGCGATTAGAAACGTTTCCGTTTCCGTCTTCGCTCTGCGTCTGCTGGTCTGCTGGTCAGCTGCTATATTTAACACTAGGAGAGCAGCTGGGCCAGTGGGAGGGGGTAAGTGGGGCTTGGCCTGTCAACCTCCCCCCCAGCAGGCGAAGTGAAGGCAAACTTTGACAGCAGCTGCTGTGGAATGTCGCGTCAATTTGTCTGCCTTGTTGGCAACAATCTCAGAGCGAGTTGAACATCTGCTCTGATGATGATGGTGATGATGATCGTGATGCTCATGATGACTATGAAGATCATGTTGAAGTGATTGTTGTTGTTGTTGTTGTTGAGTGCAAGTGTCGCGTTGATTTATTAATTAAGCATTGGAGAGCTGCGCGTGGCAACTGCGTGGCTAATGAAGTACTCGGACTTGGTACTCGCATACGCTGGCAATTTTAATTAACGATCCGATCCGATCAGATCAGATCTTTGTATACACGCACTCACACACACGCACACACTCAAGTCGACTTTTGGGGCAGCTGAGTTGTTGACTTATGACATCACATCCATTTGGACAGCAGCTGTGCCCAGACAAGCTGACGACGGCGACGACGACGATGCCACACACACGCACACATTGCGCATACGCCACGTGGCCGAGGCAAGATTCTGTGTAAATTGTGCTCGCTGCGCATCTCCACAATTTGTGAGGCTGTGCTTAATTTGTCTAGACAATGGCAAAGTTCACGCCGAGTGCCAAATGGAATCATATTCGTATCTATGAGCACATTGCCTAAGCAATCGCAACGCATCGCCTCGACTCGCCTGCGCATCGCCTTCTCACTCGCAGGTTCAATTAATGCTGCTTTGTCACATGTCGCTTCTCTGCAATTTGCATACAATTATTGCCCTGGCTTGGCCATGATTCATGCCCAGTCCATTATGTGCCAATGGAATGTCTTAATTTGAAGCATCTGCCGGGGGTTGGCAGCCCTTGTTTCCAAAAAGTACAACACATAAAGAGACAACACCCCCATCGAATTAAGTGCACTGAACTGCTGCTATCCCCAATTCCAGCGAAGACTCAGCCCAAATCGATGTGACATTAGGTCACACTCTGGCGTATCTGAAACGAGAAATCTGTGTTTAATCAACTTCTGCATATAAAAAGCCAAAAGAGTGTGAAGCGGCTTTGCTTTGAACCCTTCTTTCGCTCTATGGGAAATTTAAATTTTTGGAAAATATTCAAATTAGATTTTTCACTCATATTTTCTTAAGAGAACTTAACTTGAATTGCATTTTATTTATTTTGCTAAACTCTTTAAATTATTGTTTGGATTTTTAAAATATATACAAAAATTTTATTTAATTTTTTTTATATTTTATTTTATTTTTATATTTTTATTATTTTTTATATTTTATATTTTTGAATATATGAAAAAAAAATAATTTTATTTGCTTTTTAAAATATTTTTTTCTGGCTTTCATCAATTTTGATAAAAAAAAAACAGAAAAAATACAAAAAAAGTAAATGAAAATATTTTCTAAAAAACATGTAAAAAAATAAAAATATTTTCTAAAAAAAAATTCTAAAAAAATTGAAAAATGGCTCAAAATAAAATCAGATAAAAAGTAAAGTAAATAGTAATAAATAAATAAATATAAATAAATAATAAAAAAATAAAGTTAAAATATTTATAAAAAATTTAAAAAAAATATTAAATTAATTAAAAAAAAATTGTGTAGAAATTAAATTGAATTTATTTTAATTCATATATATTTACCTCATTGTTAGTCAATCCTATAGAATATCTTTCATTCCACAATTCCATTTAAGTTGCTTAAAATCTTCTATACTCTCAAGCTGTATTTTTGACGTAGCTTAAAGTTAAGCCCACTTTTCTGGCTGATAAGCAAAAGGGCTGCAGCTTATGCACTTAACTTTAACAATTGAAAAGCAATAAAGAAATAATTAAATTTTTTAGAAATCATTTTCCCTTGCCCATTCCATGCATAATCAATAAGAGAGCCTCAGGCCAGCTCAGCCTAAAGCTTCAGATAGCAAATGAAGAGCAAATGGAATACGAATGGGAGATGAGACATAAATCACATGCATTTGGTCTAACGCCATTTGGCAACGCACCAATTAACAATTTATGGATTATTAGCGTGGCACAGCTGCTGTGGCAGTGTTAATGTGCAGCTTGCCATTTATCAAAGGCATCAGCTTCATGGCCAGAGACAGAGTCAGAGACAGAGCTTAATGTCAATCTGTTGGCTTGAGCTGAGCTGCAATTGCTGCTGTTGCTGCTGCTGCTGCTGTTGCTGCCTCTTGGCTATTAATGCATTACAAATAGGTGCGCCAGAGCAACAACAACAACTGAGAAGAAGATGCAACCACAACTGGCAACATGGCCATAGACGCGTCGGTGCCGTTGACCAATGTGACTGAAGCTGTGGCAGCAACTCAGACACAGGCCTCTCTCTGCATGTGTGTGTGTGTGTGTGCCTAGCAGACGACCTCAAGTGTTGGCAACAATCGCGTTTGCCTGCTGCACGCTTGGCCGCAATAGCCGCACTTAAGTGCAGCAGCAACAGGCAGCAGCAGCAGAAGCAGTTCAAGTTTGCGTCGAGGAATTCCTTGCCGCTGAAATAATTAAGCATTGCAACATTGTTTATTGTTGTTGTTGTTGTTGCTGGTGCTGCTGTTGTTGGGGTGTTGCAGGCTCGTTTAACAAGGCAGTCATCTTAACAAGTGCCTCGCCGAGCTGTTCTACAACTTTTTTGCGCGCCTGCCTGCATTTTGTTTGCAATCTGCTCTTTGCCAAGGAATTTCCATTTTATTTACATTAAAAAAATCTACAACAACAGCGGCGAAGCGAAAAAATTTGTGACGAACGAAGCGGCTTTCGATTTGGCCCATTTGCATGCCTAGGCGCTGGCAACAATGTTGTTGGCAACAATGTTGCCAGCAACATTTGATCATTTTGGTCGCTCGTTCGTTCGATCAAATTGGTTAACCAAAAACAGAGCTGAGGAAGAAGAGGAGGAGGCAGCAGCAGAAGAGAAGTCTTGCTGCTGATTTTGAAAACGCACAGGTTATAAGCCAGGCATAAAAACTTATAATGCCAGCATAATAATTTAATTAAAGCAAAAAGTTGTTTTTCCGCTTTGTTTGTTTCTGTCTCTGCGCCTTGGAAGGCAAAGCAGCTCGTAAAAAATTAATAAAAAAAAAATATATATATATATATATATATATATATATATATATATATATATATATATATATATATATATATATAGACAAAATGTGTGTATAGAAAAAACCAAATCGTTTTTGCCTTCATTCGCCAGATATGTATGCATATATATAAATCTGTTTATATATCTATAGAAAATTGCATAATTATAGGCAATGAGCTCTAGTTGCCCGGGCTTGAAATATTACTTCCTCGGAAGCATTGGCTGTCCGGAAATGCAATGCGTGAAAGTGTTGCAACCACTTGTTGTTGCTGCTGTTGCAGCTGCAATTACGTTGCTGCTGCCGCTGCCGCTGCTGCTGCTGTCAACAACAAAACTTTTCCTTAAGCTCAAAGTTGGCTTAAAACAAAGTGTCGACTCTTTGCTGGCTGGCAGCTATGTGCCGCAGCCCGAGCACACCTGCCGCCCCCTTTGAGAGCATCTTCCCCCCCTCTCTCTCTCTCTCTATCTCTCAGTAAAACAGCAACAGCAACACAATGTGTTGTCCGCGTTTATTGATTTATTAGAAAATTCCAATGAACAAGTTTTAATACAAGACTCAGCGTTGAGTTTGGATGTTTTTGTGCTGTGGTAAAAAAAAAATGAAAACAAAAACAATGCATCGGAAAGAGCAACAGCAGCAACAAGCGCAACACGCAGCTCTGAGCTCGCCAACTGGCAGAAGTAACAAGTGTAATATTTTAATTATGCTGCCAGCAGCAACAACAATAACAACAACGGCAACAGCTACTATTTTGGCTAACAGCGTTGCCAGATGGTCCGCAGTTGTTTGCCTGTCAACATGGCGTATGAGCAATGCTGAAGATTAAATTGAAGACAGTAAAAATATGTAATTTGAACTTTTAAAATTCTTCTTCTTCAATCAATATATAAATTGATTGTATGTAATTGATTTGAACGACATCCTACAAAAATATAATAATACATATACATATATACATATATAAAAATACATAGCTACACTGCATTTTTTTGATTACCTCGTGTGAAAGGACTAATAAAAATAAAAATATTATTCGTCTTCGGCTTTTGGTACATAATTCAAAGAAAATAATAGTTAAATTTAATATACGTTTCTTGAATATATAAAATATAAATAATACATAAAATATATAAAATACAAATAAATGTTTTTTGGTATAAAAATAAAATTTTCTATATATTAAAAAAACTTTAAAATCATTTAAAATATATTTTAAAATATTTGGTCAATATCTATATATACGAAATAAATATATTAATTATTTATTTTTATTATTTAAATAACATTTTAAATAACATTTATTAAAACTTAAACACATTAAGTTCTTAAAATAATATTTAACTAATATATAAATATGCTTTATAAACACTTGAATATATTTATTAAAGTTTAAATATAATTTCATATTTATTAAATTTTAAATACGTAATTTTTTTTAAATATTTTTGAAATTTAATAAATGTTTTAAAAATATTTTTATATAAATTGTTTTCAAACTATTTGATCTACAAAATATGAAGATTATATTCAAATCAGTCTCACTTTCAGAACAACAATTTCGTAAACTTTCAAAAAAATAAAAAAAAAACAAATGCCATAAAGAAGTCCGAAATGGGTCTGGCAACGCTGTCAGCTTCAATTCACATTGCGTATAATGAATACGCTCAGTCTTAAGCATTTTGCAATCAATTTAGATTTACATTTGCTGCAGTGCGCTGTGAATGCGGAGACTCAACCAGTTGAGCTGCCGATTTCGGTAACCAAATCAACAGCAACAACGATAGCAGCAGCAGCAGCAGCAGCAGCGACAACAGCTAGCAACAGCAAGAAGAAGAAGAAGAAGCAGAAGTCAAGCAGAGATCTGTGGGCAAAGAAAGTCGCGCGCAGCTGAGCTCAGCCATGCTGAGAGAGTTGAATATTTGTAATTGTCGTATGGCTGCTGGACAGTCGGACTTGTTTGTTTGTTTATTGTTGTTGCTGCTGTTGTTGCTTTTTGGGCTTTATTAATAATTAATCGCACACACACACACGCACGCACGACACACAGCCTCCACTGTATAGAGGCAGTCGCACACACATGCAAATCGCTGCTTGGTTTTAATTACTCAACTTAAATGGCGCTTGAGCTTGAGCGACTTAAACAAGTTGTGTGTGTGTGAGTGTCAGTGTGTGTGTGTGTGTGTGTCGATCGACTCTCGCTACTACGCGCTCAAACTAAGTAACTAACTAGCTCGACACAGCTGCTGCCGCTGCCGCTGCCGCCGCTGCTGCTGCTGCTGCTGCTGCTGCTGTCTCTGTGGCTCTGCGCCGCCTGTTTGCCTTGCCCGGCCGCTGTGGACGCTCATTCAGTTTTTTGCGCTCAGCGCTCGTTGTACGGAACCGAAAGATTCGTCGTTGTCGCCAACTCGAAAGCTCGATCAAAAAAATACAAATATATATATATATATATATATGTATGTGTATATAAGAAACAACATAAAAAGTTTACAATTTACAACAGGCCGCAGCAGCTTGTCATAACTTGATCTAACTCGTTAAGGCAGACCCAGCACATAAATCTGCATATCTGGCCAACGTCGCTATATACACACGTATACATATATATTTCTTTTTTTGGCTGTAATATTTCGCGTGCTGTAAATAAAGTTTAAGCTGTGCAGCAACAACAACAGCAACCAGCAACCAGCAACCACAACCACATCAGCAGCTATTGTAGATAGCAGCTGAGCTCAAGAACTGTAAACAACTTCGAAGACTCGAAAGCTCCCTCGACCCCGGCCACGCCTCGTCGCCTCGTTCGTCGCGTTAGTTCCGCGATTGTGAGCGTCGCTCAATGCCGATACCGATAACGATAACGCAATCGATTACCAGACGCGTGTGCTTATGCTTGAGTGTGTGTGTCATCAGTCATCAGTCATTGGCCATCAGGCATCAGCCATTTGACGGCAACATGTGAAGTGCAAGTGAAGCAAAGAAATATTATTAAATAATATATAGATAGCAGATATATATATATATATATATATATGTATTGGAGATATATCTGCCGCAGCTTTGGAGCAGTTATCGATAACAGCAATATATGCGCATGCGTGTCCAGCTGAATATAATGTATGCAACGTTCGTGAACTGCCAGAATTGGTTGTTGTTGCACTTGCAGCCAAAGGATTTGTGGATTTTGAAACGCTTCTAAGACGTGCAGCAGGTGCACAAGGTAAGATCAAGTGACGTATATATAACTATATCTATATACATATCTCTTATGTGACTGTTTGAGTGCTTGGCTCAAATAATGCGCATACGACATGGTGTCTGCGTATCCAATTGGCGAAACACTTGATTTTTAATTTTTCTTGCACAGCGAAACAGCTGTTGAGGAAACCTTTCAATCTGTAGAGGCTTACCTATTATTTGGTATAAGATAAACAGCTGACGAAACAGCCCTCTGCAGAGCGAACACGAGTGAACACTTTGACAATTGCTCTAGTCGAAAAGCAGTTGGCATTAGTTGCGCTTGACTAAGCTTTGCTGTGATTGTGGCCAAAGCTTCGTTTGCTTTTCACTTTCTATAGAAAATTATAGAAATATATATTAAATACATCTATATAATGTATAAAGCACAGTATATTGTCTTATATTTATATTTTTGTATTTATTTAAGTTTGACTCTTTAATAGGATTTTATTTCGATCATTATGCTTGGACATAGCTATATTAAATTGCCTACTGAAAGTTTTTGGAGCGTGTTTTTATCTGTTTTTATATAAAAAAAATTGTATTTTTTTTATACAACTAGCTGCTAAAGCTGCGGCTGTAAGCCCAAAACAAATCCTTTTGTCTTCTTTAGCGCAGAAATATTCTGTTCTAATTTGCAATTCTAGTGTCTGGTTTTATAAATTTTAAATAAATATTTTTGTTATCAAATATTTTAATATTGATATTATATTAGAACCACTTAATGCTTACCAGAAAAATTAAAATAAATCAGTTTATATATTGTATGTAATATTTTTGCATACCTATATTTGTACATGTATTTTATTTATTTTCTATATTTAGATCAATATTTATTTTAAATATATACGTACATAAAAAAATTGTGGAAAATATTTAAGAAATAGAAAAGGAAGTAAAAAATATAAAAAAATGTATTTAATAAAATTTCATTCACAATATTATAAATATTAAATACATTATAAATATTTTATTTAAAAAAAAAAGAAGTAAAAAATATTTTTTAAATGTCATACAATATTATAAATATAAAATATATTATATATCTAATAATATAAATATTTTCTTTAAAAAAAAAAGAGAAAAGGAAATACAAAATATAAAAAGTTTTTTTTTAAATCTATTTTTTTTTAATATTTTATATTTATATTTTCTTTTTATAAAATAGAAAAGGAAATAAAAATGATAAAAAAATGTTATTTAATAAAATTGCGTATTCAATATTCTAAATATTAAATAAATAATAAATATTATGAATATTTTGTTAAAAAAAAAAAAAAAAGGAAGTAAAAAATAAAAAAAAATTGTTATTTAATAAAATTTCATATACAATATTCTAAATATTTACTAAATACTAAATATTATAAATATTTTATTTTGAAAAAAATAGAAACAGAAGTAAAAGATATAAAAAAAAATTTTATCAAATATTAATATATTTATATTTTATTTAAAAAAATATATATAAAAAGAAGAAAAAGATATAAAAAATGATTTAATCATATTAAAAAGTAGAAAAAGAAGTAAAAGATATCAAACAATTATTTAATCAAATATTAATATATTTATATTTTATTTAAAAAAAAATAGAAAAAGAAGTAAAAGATGTAAAAAAATGTAATTTAATAAAATTCCCTATATATTTTTTATATAGAGAGAAGCTCAGAAATATATAGAATTTACAAATGGAATTGACAGTGATTGGCATGCTTTCAAGAGAAATTTGTCTTTAGTACTTGGCTTAATATGTTTTTAGAATTCATTCAGTTAAAAGGGGTTTTTTGTTGTAATAAATGCCTTGTGGTTTTGTGAATCAAGTGTCATAAACGCAGTGCATATTCATAAGGTCAAATTGCAGGGAAACGGCATTCCGCAGTTGGTAATTGTCAAGTGTTAACTGGGCTGGGTCTATGTGGAGCTCTTGCAACGATCGGCCCTAGCCGACAGATAGTGTCAGACGGCATATAGTGGCCGATAGACGCGATAATTTATGACGCCATTTGGTTAATTGAATAATTGCATGTGACTGGCTGGCGTTTGGGCGTGTGTGTTTATTACTTATTGTAAATCGGTTTATTTATGGATTTGCCAACGCCTCGAGAGCCAGAGAGAGAGAGAGAGAGAGAGAGGGAGACTGTCTCGCTATTAGCATTGCATAAGCCAGCTGACAGCCCAGGCCAGGCCCAGGCAGTCGGGCCATGGGCCATGCTCCACATTTAGCCGACTCACTGAATCGATGGCCCTATCGTATTACCCCGATATTTGCGATGCTAATCGCTGTACGCCTTTGACATTTATTAAGTGCTCTTCCATTTATAACTGTCATTATGCATGAGAGAGAGAGAGAGAGAATGAGAGAGAGAGAGAGAGAGAGAGGGAGCGAGAGAGAGCGAGAGCAACTTTGTTTGCGGGCTTCGATTGTTTGGCCAACAGCGAGACATATTTTTAGAAACTCGTTGGCTTAGGTGTGAAATTGATAGCCACAAATGAGAGGAGCAGGCGGAGGAGGAGGAGGAGGAGGAGGAGGCGGCGGTGCTGGTGGGGTAGGAAAGCCCGCAAACCTGATAACAAACTAAGCAGCAACAACAAGTGGCAAGCGGCAACAACGAAGGTCTTCCACTTTCTGAAATTCGACAAAAACTACAACAACAACAACAACAACAAACATATTGTGAAGCGGGTTTCTCGCTCTGAATTGTTGATGTGGCTCAGGCAAATCACAAGGCGATGCTATGCTATGCGAAGCGATGCGGCTACTGCCAGTTGCCGCTGCTGCCGCTGCTGCTGCTGCTGCTGCTCTCTGATAACAACAAGCCAGCAATGCGGCAATAATTTGCTGCAGCTGTAAGTGGCTACTGGTCATCAGCAGCAGCAGCAGCAACTGGCTTAGGCCAGTCCAACATTTTATCAAAAGTGGAGGCATTAGCTGCCCCACACGCAAACTGGTCACACTGCACACACACACACACAGACACTCGCACCTGTGACTGGCTAGAGAGACAGGCGCACAGCGGCCACAGCTTCCAATAGTTTCACTTATTTTTACACACATTTTCTTAACGATAAAATAAATTCCACAAGCAGATGCGGCTACTGCAGCGCACCAAGCCGAAACTGGCCTGCAACAACACCAGCAACAACAACACAAGCAACAACACCATCAACAACAACAACAACTTTTGCTATCACGTTTCCATAAGTTGTTTTTTTTGTAAGTTGCATGCCGCATGTAGTTGACTTAAGCAAGCCTTTGCTGGGCGCAGGGCTGAGCAGGCGCGGGTGTTGCCACTGCGATTTCTTGTATTGCTCTATAAATATAACATATATATATGTATATGTATATATGATGATAGATATATGTGTCACACATAGCTGAGCTGAACTAGTTCCGGTTGAAAGTGTTGTGCAAGCCAAGCCGTTGAGCTTAGCTCTAAGATGCAAGGCAATGCATAAGGTGGCAACGCTGTGGCAGCTATTAGCAGCTATAATGCTGAGAGATATACATACATATATGAAGCCATTTGCTGTAGACTCAATTAAAGGGTCTCAGAGTATTTCAAAAATTTAGAAGAATCAATGCAAAAGGTGGCAACGCCAGCAACAGCTAAGCATCTACAAAGCTATACAGCCATATTGGCCATATTTCCGCTAGTTCAACTCTTGGCAACTCTGCCACAGAATTGGGTCACAATTGATAGGGATTAGTGATGGGGTAAAGTGCTCCTCTGCAACGTATCTCTGACAGATGATTCACTTGTTGATTCACTCAGCGCGCATGAGACAAGTCATATCGCTTGTATTCCAACGACCTTCTGCCTATAAGTGAATAACTCTGCTAATTAATGCAAAATTTACACACACGATAAGCCCAAACTTAACATATATAATAATAATCGAACAGAATTTCGATTGAGCGAAGGTCGTCTGTCGTCAGTTCCTCAATGCGATGTCCGTGTTCAAGCATTCATAGTGGAATTCGTAGATTTTTAAATATATATATATATATTATATAGAAAATTCATATACAGTATTAGGGCTTTCCCATTTCCATTTTTTAAACTTATTTAGATTATCCACAAAGCTCGCCTTGAATATTGATGTCAGACTCGGATGTTACTATGCTGATATACTATGAATAGTTTTGTGTTGAACTCAGCTTTACAGAACAAACTGAGATTATATACAAGAATCTGTGTATGAAAACTTCAAGCTGGTTGCTTAAAATGTTTATATATATATTTTAAGTATATATAAAGACTCGGAAAGAAACTTAAAATAGAAATTTTATTCATTCTTGCTGAAATTTTCTAATATTTTTTTGGTTTAGTTTGGCTTTTATATAATTAGTTATTATATATATAAAATAGTTATATATACATCATTTTTATTCACCCAAATCTGATCTTCATCTGCAAGGAATACTCTCGTATCAAAGCATCTCAAGTGCAGCTTGACTTTTTACAACATTTTTAGCTGCATTTGGTCTGATGTTTCTCGACTTCACTTAGAGTTTAGATTCAGATATCGGCATCATTAGATAAGGATGCGATATCCCATACTTCCAAAACAACTTTGGCAATATCAATTAATTTTTATTAACTTTTAATATTTTTATTATATTATTTATAATTATTTTATCTAGGCGCTCATTACTAACAGCTTAAACTCAATCTGATGTAAATTGTTTCGATATCTATAAAATATATAAAAAATTATCTATACAAAATTCTTTCAGTATTCATTTCGATACATCTCTTAAGATATATCTGCCATCTAGCTAACGCTCTCAGCTATCTCAATAAATTTCCAATTTCCGTAGTTTTCCACTTCCATGTCATGTAGGCTTTCGATACTTGTTAGCGGGTCATATAATACGCTCGAATAATACAGTTACAGTTACTATCTAAAATTGTGGCTACCCTAACGGTGCCAATGTTCTTCTCGTTCTTCTTCTTCTTCGCCGTCTTCTAGTTAGCTAATAGCAGCTCAGATTTCAAACCTCAACCTCAAGGCAGTGTGGCTGTATCCAGCGAGTGGCCTTCGAGTGTTTCTCTCGCGCTGTTCGTTTTCCTGCCGCCTGTCGGTTATCAGTTAAGCATATACAAATATATATATATATATAGATATAGTATATATTATATAGTATATATGTATATATAAGTAGTACAAACTACGTTGAACTAAATTCAGCCACGAAGAAAGAAATGAGACTAAGGCGGAGGAGGGGCAGAGGGCGGCGCAGACGGGGCATTGGAAACTTTGAGGGTCCATTGTGGAGGCTGTGCTGATTAAGTGTCGCCCGCTTTTAGCTATGCAGAGACGAAAGAGAGAGTGAGAGCCGAAGAGAGACAGAGAAAGAGAGAGGGAGAGAGGGAGAGAGGGAGAGCTGTGCTTTTATCACTTTGCTGCTGTTTCAAGTTCGATATACGAAAACACAGCCAACAGCTGATTTTGATAGTTGTTATTGTTGTTGGTATAAGCACATATACACAGACTTTTAGCGTAGACTGTGAAAATGTGTGTCTGCATGTGTGTGTGTGCGGCATAACAGTAAATGTAAATTCAGTCTCCATTTGAAGCTTATCGAACGGAACGCGCGCAAAAAAATGCATAAATAAATAATTAATAAGAAATATATAGATATATTTATATATATGGATATATGTATATGTATATATGTGCGTGTGTGCCAAGTGATTTGAACTTTGAAGGCAAGACAAGTTGAGTTTGAGTTATGAATTTATCTAAAATCACAGCATGTAGTCGCAATCGATGCTGCCGCTGCTGCTGTTGTTGTTGTTCCCATTGCCCTGGCCACATTTGACAAGTGGTTTGGCCCAAGTGTCAGACATGATAAATCATATTTGTATATATAATAGATGTATATATATATATGCACCAGTCTATCTGCATATCAATACGAAGGAGAAATGGCGCACGCAAACGCAACGCCCAACTGACCCAAAACTCTATCAAGTTCATATTAAGCATACGCAGCGTGTACTCCAAAGAATTTTTGCTAAATATTTATAAATATATAGTAAAAAATACTAGTCTGCTTGGCAACAGACACTTCATACTCTTTTTTATTTGCTTTTCATTGAGTGTCAAACAATTTCTCACCTTGAGCTGAGTTCATTCAGCCGCAGTGACAAAATTGTGAACACATCATTAAAGCTATCAAATGCGCTTGCAGGCGAAAATTCTCTAATGCCACCCAAAGCAGGTTTTATAACTGTTATAATTCGTTAATTTGCTAATTCGTTAATTCGCTAATTTTTATTTTATATATTTTTTAGTTTGTGTTCTATTTGTCTTAGAGTTTCGATATTTTTACACATATATATATTAAAGCATTTATTTTTGTAAACTAAAAAATATATGTAAATGTAAATTTCAAATATAAAAAATATTAAAATATTTTATAAACAATATTTAAGATTTATTTTAATTTTATAAATTAATTTAAATATATTTAATTATAGTATTTTATATTTATTTTTATTTTGAAGAATTTATGCATGGAAAAAATATTCAACTAATTTTTTAAAGCATGAAATACTTTTTTAGTAATTTAAAAATAAATATACTTCATTTTACATATTCTTTTATATTTACAAATATTTATACAGAAATTAATAAAATTACTCTAAAGCTTTTGGGCAATAAAATATTAATTTAAAATATTTTTGAAGCTTTTTAAAAATGTTATTAACAATACTAAAAATATTTGTTATTTTTTAATTGCTTAAAAATTGAAACTTAAAATATTCAATTAAATCTAGAAGCATATTAATATATTTTTAAAAAATATACATATAATTTTACTCAAAATATAAAATAGTTATATTTGGATATATATGTCGGCTTCAGCAGCTCCCCAGCCACTCAGCTACATTCTATTACTAGATTCACGTCTATCGATAAATAATCAATAACAACATGCCTTAGACAATTAGCACAAAAACTAAAAAGAACTAAAAATAAATCAAAAATAAATAAAGAAAAAGAAAAAAACAAAAACGAGCTCTTCATTTGCCTCATATATTGGATTACAAGAAATCGACTTTGAAAACACGTTTACAAGCAGCTTGAGTTGTTGTTGTTGTTGTTGTTGTTGGTGTTGTAAGTGACAGCGTCACAGTTTATAAAGCGTAACCCTCACAGTTAGTTAGATACGCCAGTTCGAACCACTTTCGGTTGGATTGAAAGAGTTGAAACTAGGTTTTCGAAAAGTGAGAAAATGCGAGTCGTATTTCGTATTTTCAATGCGACCACAGAAATGGAAAACTAATAGAGCTCAACTGTAAATAGAATATATCAAGATTTTTCTATAAAATACAAATTTGAATCAATTTTTATAGCAACTATTGAGTAAAGTATGCAGAAGTTAAGTATAAAAGCTGCTGCATGAGTTTTATTATTGTAATTATCATAATTACACACTCTCTCTCTCTCTCTCTCTCTCTCTCTCTCTCTCTCTCACACATACACACTGTGTGCTTGTGTGTGCGTGACAAGTCAACATCCTTTGGTGCATTCACTCATCGAGAGGAGAGCAAAGCTCTAAAACGTTCCATTTTCGTTGATGCAAATCGCTTATCAAGACAAGAAAGTGCCACGCACAGCAGCCACTCACTGC
This sequence comes from Drosophila repleta, assembly GCA_018903745.1. Lineage (NCBI taxonomy): Eukaryota > Metazoa > Arthropoda > Insecta > Diptera > Drosophilidae > Drosophila > Drosophila repleta. Next base: position 12,196,371 of record JAEIGN010000396.1, read on the forward strand.
ATGTGTGTGTGTGTGAGTGTGCCTGTGTGTGTGTGTGAGTGACTAAGTTAGTGACACACGTTGCAGCAGCCAGCACACTGAGAGCTATCACTGGAGTTGAGTTCAGCGCCAGCCTCGCAGTCTCCCGCCGGCGACGAAGACGAAACTGCAACTGAGCCCCTGATAAGATGCCGATGCTGGCGTCGCTGCCGGCGTCGCAGTCGATGCTTGGACGTTGTCGCTGCAAAAGGTCTTCTTTGTTGCCCAGTGAGATGAAAAAGCAGCACGAGGTTTGCTGACGGCGGCGCCGTTTGCAGCACCAATTTACAAAAACAACTGCGACCACTATGCATAAAGCAACAACAACAACAACAACAACGAGCGTCATCGACAACGACTACTCCACAATAACAACAACAACAACAACAACAACGACGACGACGTTGATTGCCCCGGAATGCCGTCAAACAGGTTAAAAATGTAGGTAGAAATTCAATTAAAAATTGGTTATTTATTTATTTAGCTTGCAACGAGTAGAGCGACCCGCTCCCCCAGCTCTCCCTACCCCCGCCCTAGCACCATGTCTCCCCCTTCGCCACCTTTAGCATAATCTAACTAATTTAATTAAATTTCATTTATGTGTCGCCTGTCAAAAACAAAACGCTAAACTCACGACTGTCAATCAAATGGCAAATTTGAAAGTGAAAACTTCGTCCACCCAGAGTCCAGCCAACCCCTCACGCTCACAGCTCACAGCTCCCAGCTCACAGCGTGTGCTAAGCTACGAATATGAATATTCATAGTCTGTGGACAGTGCACTCGTGTTGGGCTGCGACTGCAGTCAACAGTTCGTTTTGCCAAAGAAATTGCAATAAAAACTAATGTGGCAGCAAATTTGCATGGAAATCAATCAAAGTGTGTGGCGGGGCTCATGCGACTCAGCAGAGTCGACTAACAAATACCCTCTAATGTGAATGGCTTTTAAACATAACTTATTATTCGCTGTCTGCCTCGAATAGCTAGCGTGTAGAACCCCGGAAAGGGCTTCTGATTGCAGCAAATGTTAGTTAACATTATGTTAATAACATTTAGTCAAATGTATGCTAATAACATTTAGTAGCTGCATTCAATACTCAGAGGTCTTAAGCGAGGAGCTCCTAAATAAAAATGTTTTTATAAAATAAGTTCATTAGTTTTCATCAACTTTAACAAATTAATATTTAAAAAACCATAATAAATATTAAAAAATAATATAAATATAAATATTAAAAAATAATATATTTATTTGAAAATTTAATTAAACATTTTTAGCACATTAAAAATGCTCTAAATATGTTATATTTTATTTATTTTTTTATTTTTATATAATTATTTTGTCATATATAAAAAAATATATTTTTGAAAATTTTAATAGCTTTTTATCAGTCTTTATTTGATATAGTAAAAGTAAATTTAATATAGGAAGTTTATGCATATATCAAAATATATTTATAGCTGATTATATTACCCGACTTTGACGACATCCAGCTTCGAAGAATGTCGTTTCATAGACAAGTTAAACAACCCTATGGACGGGATTAAGGAAAGAAAATGTGAAATATTTGCAAGCACTTGCACCAGTTAAATCCGACTGCATTTGCTCTTATATTAATGCACATTTTGCTGGTGAACCGCAAAAAGTTAATTTTAGCATTGCTATAAATAAAATACCTTAGCGTCCCACTAACAAATGATCAAGCGAGCGGGCGAGCGAGTGAGCGAGCGAGCGAGCCTTATACGATACGATACGTAAGCCCAGATATAGTTACCACCCAGACCCGACTGGCTGGCTATAACTGGTTGCTATCTCCCTCTCTCCGTCCGTCTCGCTTGCCAACTGATATTTATTTGATGGATCGTTGCAATTTGTGGCCGTGACATGCATGATAAAGATACTAATACGATCGATTTGAAGATCAGCTAAAGCGGCTGCCGTTCATCAGCCCGAAGGAAGCTGTCAGCCAACTTCTGTACAGAACCTTGTTCCACAAACCGAAAAGAACAAGAAGAAGGAAGGAGTGTGTGTGTGTGTGTGTGTGTGTGATCGGTGAGAATGGAAATAAAAATAAAAATTCCTACTCAATTTCGGCTGAAAATCATTTGTGTTTATCCATTTGGCAAATACAATATTGTATTATGGCCCGATTGCAAGAGAATTTCGCTTTCCAGGAAGTACCACCATCCACCATCCATCGCCATCCAGGTACTATCGTGATGGAAAACTTTTTGAGTGTGTCTGGCTGGCTGGCGTATTTTACGAGTGTTTGTTCAGCGTGGGGTTTTTCTTCTCTCTCTCTCTCTCTCTCTCTCTCTCTATTTGCCGAAAAATGAAATCTGAATTAAATATGCGAAATCTGTGGAATAGTCCGTTTCAATGAACTATGATGACAAGCACTTTTCGACTTTTCCTCGACTCGGTTGGGGAAATTGTGAAATCAAAAGTTGATTTCCTCAGCAGGTGTAAATGATGCCGATCGCATTGATCACCTGCTGAAAATAACAATTAGTCGATAGCACCTTTAAAACATTGCAATAAATAAGTCCAATGATAAGTGAAAGCATAAAACTGTTCGATTTATGGCAAGTCGGTGAACATTTTATAGCAAGTGCAAAATTTAAGAGCACCTTTCGAAATATCAAATCTAATATCTCTGGCAAATTTATGTTATATTAAATTCCGCTATAAATACTTATTCTTAAATATAAACTGTAGTTAAACAAACCAGATAAATTATGGCAACGCTTCCAGCTACATAATACATTTTATAGCACATCATCTGAATGCTTCGGTGAAGGCTCTTGCGCCCAGGTAAACGAACTTTTGGCCAGCTGCGCCGCGTGCTCCAACCATGACCACCAACTAGAACTATGTATATCGGGCAAACCGAAAGTTCACCTTGGAATTTTCATGCAACTTTCATGTGTAAATTAATTGAGTCATAAAAGTCAATTTCCAACCAAACAAAATAAAACGCAGCACGAGAAACTTAATTTTAATACAAATTTAAATAAACCCAACAACAACTAAAATGTGTAAATAAAATTCGTAAAATTGAAGTAAACAAAAATGTATATAAAGACGGAATATATGTGTATATATATTATTAAATATAATATTATATAGTTTTAATATTTAGTTAAAATATTACTACATAAATTAATGGAATAATAAACACCAAAATATTTTTATTTATTTACTATGTATTTATTTATTTCATTTATTCCACAATATAATTTAAGTTAGATAACAAATTGAACTATTTTATAATAATATATGAATTACAAAAATATTTTATATATATTTTTATTATGTATTATGTATTATTTTATTATATGGCTGATACATTGGATTCATATGTAAATAAACATATGAATATATTGAACAAAAAATTTATTTATTTAAAATACTCAAAAAATATATATAACTCCTTGCTATGTAAATATTTATTTATATTCTAATTTAAATTTGTATATTAATGAATATTTATTTATTTTATATTCAATTTTTATTTTTACAAATTCTTATATTTATTAATATTTATTTACTGCAATTAAAATACTCCAAAAAAATATAAAACCTTGCTAGATGAATATTTATTAATATTTCATATTTATATATTAATTAAAATTTTTGTTGTTATTATATTTTATTGTTATTCTTTAAAGTTCTTATATCTATTAATATTTATTTACTGCAATGAATGCCATGAAGATTTGCTGCAAATGAAATTTAGTTTTCGTCGAGTGTATTGGGAATATGGCAGATCGTTTATGGCCTTATAGCTGGACGCTGGCTCTCTCAGTTGGCTGGTCATTAAATTCTTATCGATGGCCGAATTCACGGATAAATTATAATAATTGAAATATGTACTTTGAAATGTTAATTGCGCTGTGCGAGGTGCGCTTGTTAATGCTAATCGCCAAACATAAATTGAGGCCATAAAACACGCAGCTCCCCAAACCAGATACACATCGATCTATATATATATATATATATATATAGAGAGAGAGGGAGAGAGAGATATATATGTAGTATGTGGAAGCTTTTGCCGGCCGGCGAGGCGCGCATATGTATGCAATATGTTTTTTCTGCCTTTGGTCAAGGTTAGCGTCGAAGCGAGTCGCAGCCAGCAGCTTTTGATTTCCATGAACGCATTTTCGGTGGGGCAACAAATCAAAAAAGAGCAACATGAAAAAGTTTGCATTTGGAAGAGATAAATATTTAGACAGAGAACCGTTTACAGGTGGCCAAGTGGCAAGTGGCAAGTGGCTGGCAAACTTGCAACATCATCATTATATAGACTTAAGTGTGTGCCAGTGGCTCTGCCTCTGCCTGCTGCTGTCCAGCTGGGCAGTGGTCAAGGTTAAGCAAACGAGCCACAGCAGCTGTAGAGCTCTGTATCTCTGTATCTTTGTATCTTTGTATCTGCATCTGTGTCTGTTGTGCGCCGCAGGACATCATCAACGAGCCGCCGTTCGACAGGCGCGCGCACTTTTAACGATTTCGACACAAAAATTATTTTGCTTTCTGCGCTGCGCTGCTCATTAATTCGTTTCGATTAAAAATTGATTTTTTCCCCTCGACTTTTTTTTTTTTTTGCATCATTCTGCAGCTTGTTGTGCATAAAAATCACAGCAAGAGCTCAGCGCTCTATAGCTATATAAACACACACACACATACACATACATTTATAAATTTATATATATATATATATTCTTATATTGTTTTATATACATAAATACATGCGCCTGGCATTTTTGTCTAGCGGTAGAAAAACAAGTTGCTGTTGATTCGAGTAGCTCTGAAATTTTTATGGCTGCCCCTCTCCCTCCTCTGCCCGCCCCGCCCCACTGCCGCCCCCTCGCCGTCGCCGTACTTTTATTTTGTTTATGTTTTAAGTACGCTATGTGCAATTCTTTTGGCAGCTCAGTTTGTTTATTGGAAGACCGCCGCAGACTTCCCTGTTTGCCACTTGTTCGAACGATTTTCGACTTTATTACATATTCCTTTCTTCTTCTTTTCGCTCAGTCTGTTTCCACTTATGTTTTCCCTTTTGTTGTTTGCCGTTTGCTTGTAAATATACACACCTATAAATAGATATACATATATATATATATTTCTATATACTCTCATAATATGGCAACACACTTATCCATTCCCGCAATTAATTGACTTATAATTTTGCACTATATATAGTTGTGTAGGAGGCGATCAGAGACTAAAAATATATATAGTGAATATAGTGGGTACATCTATGGGTATGGGAAGGCGATCAGAGACTAAAAATATGTAGTGAATATACTGGATACATCTATGGGTATGGGAGGATCTACAAGTCCCAAAATAGCTATATCTTCTACAGCGTTAAGGCCTTCTACTAGTTAAGTTACTGAAGATCAGCTCTTAAGGTAGGCGAAGCTGAAAAATTCTTTGGGTCTAAGAATTAATGAATAAAAACCTCCAAATTTTGCAGATAAATTATCTTTACCTTAGCTATGCATCTATAAATTATAAAAATAAATAGGCATTCTCATGACTTTCAAATATTATTCTATATTTTTTTTTTAATTCCAAGATATATTTATAAATTCTATTTTTAATATTAAAAATAAATTTATAGAAAAATATAGAAAAATATTATTGCATATCCAAATTAATATTAATCACATAAAATGTTGTTTTTTACTGAATTTAATTATAATAATTTTTATAATATACTCTATAATCTTTATAATATAATATACTCTCCCTAAATATCTTGAGAAAATTTTAAAAATTTATTTAAAATTATCTTAAATACTAATAAGATTTTCTCCTGATTTTATCTACAAATCAAGATACCTGAGTGGTCTGTGAATGGGAAACATAATCAATAGAAAATCTCTGCCAGCATTAGAAATTTTTCTTCAGCTGCCTAAGCAGCATTCGAGATCTCAACTTCTTCAAGATTTAAGTTCTTCAGCAATTTTTTAAAACATTTTCTTATGTTTGTTTGTGGATTTAGGTGTTTTTTTGTTGTTGGTCTCTGGAATTCTTAAACAAGATTTGGCAATGTGTGTAGCACACGACTCTACCCAAGACGTTTGGGCGCTCTCTCACGTAGGCATTGCAAAAATTTAGCAATGATTTTTTTTTCTGTTTGGATTTAACTTTTCTTTTTTTTTTTGATGTGAGGAAATTAATTTCACAAGTAGCTGCGAGTATGCGAAATTGAGTGCGATTTGTAGGTGGGCGTAGCTACGCCTCATGCTACGTTTTTTTTTTTCTTTTTCCCAAATATATTTTTGGGTATGTTTTGCGGAAAAGCAGGCAATGCGTTGATATAATTAATATTGCCTGTTCTCAGAACCTAAAAGGTAAACAAACAGCTCTCTGTCTACGTGTCCCAAGTCTGAAGAATTTTCAATTTTGAATTTTGAATGCCTGAAATACGCTTTTGTTTTTGTTGTATTTCTGATGAAGTTGTCGAGTGAACTAACGATGTTTTGCATTCGCTGGAAATCGATCATTTGCTAGGGGGCAGGACGTGGGCTGGGCACTTGAGAACTATTAATTTGACTGAAATGAGCTTAAATGATTTTTAAAACTATTTAAGCTATGCACGAATTGAAATGGGCGAGTTGATGGGGTAATAAAGCTATAAGGATTATTGGGGATTGCGTGATATCTGGAGGGAATGCAATAGATATTTATGGATTATAAATGAAGAGAGAGAGAGAGAGAGAGAAAAGTTATGGATACTTTTAGAACAGAGCTCTTAAGTAGATAAAAAGCTTACTCTATGATAAACGAATGATTCTTTTTAGCCAACTATAATCGAAGAAAGACTTCCTTTACTCTGACATCTAGCTAAGCCCATCTCGTAAGCCTTTCAGTTTGACAACTATCATAGCTAACGCTTAGCTTACACAAATTGATCGATGACAACTGGGTCCACTTCACTGCGAAAAGAAAGTCAAAAGCCAAAGTGTTGGCCACTTACTTAGAGTCGTCGAGAGGCCGATCGGATGGCATAACAAATATCACGCATACGCCGCGTTCGGCAGCGCTTTCGACAAACACGCAGCCCAAATGCATTTAAAAGCTCATTACCAATGCTAATTGAGTGCTGCGGCAGCGGCCAAAACTGATGCACTTTTTACACGCTTTTTCTCCAATTGATTTTGTTGTTCGCCTTACTCGAACGGGCCGCGTTCCATGTTTGTTATTATCCAAGTGGCCACACGTTAGCCGGCCGCTTCTTACATAAATTATTAACAGCTAAAGGCAAATAAATAAACAAACAGCGACCAGCAGCAGCAGCGGCAGCAGCGGCAGTCGCACTTCTGGGCCATCGTTGATCATTGGCAACGCCAGCTAAAGCTGTCATCATTCATAACCAAAGTTCGAGCACTGGCCCTGGCATTGGCCAGGCCGGGCCAGAACACAAATTATTGCTGTGGCTGCCAGTGCAGTGGCTCCTCCACGACTTAACAGCAAATCACTAAACATCTTCAAATATTTTGCTGCGGCAAAACTACAAAAAAATCTACAACTCCAACACCAGAGCCTTGACAAAAGAAATGAACTGTTTTAAAGTGCTCCCATAGCAGCAGCAGCAGCAGCAGCAACAACAACTGAAACAACAACAAACAGAGTCAGCGGAAAACTACAAAACCCAAATTGAAAAATCATCAACCTCATCAGCTGCCCTCGGGCGCTACTGCCTTCGGGCTACTACCTTCTGGGCAGCAGCTTCTGGCCGGGTCAATATTTGGCTAAGAAATTTTTCACATTACCAGCAAGGCGAGAGGAGTTGAGCGTCGTCTTGTTGAATATGCTCTATACAGGGTGTGTGATGGGGTATATCAGCTAGACAACAAGGCAGGCAACATGTTTAAGTGGAATGGTTTATAATATTAATAACTTATTGATAGGGCAGGCAACATGTTTGTATGAAAGGAATGAAGAATGCATAGCGATCATGATGAGATATGATATTAACAACAATGACTAAAGTATAGAGGGCTTTATATGTATAAGGCTGGCAGATTATAGAATTGGTTTTTTATATTTATCATTAATTTTTCAAAATAAATTAGAAGGACATACCTAAAAAGCTGCCTGACTAAAGAGAAAACTAAAAGAGACTTAATACAAATTTTAAAATATTTTAAAAAAAATTTTAAAATATTTTTTAAAAAATTTTAAAATATTTTTAAAATATTTTTAGAATTGATTTTGAGATCTACGTGATAACTAACTAGACTTTACGTATTTAAACTGGCAATTTTTACTTTCACATAACTTCCTTTCCTATATCTAGTATAGATCTCTGGCAAGGGTATTTCTTGATCATTCTTTGCTTCGAGCTCTTTTGCGCTCTTGTTAGGCTGCGTCTTGGTGTGTCTCGCATGTTGAGTGAAATGTTAGCAATACACACACACACACACACTGCACACACACACACACAGACACACTGGTGTATACTTGCCTTGTAGCCTAGCATTGTTTGCATAGCATCGAGCTCGACTCCGTTGGCCCGATCTTGGACAGCCTCTGGTCAACGTTTTGTTTGATGTCGGCCTCGTTAAGAGCCAACGAAGCCAACGAGTTGTGGCCATGTTAAATGTTGTTGTTGTTCTTGTTGTTGTTGTAGCTGTTGCCTGCGTTGTTTGCTCGATGAACAGTTGAACGCTTGTTGTTGTTGCTTGTCGCTTGTTGCCTTTGCTGCCGCTTACTTTGCATTAAGTTATTTTCATTTTCAATAGGCCATGGCTAGAAGGCTACAGGCAACTCCCATCCCCTCTCTCTCTCTCTCTCTCTGCTGATCTGCTCCTCTTTTGCGCTATTCTACTCCTAGCTGAGAGACGAAAACTAAAACTAAAACTCCGTAAGCCTCCTGCCGTGGAGTGTTTTCTTTCGCCGTCGCATTCGAGTGCTCTCCAAACTGTTGAACTTCACTTGTTTTCTCCAGCTATTAAGCCACTTGAGCGTTCCATCTTTCTCACAAATAGTTGCCATCGCGCGCCGAAGACGATGGATTTTTCGACTCGGGCACGACCAACAGCGTTTTCACGGGAATTATGCAAATTTGTGGCCTGGTCGGCTGGTCGGCGGGTCGGCGGGTCGATGAGCGTGTGATTTATGCCTATAAATCGCTCTATCTGCTACTTCTGATTGCATAATTAATGATTGCAGGCTCAAGAGCGAGCAGACTCTGGGAAAAGTCTCCCTCAAGTATCCCAGCACTTCTTGTGCCTCTGTCTCTCTCTCTCTCTCTCTCTTTCTCTTTCTCTGTGTGTATCTAGAAGTTGCTCGCACTGAAATTTGTTTATTTATCTTTTGGCTACGCGCTCTCATCATCGTGCAGCAAAGTTGCAAAAATTGATTTGGCCAAACGCCGCGCACACACGCGCAATTATCAAAATGTTTCGTTTCGCCCCTCGCCACGCCCCTTCTCTACACACTGCGCCATAAATTACCAATTAAATGAGCTTGTGCGAAAAAAAACACACACACCAAATTTTCTAACTAAATATTGAAACGCAAAAAGCCAAATTAACCAAAAGAATACAAATGCGTTTTTAGCCAGAGCAAACACACACACACACACACCACACACACATACACAGAGCACCACTGTGCCACAGTGGGTCAAAAAAATATACACGCTCAGCAGAATTGAGAAATGCGCACTTTATGTTTGATGCATCGCACTTAAATTGGCTGGCATTTGTTTTCGCCCAGCTCGTTAAGAGAGATTATATGGCTTTAAGGCTGATAAAAGTTGATTTTATATATATATATATATATATATATATATATATATATATATATATATATATATATATATATATATATATATATATATTAGTAAGTATTCTCCACGTGTTTAGGTGCAAAATAAATATATTTATAGAGATGGGTTTATATAGCATAAATAGTCATTGAGTATTTATATTTACTAGATTAAGCATCTGTAATAATAGGTAAGACATTTATCAGTAGGATGGGATTATATTCTCCTCAGACTCTATAGTTCTTTCTCTCTCCCTCTGTCTGAGTCTGCCTCCATCCACCTCTCGCTGCTACTCATGTTATCCTTATATATCTATCTCTATCTGCTTACTCTTCTCACTCTTTCCCTCCCAATATACGTACATATTTATGTCATCCGTGTTCCCCATCCCTCCCTCTCCGTTTTGCTCGCTCCTTTATCTCACTCTCTCTCTCTCTCTCTCTCTCTCTCTCTCTGCTATTGTTTTCTAGAACCATCTCTGTTGTTTTCTCTCTCTCTCTCTCTCTCTCTCTCGCTCACATTCACTTTTGTATATCACTTTGTATCTATGTATCTATCTATCTATCTATCTATCTATCTATCTATCTATCTATCTATCTATCTATCTATCTATCTATCTATCTATCTATCTATCTATCTATCTATCTATCTATCTATCTATCTATCTATCCATCTCTTTATCTATCTATCTATCTATCTATCTATCTATCTATCTATCTATCTATCTATCTATCTATCTATCTATCTATCTATCTATCTATCTATCTATCTATCTATCTATATGTCTGTCTATCTCTCTATCTATCTATCTATCTATCTATCTATCTATCTATCTCCTTCTCTATTTTCTTTAAGTCTTCCACTTTTTCTTTATTTCTCTCTGCTCTCTGATATCTCTCTTCTCTTCCATTTCTTTATCTTCTTCTATCTCTCTATCTATATATCCATCTATCTATCTATCTATCTATCTATCTATCTATCTATCTACCTATCTATCTATCTATCTATCTATCTATCTATCTATCTATCTATCTATCTATCTATCTATCTATCTATCTATCTATCTGTCTATCTCTCTATCTATCTATCTATCTATCTATCTATCTATCTATCTCCTTCTCTATTTTCTTTAAGTCTTCCACTTTTTCTTTATTTCTCTCTGCTCTCTGCTATCTCTCTACTCTTCCATTTCTTTATCTTCTTTTTGTCACACTCTTACTGTTTATTTGCCTATTATTCTTCCTCTCTCTCTCTCTCTCTCTCTCTCTCTTTACTTGTTAACTTTTTTATATAAATTATATTTATGTTTAGCATATTTCCAACTCGCCTAGCAACCACTATGCGGCGCGTCTATCTATGATATCTATCTTTCTCATTGAAATCTCTCTCTATTTCTCTCCCTCTCTCTCTCTCTCTCTCTCTCTCTCTCTCTTTGGCTAACAGATGTCCAGATAGGGGAGTGAGGCAGCTAGGGGCACGTTTAGTTGCACGCTGATTGCTGAAAAGGTTGCTGGCCACTGGGGGCAGGGGCGAGGGGTCCGGGGGATGGTGACTGTGATGGGGGCTACGGGACTCATTGGCAATTGCGCGAATCTTTTTTGCGCTTGTGTAAATAAACAATAAATATTAAGTGCGCGTATACGCCACGGCGCACAGATTCCCAGAAACTGAGGAGGAGGGCTGTGGGTGGGGTGGGATGGGGTAGCGGTAGTCGGGGGAGGGTGGCATGAGGCCCGATGGCCCAGCTCGAGAGTCGCGCAATTAAATGAAGCAGTTTATGCTGGACTAAAACACTTGCGTGTGGCATTTGCCTATTGTCATTGGCGACCCCTAGCCAGGTCGCGTCTCGGCGAGTCGCTGTCTCCGCCTGGCCTGTGGGCGAGGCTGCGCACGAGCGCCACTCGGCAAGCATTTCGCTGCCAATTTTGCTGTAACGGCCCATCGAGCATGGCCGCTGCTCTGTCTGGTGCTGCTCAGGTGGTGCTGCGCGGTGGTGCTGCCTGGACCGCTGCCCGCCCACTCAGCCGCAACGCACAAATTCTATTGATAATGCCATCCAGCCAGACGGCGAGCCGCGCCGACCGGCTCTTCTCATGGCCCGTAAATTGCATTGATTTGCGTGGCAATCTGTTCGCTCCGCTATAAATTAATGCACTTGGCTAGATCTCAACGCTCCGCTGCTCGTAGTCAGCCAGAGCCAGCCTGGCTACCTAAACCAGACGCGATCCGCGATCCAGACGGATTAGCGCTCTTCAGTTTTTCCATTTCATCAGCCAAATGTCAAGATTCAGTGGGCGAAATTTCATTGAATTTTGCAAATAAATTTTAAATGTTACGAAAATATGGTATACTTTTATAACTTTTGGAATATCATATACTTTATCGACTGTTGAGATTTATCAAATTGAAATTAAAGAAATATTTTGAAGTATTGCTGGATGAGATATGCACAGAGCGAGCTAGAGGAATGTAGAGTAGAAGCGGCGGCCTGTATTTTCCTTCTGGGAAAGTTTTAATCTATCTTCATTATAGATTCAGCATTCCTCATTCTGAATCAAGCTTCAATCTTCAATCTTCACTATAGTTTTATCATTCTTCTTGCTGAAGTTTTCAATGCGAAGCTCTTCATCTCCCATCTTCGACCTTCAATCTTCAGTCTCTAATCTTTAATCTTAACTCTTCAATCTTCAATATGCAATTCTCACTCTTCAGTGTTGAACCTTTATGCTATAATCATGTTTAGAGCTCAGTTAAAGCTTTTAATATCTGTTGAATCTGCAAAAGAATTTCAGTTCTATCTGCTTTAAATACTTAAATGCTTTATTCTTGAGTCCTTTTCTATATCCTGCGAAATCCTGCACAGGATAGTTACAGCTTTTATATCTTATATAACTTTACTCCAAAATTCTATTGCACAATCATATGATTGGGCAATTCCTAAATTTATGGCCTCACACACATAAAGAACTAAAACTTCAAGTTCATTTGGCAGTTGAGAGTCTTGAGAGTAGAAGAGTCTGCATATCGTTTATATGTTGCCAATATCGTAAGTTCTAACATGAAACACTTCTTGGGTAACCTTCGGCGCTCGCCCGGAGCCGAGCAAACATAAATAATCTAAGTGAAAATAAACATGAGAAGCTCTGGCCATAATTCAGATCAGACTACGTAGCGCTAGACAGAAACTCTGGCAAGCGGACAAGGTTGATTGAATACTCGTAAATTTGGTGAAAATCCATTCGCAAATGTATTCACAAAATATTCAGTCGAATCGCGATTCCGATAATAATTTAAATGTACTTGAAAGCCACAGTCCATTGCTTATATAACAGCATCGACTGAGGCAATACCTGGAACGGGCATCGAAAGCGAAGCGAGAGAAATCAAAGGTCACAATCGAACAGTAACTACAAACGATTTTCCGCGGAAAATGCCGAAAATGAAAACGCGTAGCAGCAACTTGTTGGGCTGATTTCATTGTTGTTGCTCTTGTTCTTTTTAAGTTCACGTTAAACGGGAGCGTGAGCTGAAAGGGGTATATTGGCTTCTCGCTTACTTTTGTGAAGTGAAGTTCGTATTATAGATGTCCTATAAGCTCTGCACCATCAGCAGATAGATCCATACGCCATATACTTGGCCTACTCTTGAGCGAGCATTCCGAAGTCAGTTGCGCCCTACGCCCAAAGTATTTTCCTGCTACTAATTGTATCTGTGTATCCATCAGATACGAATTCAGCTCTAGATGTAGCCATTAGCTATGGCTACCTATAACAAGACTTCTGCGTGCGTGCGTGTGCGCGTACTTTCGGGACCTGTTGCCGCCTTTTGATGTTGATTAATTGCAAACGCTGCTGATTGATTTTTATTGCAAATATTGATAAAAAGTTTTGTATTAATTAACGTGAAAAACACGCGTTTTGTGTTAATTGGAAAATGCTTATTGAAACTAAACAGAAGCCGAAAAGAGAGAGAGAGACAGAGAGAGAGACAGAGAGAGATGAAGGCGAAGTGAGCGTAGGCCCAGCTACTACGTGAACAAACAAACAGAAACGCCAGCTATAGCTATGGCTATACAGATACAGATACAGATACAGATACAGATAGAGATAGAGATACAAATACAGCTACAACAGACAAACAAACAAACAAACAGACCGTGAGATACAAGATACAAGTTGCATTTTGTGGAGCGTACAAATTAACGCAGCCGAAAATTAAAAAGTTTAGAGAACAACGAGCTGTAGCTATATCTATCTACATACATATATATGTATCTGTATCTGTATCTGTATCTGTATCTGCAGCTGTAGTTGTACCTGTAGCTGTATCTGGAATTTGATTTATGCTCAACTTTGATATTTACCGCCTAATAAACAAAAAATTAACAGCAGCAACAACAACTACAACAACTACTATACATAAGTATCTGCATCTGCTGCTGCTGTATCTTGTATCTTGTATCTTGTCTCTGTATGCGGGCCTGCAATATTCGCTTTGATTCTGTGGCACTCGCCTGACATGCGTGCGTCTGTCAGCCAGGCAATTAAACAACATCACCCAGCAGTAGCAGCTGAGTGGATGCTCCGATCCTTCAGCTCTCTCTCTCTCTCTCTCTCTCTCTGTCTCTCGGCCAGATCGATAGGTCGCTTGGATCTATCGATCTTAGCGCCGGGCGACAAGCGCGTTGAAATGCGCTGCGTTAATATTTGGTATTTGTTTGGGCATCGCAGCAGCAGCAGTGGCAGCCCACCGACGTTGCTGCTGCCACACAAAGAGAGAGAAAGAGAGAGAGAGAGAGAGAGAGAGTCAGACTTGAGTGTGTGTGATAAAAAGTCACATGCTAATTACAAATTTATGGAGAACTCTGTAGAGGACAACTATTTGGAACTAATTAATTGTTGTTGCGGCTCATTTGTTGGCGGCCAAGCGAGAAGGTTGAGCTATCGATAAGTTATCGATAACATGTAATATGAGTATACATGAGATAGTGTATATTTTTAACCATTAATATGCATACCTATCGATATACTTATCGATATAAATCATAAAAGTTAATCAGCTCTTCAGCTAATGAATATAACTACAAGTTCTTTGCTCTAATTAGTAATTACTGATAAATATAGTTTCATTTTAATTATCGATTAATCATTATATTAATTTTATTTATTGATACATTTTACAACACAAATGCTTAGTATTGAAAGTATAGCAATTATTGTATATTTCTGATTTTCGATAATTTATCGAAAATGTGTTTATCTATAAGTCTACACCTATATGCCCCCACGCAGCAATTACACTATGTTTTCATAGTTTTCTACACCAAAACTATGTTTATTGATGGATGCTGCAATATTTAAGTCTTTTATATGTTCGATAAGTTATCGGAAACATATCGTTTGTGCACTATGATAGTTTTTGTAATCATAGTAATTTTTTTTTATTATTTTTAAATATTATTATAGTATTTTAGAACGTCTCAAAATGAATGAATAAAACCAAAACAACAATTCCTCCTGCAGCTCTGGTGTTTATCCGCTTTGACATGAAACTATTTCCTTATTAGTTTGACTTGTGAAAATATTTAAATTTAACTATTGTGGAGTTAGTGTCCCAGCTTGTAACCACAGAAATAGATTTTCGCCTGATTGTTTAGTCAAAGTAATTAGTCAACTGCTGCGGGCGAAGGGCGCATCACTCAGCTGCAGCTGTCGGCGCTGCTTGAAGTGAGCGAGAGAGTATGTGTGTGTGTGTGGCAGGACTTGGCCTTTAGCCTAGAGAGCGCGCACAGGCGACGCCTGCGCGTCTATGCAGCTGAGCTGTTGTGGCATGCCACAGCAACTAGCAACTAGCAACTAGCAACGGCAACGGCAACAAGTCATAAATCAAGGGCCGAGTGGCAGTTGGCAGCAGTTGTTGGCTAGTCAATTGGCATGGCTAATGCGATGGCAACTCATAAATTTATTAATTTTTAATTAAAACCAACAATGATTTGTAATTCCTCAGGCAGCAGGCAACAGGCAACAGGCAGCGCCTCAGAGCCTTTTATGGAGCTTGGGCTGCAGTCAATGGAGCTGCTTGATGTCGATGTTGGCCCGGAAACAACTCATTATCCTAATTAAAACGTGCGCCATGCGCGCCCGTTTGCCATATATGAGCAATGCACGCGATCTGGCAATGAGGCGAAGCTGCGCGACTGCGCATGCGAAATTAGAGAAGCAGATGACGCTGGCTCAGCTCAGCTCAGCTCAGCTCGCC
Source organism: Drosophila repleta (assembly GCA_018903745.1). NCBI lineage: Eukaryota > Metazoa > Arthropoda > Insecta > Diptera > Drosophilidae > Drosophila > Drosophila repleta. The sequence continues at coordinate 12,212,429 of JAEIGN010000396.1, forward strand.
TCGACTCCAGTCCATTCATACGCACTGTGGGCACAGAGAATTGCAATTGGCATTGGCATTGGTATTGGTATTGGAATTGGAGCCATGGGCCAGCCAGCCAGCCAGCCAGCCAGCCAGCCAGCTAGCAGCCATTCACTGTACGAGCCACGTTCATTGTGATGCGTTGCATTACAAGATGCCAGCTGGCAACATCTTGTAGCAGCAGCAGCAACAATTGCTTTGGCCACATTGTTGCGGCAACATTGCGGCTGCTCAAGCATGTTGCATACTGATCAATCAGGCGGCTTCTTTGGCCGGCAGCTCTTGTCGACGTCGTCGTGAATGAATGGCTTTAACCATTTTTGGTCTACAGTTAAATGCTGTGCAACATCTGCTGCAACGCAATTGCATTCATAATGAGCCACTGCTCGAAGGGCGATTGAGAGGTGGGGCGGGGCCGCATTGAGGTTGAGGCACTTCATAAATTGTGTTGTGGAAAAGTTTATAAATTATTTTCAATGTCAAACATGCGCTTATAAATAAACAGTCCGACAGGCGGGCACAGCAGATTTGCAGATTTTTCGTGCCCCAACTATAAATAGCAACAACAGCAACAACAACAACCTCTCTAGACCGCATAAGTATCTCAGGCAAAGGCAGAAGCAGCAGCCGCTGCGGCAGCCGCAGCGAGTTAAACAAACAAACAAAATTGCAAATTGAATTTCAGTTTTGCGGTTTGCACTTAATTTGGCAATCGCTGCAATAATTTTGTTTACAATTTACGACTACCGAGTTCTATGTAAACTATTTCTCAACATTTTCCCAAGATTTCTCTCTTTCTCTCCATCTCCCTCACTCGCTCTCACTCGCTCTGACTTCTGGTTTTTTGTGGCTGGGCGTGAATTTATGGCGACAAGTTGACAGATTCTCAACTGATTTTATCATCTCGGCAACAGGCAATTGGCAACAATGTTAGCCTCCACCTGTCCCCCCATATCTCTCTCTCTCTCTCTCTCTCTCTCTCTCTCCATCTCTCCATCTCTCGATCTGTTCTCCTATTTAATGGATATGCTGCAAGATTTGTTTGGATTTCGCGCGAGTTTAGCTTTTTATGTGCTGGCTGCAGCATCTCCTCAATCTGCCACTAAAGTTGGGGGATCTATTGCACCTGCCTGTCGGGATGCGTGCTGCATCCATAACTTACTTTATCGACTGCTAACTCAGCCCGAAGACAACTAATGCCAACTACTTCCTGTGCAATGGGGCCGGGAATGCGCCTTGGGGAAGGAGATTAGGCAGAGAATTTGTGAACAATTTAATTATAATTGAAAATAAAAAGAAAATATATGAATAATGTACAAAATATATTAAAAGAAATTTTAAAATAAAAAAAATTTAATTTTAAAGTCTCTTGCATAAATATTTAAAAATGATTTATAAAAAATTTTCTATAAAATAAATAATTGCAATAAAAATAATTTATTTATAATTTATTATTATTAATAATATATTTAATTTTTTTCTCAAGTAAAAAAAGAGCATAAATTTCTATATTAAAAAATTATAATAAATAAATTTAAAAAATATTAAAAAATTAAATAATTTAACAATAAGCTTCCAAATTAAAAAATTATATTAATAAGTAACAAAGTATTTAAAAATAAAATAATTTAAAATAAAAACTTGTTTATTAATAAATTCTTTACTGAAAACCTTTTAAAAAAATAATCTTTAATTTATAATAAAACCTAATTTTTTTTAATATTTTTAATTTCTTTAAAATGTTGAATAAATAAAATATGTTAGGAAAAATTCAAATAATATTTATTAACAATCATTAATTAGTAATTATACTTTTTTAAATAAGATTTCTGCCCAAATCGAAATATGAAATAAATTACTTTAAATAAATTAATAATTTTAATTAGTTCAAAATTTATTCTAAATGCTCTCTGAATACTAGACTAGGATATAAATTCACTCTGTATATATGTTTATATATACATTAACCTATATATTTTATATGTATATCGACAACCATATACTACATAGATCTAAACAAATTTTTTTTCCAACACTGCAAAAGTTCTTTGCTACTCCAAAACATAATCAAAAGATCAAAAGTCAATCTAAATCAAAAGCCCTAACTCTCTCCATGCAATAAACTCAGCTATAACACTGCCATCAATTATGCCTAAGCAACATTTAATTTACGCACTTGCAACACTGATCAGTTTTTGGCAACGCATTTGCAACACTGCGCAGTGCACTGCATTTTCACACACATTTGGCCAATGTCTGTGGAAGGCAATTCAAATGAAAATTGAACTTAAAACGCACTTAAACAACTTTTACAGCCAGATGGCCGGAATGGACTTGAGGCGCACATAGGAACTATAACAACTATATATATATATATATATATATATATATATATGTATGTATGTGTATATATAAGTGGGTGTATGTTCACACAATAATCGGGCAATTAAATTAATAAAGCAATGAAAAGAAATTCAAATATCGACAATAAATATTGGGCAACATTGATGTAAGTGGCGATAATTGCGCCAACGCTTACACCGAGAACATGCCAGATACAGGGAGAGAGAGAGAGAGAGAAGGGAGGGAGAGGGAGAGTGGGTGAGGTATGGTTGGGGGTGTATTTACAGTGGCTGGAAGCATGTTTACGCTTGTGCGAAGACAATGTAAATTAATGTGCTGCGTGTTTTTTGGGAAAGTTTATATAAACAACATTGCAACATTCACTCGATGCTGATGCTGATGCTGATGCTGATGTTGATGATGATGTTAATGCTGGCGATGGCAGGCGCCAAATATTTATGAAATCATAAAATTTGATGTTTCCTCTGTGGCACTTGACATTCTGTGCTCCTGCAGTTGCAGTGCTAATGATGATTTTGATGTGCAGCGAACAGGCCAACAAACAAATGAGATGAACAAGAGCTGAAACTACACTGAATGGGCGATTACATAAAGTGCTGTATGTCTGTCTGTCCGTCTGTCTGTCTGTCTCTCTGTCTGGCTGGCTGTCTGTCTCTCTTCGATTTGTTTGTTTTATGCTCCCGATTTTCCGACTTGTTGTTGGCCTAACAATTGCCGTAAATAAATAGTGAATAGCGAGTGAGCGTGAGCTGGCCTCAGATCAAAGGCCTATCAATTAGCACCCGTTTCGATTATGTTGCATGTTGCACTCACAGCCAACAGCAACAACAACCATTTGCCGCCAATTTGCACCCAATTAGTAATAAATTTGAATGTCTTACATGCGGCAATTGCCGAATCTCGAACCCGAAACCCAAATCCAAATCACAAATCTGTATTTCAATCTCCATTCGAATCAGGTATGTCTGCACTGAGAGAAATTACCCACACAGTTTTATATAATATACCCAAAAATCAATCAAATTCAAAATATTGAAAACTAAAAGAGATTAAAGCAAAAGTGAACATAAAGAATGAAAAGATTGCGAAATATTTGCACGTTAGGCTTGATTTTCTTGGCAGTCTCGCTAGCACTGCCCCCGCTCACAGCTGGACATCGTCCGTGATTTCCCACTGTTTATGATCTGCAACTAAAATTTAATTCAGTATTATTATACTTAATTCGTTTGTATTAAAATTCCATTCAAAATCAATTTTATATTATTATTTTTGGCAATAATACTTCGAATATTCAATTTTTTATAATTTTAAAAAATTATTAAAGGTTGAAAAAAGGAGGAATAGAACAAAAATCTTTCAAAATCATTTCTAAAAAAATTATGCCCAATTAAATTGTACTCGAAATCTAGTCAAAGGAAGGAATAAGAATATGTTTTAAAATTAAAAATATGTTTTAAAATATATCCTAATTATTTTATATCCTAAAATTTTAATTTAAAATAAGTTTTATTCCATAAAAATTTTTAAAAAATATTTTTTGTATATTTGTTTTTATCCCAGCAATAGAAAATAATATGAATACAATTTTTATATATATTTTATTTTTTATAAATTTAAAATGATTAAAAAAAATATTATTTATATTTATATTATTAATCTATTGAAATTCTTGTAAAACTTCTTGAAACTCACCAAAAATATTTAAATCATATTCCACCTAAATTTCTCACCCAAAACTGCTTCCCCCATTCGATTTGCTTTACGTGTGCCCAATTTCGCTCAGTGCACGGCCATGTAACTGCACTCCATTAGGACTAACAGTTATGGCGGCCATTAAGTTTTATCGATGGCGCTAGCCCAGCGAACACAATTTGATTTGTAACCACTTGAACTGTGGTGGCCGCAGCCAAGATCCACCTTTGATAATTTCACACATAAGAGAGGTTGCAGCTAGGCTGGGAGTAGGAGCAGCAGGAGGAGGAGGAGGAGGAGGAGGAGCCAAACGAAATAAAACTTAATTGCAATTGACTTTTAATGCACATGCGGGCCGCTCCCGCTGCGTTAATTCGAATCCAAACTGTTTCCCATAAGTGAACTGCCCAGATGGCCAAAGACTTCAAACTTGGACTTGAACTGTGCAGTGGGTCGGAGGAGGAGGAGGAGGAGGAGTGCCACCCGCTGGCCCTGCCCCACACCCTGTCGGTATGGAACAATTACCAAGTGGCGCTAATAAAAAAGGCCAAGACACAAATATTTGGTAACATTTATATGGGTTATCTCTATTGATATTATGTCGTTAGCTGTATTGGGTTACGCGCTCCGTTCTCGAATGCATAAATCAACGCATTACACGCATTGTCCGGCTCTAATGGCTGGCTCTCTGGGCATAAACAAACAAAACCGTTGTCAGACGCACAGACGGAACAATGACAACGAGATGCGGACGAAGAGGGTGCATCAGCATCAAATTACATTGAAAGAACCGCGTTCGGGCTAACAAAACGTTTTTCCAGCCCAGGATCAGCTTTCACAAAATGCAGACTTAGACTTTGAGTCCCCAGTTGCCAGTTGCCAGTTGCCAGTTGCCAACGTCGTCAGTTAGCCAGTCAGCCAGCCAGTCAGTCAGTCAATCAGTCAATCAACACAATAATAACGTTTTAATTGAACAAAAGCCAAGCCACAATCGATCCAGTCCAACAACAATTGCCCTCGTCTTCATCTCAAACTCAAACTCGATCGCCGTCGCCGCCTCCTGCTCCTGCTCCTGGCTGCTGTCTTGCGGCTGCTTTTGTTTCTCTTCTGTTTTTTTCTTCTTCTTCTTCTCTCCTTTGAGTCTCTGTCTCAGTCTCTGACTGTCACCTTTCCATCAAGCGCTGGCAGTGAAAGGCGCTGTCGCTGTGTTGTCCACGTGCCAGTCGCATCGCATTGTTTGCCAACTTTTGTTCCTCAGCCTCTGCGATAATTGATTAGCTGACGACTTTGTAGCAAACCAGATGCAGATACATTTTTACTGGCTAAAAGATATAGATACATCATTCTATAAGAAAGAGTCTAGCATAAAAGATAAAGATAGATCTTGCATAGTTATAGTTAAAGATACATTATGTTGGACCACAAGAGATACAAGTGGATTTTATCTGGTAAAAGATACAGATATCTGGTATATGGCAAAGATATATATATAGATATATTTTCATTAAAGATACATTAAAGATATTTTCATAAAGATACAGATACAGCTTGTCTGTTAAAAGATATAGATACTTTTCGCATAGTCAGAGCTTCAATTATATTTTGTGTATCTATGAGATACAGATATTTCTTGTATAGCTACAGATGCAGATACATTTAGATAATAATGAGAAATTTTGTATAGCCATACGATATATTTTGTAAAATACAGATACATTTACATTTCGTATAGGCACAACTACAGCTTCACTTTGAACAGTTACAGCTACAGATAGTTTTGTGAATGTTAAACCGCTTGGAACTTAGTCTGATAGAGTGGGCCACCTTTGATACAGTCGAGCAATTGGAACAACATTTATTTCTAGCAATCAATGTCTACAGCTGCGCAGCTGCAGACAATAATTCTGAATATTTTTTTGGAAATACTATATCTCTCAACTAAAAGTAACATTTAAAGCAACAGTTGAGTCGCAATCAGAGGTATTAAGTTGACTATTTGAACGATTCACTCTCGATTATGATTCAGTAGAGAAAAACAGTTAGAGAAAACCTTCAGATACCTTAGATATGCCTTCAAATATATCATATCTGAATTATCATTCCACCTCCAAGCTAACACTTCTCTTCCTATATATTAGCTGCTCAGCTTCCTCTTTGCTTTCCTCTGCTTAGCTCACTCTCTGTAGCTCATCCTGGCACTCTCCCTTTTCCATCTCTTTCTGTCTCTCTCTCTCTCTATCTTCCTCTCTCTTTTCATTGCTCAAACTAATATTATTTTAGTCTAATATCATTCTCGCTTGTATCCTGTCCAAACTGTTCTCTCTCCATCTCCCTCTCCCTCTCTGCTCTCGTCTGAGCAATTATCGCACGCCCCCGTTGCGTTGGCAATAAAAAAAAGGATCACGAACTGTCCGAAGGTCCTGCTGTGCGCCAAGCCAAGCCAAACTGTGTCAAGTCCTTTTCCTGATTTTCCATTTTCCATTTGCCCCGGGCCTGCCAAGGATACTTTATAAATGACACACGCGTCCGGGTTGGCACTTGATAAATGAAGCTGCGACTGCGCAGCCAAAGCCGAAGTCGAAGCCGAAGCCTGCAACCTGATAATGAACTCCTTGAGTTGCCGCTGTTGCTGCAACAGTTGCTGTTTTTTTTTTTGGGAGTGAAAGTAGCGCCGGCGCTTCGATCCGTGTGGGCCGAGAGCACAGGGCTGAAGCGAATTTCCGATTGTAACTGCAGATAGGCCAAGGGTACGAAATGTTTAATGAGAATTTCGGAATTGGTACGGGCTGCGCTGTTGTGACTGGACCTCAGTTTCAGGTGGTCCAATACCACGTAAGGGCGTGAGATAGGCAAAAAAACCAAAGAGAGTTAAGAAGCAGCAGATGAAGGGTGATTTACTGGCAGATACCCTGTGGACAGGTCTAACTCGGAGATATGTGGTCGGTAAGCAGTAGCTAACTATCGATAGCATACATGTCTGATATCGATAAGTATCGATTTGCTCAAATACTATCTAATGGAATATTTTTCTTAAGTATCTTAGACTTACTTATTATTATATCCCCTAAAATATATTTAGATAATAAGAAATAATTATCGATAATTATCGATTTATGATACATATGATCATTATGATCAAGCGCATACGTTTTCCACCCACTGCAATTGATACTTCTCTCCCTGAATACCTCAGAGTTCACAGAGCTGACAAGGCAAGCCTACCCTATACGCACATACAGTGCAGTACAGGGTATCAGAGAACATATACCATGCAAAAGGTAATTAAATGCCATTAAAAGTTGAGCGCCGACAACGTGAGACAGAAGAACGAAGACAGAAGACAGCAGACGCAGTCGACAGGCAAAGTATCTGTTTATCTGCCGAATGCAGTGAGAGTGGCCTAACAGGGCGCAGCATAACAAGTTGAAAAGAAGCAGCAACAACAAAACGAGGAGGAGCAGACAAACACACACACGCACACACACACTATCACACACGCACACACTCAGAGAGAGAGAGAGTTGTGGCAAGGGCGTCTACGTGTTGGCTGCGATTAACATACAAAAGGATCTCGCGCGTTTTTGGAGCCGCCTTCTGCGCGTGCTTCTTCTTGCGCGCTCATCCGCCAATCGGCATGAATCACACCAGCAGCAGCACCGCCAGCACCACTGGCACCACTCAGCGCTGCAGCCAACGCGTCGACATTTCAACTTAGCCAGCGTCGGCTTTTTTTTTATTTCTTTTTTCTCCTCTTTCTTTCATTTTGTTCTTTTCTCTGAGCTGCATTGTCATCTCTTCCGGCTTGGCCATAGATCTGTCTGTCGGAAATTCGATGCTGGCACAGGCTGACCACAGACAACGTCAAGTGCAGCCAGGACAATGGCTAGGACAATGGTTAGCGGCTACTTAAGCAGCCTTTGGCGCCAGTTGCCCCGAGCGAGCCTCGCAAGCAAAGCGAAGCCAGAATGTCTGGCAACGCTTAAGTTGCCAGACGTCGCGATCATTAGCGACGCCAGTGGACAGTGCAGTGGACACTGGACACTGGACACTGGGCACTGGGCACGTAGTCAGCTTTGCAGTTGCAGCACATGTACAAGAAAAAAGAGATGAGGGAAAAGATACAAGACAAGACACGAGGCAGGAAAAGAATTACAGCGCAGTACGCGAATGTCTCTCACATACACACAGAACAAGCACTGTGTGTGTGTGTGTGTAAATATTGCATTTAAGATCAATGATCGATGTTACTCATTTAGGTTTGATAAGGAAAACTTTTATCTATCTATAAATTACTCTTAAATTATGTAAATGCCAACAATGACAATGACAATGACAATGACAATGACAATGACAATGACAATGACAATGACAATGACAATGACAATGACAATGACAATGACAATGACAATGACAATGACAATGACAATGACAATGACAATGACAATGACAATGACAATGACAATGACAATGACAATGACAATGACAATGACAATGACAATGACAATGACAATGACAATGACAATGACAATGACAATGACAATGACAATGACAATGACAATGACAATGACAATGACAATCATAACACTAATTCTAATTCTAATTCAAATAATAATGCCAATGCCAATGCCAATGCTAATGATAATGATAATGATAATAACAATGGGAATATCAATTATAATCATCGACCATTTCATATGCACTTCCTTTCATCCCCAATCCCTCGACCCGCCTTCGTTACTCAACAACCATTTAGATACGTCAAAGATAATGGGATATATAAAGCTACATAAATGCATGTAGAATCTGTAGATTACATGCACAGCAAATAGTAAATATTTATTAGTTGTTCGTTCTCCGACTCCGAGATCCATTAAGAAACCGCATTCGCCGTGGCCAAAAGAGAGAAAAAAGCAGTCGAACGCTCAGTTCAAGGCAAAGGCAAAGGCAAGCCACAAGCAAGGCACAGGCAGAGGCGGCTCCACCTACCCAGGGCCAAGTTGGCCAGCGTCGTTTTGGCTGGCTTGCAGCACCTGCTGGCCAACAACAACAAGAACAACGACGACGACGACGACGACGGCAGCAAACGAGGTCTGCTGCAACCTTTTGTGGCAGTCACTCTGGCTGCCTCGAGTCGCGGGTGTGTCAAGTCATCTCCACAAACAGCGGCAAAGGCAGTTGAAATGCATTTAACTGTTTGCATTTGTATTGGTAGCTAGTTCCATTCGTGCCGTGCGCGTGCGAGCGGGACAGCGTGTGTCAGTCCGTTTCGGCCCTGCTGCTTTTTACCTCTTGCCAACCAATAAAATTATACTAATTCTTGACTTTTTGATTTCATTTTGTGTTTGTTGTTAAGGATTTCGTTACCTAAACACACACACACACACACTCAAGTATCTCTCTCTGTCTCTGTCTGTCTGTGTGTGTGTGTGTGCACTAAAAAGTGTGCTTTGCCTCTCGCTCGCACCTGGTGGCGTGTCGTATCGGCAGCGATCACGATCTGGCGTGGTCCCTCCCTGGCTAGCCCTGGCCCCAGGAATTTTGTGCGCCTCGCACTGCGAGACAGTTTGGTTTTATACTCGGCTCATTGCGCGCGTGCAACTCCCCGAGCGAGCGACTATTTCCAATTTCCAATTTCGTTACATTTTCGTATTTTTTTTCTGTTCTTTCTTTATTACTTCATTCGATGTTCACCTGTGCAACACGGCATTGGCCGGCCACACGCTTTGTTTATTGTTAAAGCTTCCGATTGACGGGCCAAGTAAGTAGAGAAAACTTAAACTATAGGACAAAAATATGAAGTCAAGAAATGGTGCTTAGTTAACGAGGCTTAAACTGAGAGATAAATCAAAGATTTTGGAGATAAAGCTAAATACAATATTTGAAAATTATACAAATAAAATATTTTTTAAATTATGAAATATAATTCTTTTCATAATTTATTTATTTGTTTAGCTTGAAATTTCTTCGATCACTTTTATGGTGAAATATTTATGATAATTATGGTGAAATATCTTAATATAAATTTTTATAAAAAAAAAATAAAATATACAAAAAATTTATGAAGACAGCTATAATAATTTTAAAGTATTTTATTACATTAAAATTATTTAAATAAATTTTAGCAACAGCAAAAAGAATATCTTATATTTATTTATAAAAAAAAATAAAGCATAAATATTAATTTGAAATTAATTATATATTTGCATATTTTTTTTTAAATACAAATATTTCACTTTAAAAAGATATAAAAATATTTAATTAACTTCAAATTAATATTTTTTAAATTAAATTTTTTAAATTAAAAAAATATATATTTTAAGAATATTTTTTGCCAATTTATAAAATTTCTTGCAAAAGTTTTCATAAAAAAATGAATTGTATAAAAATCTTTTCAGTTTTTTATGCACTTTCTATATAATTTTGCAATATTTATAAATTTTTTAATATTTTCCTATTTATTTATTTTTATTTTAACAATTTTCTATAAATATAAAAGGCTTAAAATAATTCTTAGAATATACATTTAAATGTATATATATAAATAAACAAAATATAAAAATAAACTAGCTAAATGTAAATCAAAAGCCAAAATATTTTTTTGAGATGTTGTGAAATAGTTAGAAGATTTTGTATATAAACCATAGAATATATGTATATAATTATTAATTATTGTGGTGAAATTTGTGAATTATTTTGAAATTATTTGAGCACTGAAAATATTATATTAAAACTTAAGCTTTTTATATATTTAGTTATATTCGATATTAGCTTTTAAGTATTCCCCTAGTTTTCGCATAGTTCAAGTCTTCAGCTTAAGCCTCTCCGATCTTGGCATGAATTCTTGTGGTGTCCATTTTCTATATAAGTCACCCTTCGAGAAAAGCTCAAGCGCAAGCTCAAAGAGCTGAGCCAGCAATCGACTCAATTAGTGTGCGAGTGCGTGTGAGTGTGAGTGCGACGCTCTTCGCTCAGTGTTTAGGCTCAATTGAAGAGCAAAAAAAAAAAAGAAGAAAGAATGAAGAGAAAAGAGCTCGTTCGGCGCACGACGAATGAGCGACTCAGTCGAAAGCAAAAACTGACGACGCGCTGGCTGCCAGTGGCAAAGGGAACTTCAGACGAGATGGATGCGTGAATAATCAAGCCGAATAATGATCATTAGCAGCAACAGTAAAACTTGGAGAGAGCCAAAAAGCGCGCAGCAAGCGAGAGAGCAGCGCAGAGAGTAAACAGCTGTGTGTGTGTGTGTGTGTGTGTGTGTGTGTGTGTGTGTGTATGGGAGAGAGCGTGAGCGTGAGCGTGAGCATGAGTGAGCGCGGGTTCGTTTTCACTCAGCGACGCGACGAAGCGTAGCGAGAGCCGAAGCATGCATTCGGCACGACTCGAGTCGACTGGGCGCTCGTGTGCGCGTCTTACCTGTAACTCGAATCAGGTAGAGGCAGACAGTAAGGCGTTAGTCGTTCCACAGCGCTGATCGAGTCGAAAACAATATTGATACCTTGGTCCCGACGACAAAATGAAGCAGCACCAAAAAACTGGCGTAACAAATTTACAATAAAAAAAGAAGAAATTCTGCGTGCGTGCGTGCGTGTGTGTGTGTGTGTGTGAAAATAGAGAGAGATAGAGATAGAGATAAAGCTCAGGCTGAAAGTATCTCGACTGTGAAGTGCAACAAGCAAAAATATCTCACTTTGCATACAAAATTGTTGTTGTGTGTGTGTTTTTTCTGTTCTGTCGCGCTTTCGTTGTTATACTATTTGGAAAATATGTGCCTAACTGTGCCGTCAGCAGAAACTACAACAGCAACAACACAAGCAACAACGACAACGACAACAACAACAATGCGCTGTAAAGCCAAAGCGCAAATTGAATGTAAAAAAGTTTGAAAACCAAAAGCAAATGCTTAAAGTATCTCACAGATACTCAGCTGCTGTGTCATGTGCCCTGACAACAACAACAACAACAACAACAACAACAACACACGATCCGTGGACTCGGCGGCTGCGCCTGCGCCTCGAATGCGGCAATAAAATTTTCAACAAGAATTTCATCTATTTCCTCTACAATTATCGCAAGCGAAAAGCGAACAGCAACTGAGATTTACCCAGAGACAAACATAGGTATATACATATATATATATATACTCTACATATATATATATCATATATATATATATATTGATTAAAGATATTGACTCAAACGTGATTTATACATACAAAACTGTGCGCCCTCGCCTGCTGCAGCGGTAGCCAAAGCCTCGAAAAACAGCTGTAAATTGTGCAAATATCCATAAAAAAAACAAAAACAAGAGAGAAAAAGAGAAACCAAAGCAACAACAACAACAACAAGAACAACAACAAGAACAACTGCGATAAGACGCGTTGTCATAAATCTATTAAGTGTCAAAGGCGGAACTGAGCTGCGTCGTGTCGCGGCCATCCATCAAAATACGCGGCTTACTTAAATTAATATAGCTCAAGAAATCAAAGAAAAAGTAAATAAATATATATATATATATACATATATATAAGTATATATATATGTATATGTGTGTGTGTGTGTATAAATGAAAAATCAAATATATATATCAAACTAGAGTTCGAGTTAGACGAAAACATAGGAAACTTTATAAGACTGAGGTGAGTTGGTCGCTTGCTGTCTCTCTCTCTCTCTCTCTCTCTCTCTCTCGCTCGCTCGCTGTCTTACACCCTCTCTAACTGCTGCCTATTTGCCTTTAAGCTTAGCTCGAGCTACTGTAAACTTTGCCAACTGTGAGAACTGCACACACACACACACACACACATGCATATCACACCCTCTCTCTCTTCCTCTCCCTCTCCCACCCTCTCTCTCTCTCTCTCTACAATTTCATTTGATACCCGAAATATTCTGTTCGAGTTTCACTTGATATTGGAAAATAAGAAACAAATGTGACTTTGTGGCTGGGCAAATGCTTTGCATAACTCCTAAAGGTGTTCAGGTGTTGAGTGCATTACACTCTTATTTGTTAGTATTTTAAAAATACTAACTATGGCTCATACACATGCATTGAAATTCTTATGAGCATATAGCAATATCCAATTGAACAGTTATATATAAATCAAATAATATTTATATAAATATATTATTCCCTTACTTATTTTAATTTTTATTTTATTTTAAATAAAATCCTCTTTAAGACTCCCCAATTGGCTATGTTTACTTTTAACACGTGTGCCACTCACCTACTATAGATCGGCTTCTAAGCACGATCTGCTGGCATATTTGAATATGACTAATATGCTCTTTACAATGAGAGAGCGAGCATAAGAATCTCTCTGAAACCATTTTTATTTCTGCTGAATATACAAATTAATCCTTAAGACTATTGTATTTAAAAAATTGTGATTAGACTTATTGAAAATTCAATTTTTTTTTAATAAATTTAATCACAATTTTTATTTATATTTATTTATATATAAGTATGTCCTACAGTTATTAATATATACATTATATATTTACATATGTATATATTTTATATATTATATTTATGTTTATTTTATATTTCTAATTTTTATTTATATTTTTAATTTATTTTAATTTTATATGTTTAATATTTTTATTTTATTTTTTTTTTTAATTCTTATACTTTTGTAATATTTTTAATATTTTATTTATTTATTTTAATATTTTATTCATTTGTTTTAATATTTTATTTATTTATTTTATCATTATTTATTTATTTTTTTTTATTATTTTAATATTTTATTCATTTATTTTTATGGTTTTTTTTTTTTTTTTTTTAATATTTTATTTATTTATTTTAATATTTTATTCATTTATTTTAATGTTTTTTTTTTTTTTTATTTTTTTAATATTTATTTTATTTATTTTAGTATTTATTTTATTTATTTTAATATTTTATTCATTTATTTTCAAATTTTATTTATTTCTTATTAAATCTTTTATTTATTTTTTTTGTCCTTCAGTCAAACTTATGTATTTTCTATACACATTTATTTACCTTATTTTTAAGCGTTTATTTTATTTTTGTTTTATTATATTGTTTTAATACTGACATAGTTTATATAAAGCGTGAGTCTTTTCTGCCTCTTTTTGTTTCCCCCTACTGAGAGTTTGATAACTTAAAGATTAATTAGGAATTCTTTCTGTATAAAGTAGCTTGCTCTGTAAATTATATATACTCACAAGATATTTTTATGCATAATAAAAAACTGTTCCAATCTAGCACGTTCTCTCAAGTTAATTTTTTTAAGAACTTTTTATTGAGCTTATAAGAAAATGCAACAAAAATTAAGCTCAACACATGACTTTTATACATATAAATTTATATGTTATATCTGAAGAGTACTTATGTATTTTATAGACTTATTTTTCGTAGTTACCTAGTTAGTTTCCTAGTTAGGATTTTTCCAACTCCAGTCCAGAATCTTTTCCAAAATTATTCAAAAATTATTATCGCATTTTCATTTTGTTGTTAATAGTTCAGTCTAAGCAAGAGCAATGTCAACTTCCCCCCACTTCTATGCCCACATTTTTAAAGATTTCCAACTTCTCCAGCTCGATCAAAATATTTTCACGCAAGCAGCTCTCATAATATATCATAATCGTAATAGACGCCCGACGAAGGTTCCCGGAATTGGCCAAGAACAAAGTGCCGTAGGGCCGAGTGTGTGTCGGCAAATGTCCACAAAGGACATGTCGAATGTCCTTTGCCACATAAATTATCAGCCAAAACACATAATATGAATTGTATGTGGCTCTGAGTGCCTTTGTGTGTGTGTGTGTGTGTGAGTGTGTGTGAGTGAGCGCATTGTGCTGACTCGCTCTCTGTGTGTGTGACACACTTGGCCATCATACTTGGTCTACTATATCATCTATTGCCCAACCGGAAAGCAACAAACCAAATTTCTCAGTTGGCAAAAATTATAAAAAAATTTATTTTTTTAAATATGAAAAAAAAATAGTAAAAAATTCTATGCAGCAAAAGTAAAATGAAATTTGATTCAATTGCTTAGCTGAGTTGGTTTTTTGCCCACTTGAATGACTGAGCTGGGGAAAAGCCCAGCGGAAAACCCCCCGGAAATGCGAGCAGGTAGAGCTAGAGCAACGACTCCTGCTGCTGCTCCTCTTCTGGGAAGATATTAAAAACTGGGAATAGACAAAAGAAATTATGAAAATTTCATAATGCATTTCGTTTCGATAAGTCAGGCCAAGTCGAGGCGACTGCATAATTATGAAAATTTTCATTCAGCCCGAGGCGCCGTCGCCTTATCTATCGCCGATCTAGACGAAGTACGAGCATAAAAGACACCCCCCAGCGTGTGCCAACTAATTCGAATCGAAACGTTCCTCTCCTCTAGGTTTTGTTTTTTGAAAATTCCTTTGCCGCCTCGTTTTAGATAAGATTTTAATCTTTATGTGAAAAACAACATGTAATTTGTTGTGCCTGTGTGTGTGAGTGTGTGTGTCCCGCTCACGTAGAGCTGCCTAAGGTGCGCCTACGGGGCTACGGGGCTACGGTGCTACGGGACTCATCTTTGAGATAGAAATCTCGAACAAATTTATAGCCCACAAGAAAAGAAGAGTAGAAATCTATATAGAAAATACTTTTTAATAAATAATTTTCATAAATTTTCCCCAACGAACTGAGATAGTGCTGGAAATGCTGGAAATGCTCGATTGAACAAATGCCGCCTGTGTATAAATCAAAAAAGGCCCGATAAGTTCACTTCGTCTTGGAATGAAATATTGAAAAATGACGAAAAATTATGACGGCCCCGTTGGCTTCTCTAATTTCCACGCCAAATACCCCCCTCTCGCACAGGTGTGTGTGTGCGAGTGTGTGCGAGTGTGTTTGATTTGTATTGAATTTCTAAGCGTAGACACAAATCGCTGCTGCATACCTCAGATCGTGTGTCGGAGCCGAAAAGGTGCAATGTCCGACGCGATTGCAACACCACAGCGAAAAAGCACTCAAAACTGACTCAAACTCTCACACTCTCGCTCGCTCGCTCTCTCTCTCTCTCTCTCTCTCTCTCTCTCTCTCTCTCTGTGCGTCAGCCAATGAGCCACAGGACGCACGCACCTTTCGCTGGCCTTAAGGAAGCTGCCTACCTGAGCCTCAGCCAACAACAACAACTCAAAACTCACTCAATGCGCGCTCTCGCACTCAAAACGTCGCTGCGCTCAGCGCTCAGCGCTCAGAGCGCGCAGCCGCAAACGCATTGATGTGTATGTGTGTGTGTGTGTATACATATCTATATATATATATATGTATATGTATAGTCATCTCGCTCTGGCGCAGGGCGCACGCGCTATTGAGTTGTGAGTGAATTCGGGCGCGAGCGTCTGGCGCTGCCGGCCGTCGGCTGCGCTGCCGGCGTCGTTTTTAACCCTATCGACAAACGCTAAACGAAATTTCCTATGTTTTGTATCGTTTCAGAGTTGCAAGCGACCATGCGCGCATGGCTTCTACTCCTCGCAGTGCTGGCGACTTTTCAAACGATCGTTCAAGTTGCTAGCACCGAGGATATATCGACCAGATTTATCGCAGCGATAGCGCCATCAACAACAACAACAACAACAACGACGACTAAGGCCATAATCAATACTAAAACAACAACAACAGCATTAGCTGAAGCATTTAAGCCATTCAATGAGTTGCTACTCAACAACAACAACAACAACAACAAGAGCAGTGATAGTGATATTAACATGAAGCAGCCGACGACAAGTGCCGTTGCCCTAAAACAATTTAACGAAGTGCATAAAACGAGAACAGACCAATTAGAATATTCCAAAAATTCCAAAAATAAGCATAAACAGCATAAGCATACTAAATCCACTAACAAAATGGCCAACAAACAGCCACAACAAACTACAACAACTACAACAACAACAACAACAGCAGCGCCACAAACACAAGTGTTTGACCACGCCCCCGGTGCTGTTGACGCCGCCCCATTCGAGAGGGCGGACAACGTGTTGGGGGAGTACGAGTACGAGGCGTCGGGCATCGGGCCAGACGCGATCATCGTCGAGGACGAGCCGGCCACGTACAGCAGCAAGGAGATCATCAACGACAAGCTCAAGCCGGACCCCTCCACTCTAGTCGAGATCGAGAACAGCCTGCTCTCGCTGTTCAACATGAAGCGGCCGCCGAAGATCGACAGATCCAAGATCATCATACCGGACGCCATGAAGAAACTCTACGCCCAGATCATGGGACACGAAATCGACTCCGTGAACATACCCAAGCCGGGCCTCCTGACCAAATCAGCGAACACGGTCCGAAGTTTTACACACAAAGGTGAGTGTCCGACTAAAGGATATACAGATCATATATATTATATATAACCTAAATATGTCATATCTATATAAAATGCTATATTAAACTGGAGGCAGAGAGAGAGGGAAGAATCGAAAGAGCTTTGGAGTTAGCCTAGTTAGGAAGCTTGGGCGGGGAGGCAGGCAGATCATAGCCAACAACAGCAACTAGCAAGGATATCTCTTAACCATAGTTAGACTAGTCTAGCCAGGATATCTCTTCAAAATAATTAAGATACTAAGATATATATCTATATATTATATTGGCAAACGTTCCCAGATAACACAAATTTCAAATTCTTCAAAAATCAATAAATATATTAATATTAAAAAAATGTTTATATATTTTTTAATATTAATTTATTGATTTATTTTTGAAGGAACTGATTTATTTTCTATATTTTAATATTTTAAATAATTTTTTAAAAATTAATTCAATATTTTTTAAACAATTCAAAATTTTTAAAAATATTTTTAGTAATTTTTTTGTCTCTCATCAAAGTTTGCTTTCAATTAGTTAAACTATTTTATTCCTGCAAGTTTCTGGAGTCCTTTAAAAATGTTGAAAAATTATTCAAAATATAATCCGAAGATATATCAGGTCAATTTATATATTGAATGTATTATAATATATATAATATATAATATATATTCTGCAAACTTTAGCTAAAAGAAATAAATCATAGGAAATAATTTGATTAAAATTATGAAGTTAAATATGCAGTGAAACCTCGATATAGCGAACTGCGTTTTAACGAAAAAATCAACATAACGAATTCTTCTTCAAGTCCCTTGGCTTTACCAAGGTTTTACTAATAAGTATCTATAGCAAATGATGTAATATAGATGTAACGAAAGATTTTCTGGTTCCCCTCAGATTCGTTATATCGAGGTGTCACTCTAGATTTTTGAGGTTTAAATGGCCATTGAAACAGAAGCAAATGAGCAGTCAAAACTTGAAACTTGAATATGAAAACTAACTATATATAATATAAAATATATATTATATTCAATTCCATATGTCTACCTACATATGGAGATCTGAAGACGACTGTTCCAAAAATTTAATTTAGGCAGTTTTCTCAGGCTCAAATCTTAGGTCTCTGAGAAACTCTCTTCACATACATACCACTAGAAATAGCTTATAAATAATCTAGAAACTCTTTCTAAATATATCTCTCTCTCTCTCTCTCTGACTATCTGCAAAGCTTGGCAACTTTATGATCGAACTTGCCCTGAAAGTTGCGCAGCTAATATATAATTAGAATGTGAGAAATCCCGCTCTGCTTCTCTCAGAGAGAATTAGCCGTACTCCGTACTTGCACCTGCCGGCCGTGTGGCAGTTGGCTCGCACAGTTAAGGTCTGAATTTGAGCAACGCGTACTTTCCGCTCGCAAAACGCGAATGAAGCGAGGGCCAGGATTTTCCCTCGAAATTGCAGTTCATCTAAGCGATTTGCATACCTGCACCTACCTCCAGCCAGACAGGTATCGCCTGGGCGGAGATGAGAGGCTTTCATCATTCACGCAAGCGTTGAGAAATCACGCGGAAATTCCGCAGCTTCAAATGAAAGGACGAGGCGCGGAGCACAGGTAGCGGGCGCGCAGTGTCCTGCGCTACCTGTGCCGCCGGCCGGCCGGCGGCCGCAAACTCTTAACCCAAATGTGACCTTGAAAATTTTCAACGGAATTACACCCGGAACGTTTAGCGCATGCGCCAAATGGCTTTTATATTGTGTTTGTAAAAATAACAATTATTATTAAAGCGTATTTCGCATTATTTTCCACAGGATTAGAGGGGATGAACAATAAAGCAGTTAGGCCAGATCGCACACATACATATATAGACACACATATATATATATATATATATGTATATATATATACTTATCAGGTAGCTGCTGGCAAGTGTCTAAAGCCAAGTGTCTAAGCCGTGCTCGAGTCTCGAGTTGTTGGTCCTTGGCTCGTCCTGCGGCTCACAGCGTTTACGACTCCTGTTCGCTCGCCTCCTTTTGTTTCCTACGGTACTTGAGAGTCTCAATCTCCTTCGTCTTCTTCTTCCTCCTCCTCTCATTTTGTGTCGGTTTCGGCTTTCGATTCAAATTAAGATCTGCGCCTTGCACCTTGCTGCGGCGCACTCTCCTCGGTGGGTGGGTCAGGTCTTTTGCAGCAGGCGCCAGTCGTAAAAGTCGGCGACGACAAACGCAAAGGGACGAGCTACACACAGAGCGACAGCATGAGAGAGGGAGAGTGAGGCAGAGAGAGAGAGAGAGACTGTGAGAGTGACAGAGCCTGCTCAAGATCGTCTTGTGCCACATTTGTTTGCTTTGAATTTGCGTATATTTCGTATATTATTTGAGCACATTCAAATCTTATACTTTCCGTGCTAGATAGTCGAACTAAGAGCTAATTTCTATATATTTTTTATAATTTTATAAATATTTCATTCTATTGTATTTCCATCTTGCTCAATCTTCTTTCTTTTATCATCTCTTGCAATGTTATATATGATATATAGCATATCTTTAAAGTAGTTCTACATGATCTTCATCATATAACTGAGTAGACCACATCCCCAGACCTATCTAACCATCTACCAAACTGCCTAAAGCTAGCTTAGCTCTTCTCCTTTTCACATGCCTCTGCCATATCATTCCTATATCCCTTATGGGTTACTTCTGATTTTTATATATCTTTTCATACATTCTATATTTCATATTCTATAATCTCTAGGTCTGTTAGACCTAGACTATTATTTCTATATCTCTTTGATCTGGACTATATTACTTGGAGCTGCCTTTACTATCTGATAATATATTTTCCTAATTTTGGTTTTTCTCTATCGAATTCCTATTCCATTCCATTTTCTTTTCTTTACCACATCTTTCAACTGCAGCTCCTTAACTCCTTTTCTAATGCCTTTATCGGTTTATAGTTCCAATATTAGTTTTCCTCTGTACCTCATCCGTTGCTCATATTTTATAGTATTCCTCCCATTTTCATATATCTCTAAAGTGCCTTACCTTAACTCTTCTCTAGATTACCTCTTAGAACTACATTTCCTATACTATCTTTAGCTATATCCAATTCTTAAGTTTCCTCTTCTGGCTCTTCTCCTTAAATATTATTTCTATATACAGATTTCCTGCTCTACTATATCTTTGATCTTCAGCTTGCCTTCCTCTCCCATTTATATAAATTATATTTGCTCATATTTGTATCGTATCAACTTGTATCTCGTATCTGAACTTGACTAATCCTTTATCTGTTTGCTTTTTTCGCTCGTTGCAGATAGTAAAATCGACGATAGATTTCCACATCATCATCGGTTTCGGCTGCATTTTGACGTGAAGAGCATTCCCGTTGAGGAGAAGCTGAAGGCGGCCGAGCTGCAGCTGACGCGCTCGGCGCTGAGCGTGAGCCACGCCGTGAACCGGACGCGCTACCAGGTGCTCGTCTACGACATAACGCGCGTGGGTGTGCGGGGCCACCGGGAGCCGAGCTATCTGCTGCTGGACACGAAGACCGTGCGGCTGAACAGCACCGAGACGGTGAGCCTGGATGTCCAGCCGGCCGTTGACCGGTGGCTGGCCACTCCGCAGAAGAACTTCGGGCTGCTGGTGGAGGTGCGCACGATGCGCTCCCTGAAGCCGGCGCCGCACCACCACGTGCGCCTACGCCGCAGTGCGGACGAGGCCCACGAGGCGTGGCAGCACAAGCAGCCGCTGCTCTTCACCTACACGGACGACGGCCGGCACAAGTCCCGCTCGATCCGGGACGTCGGTGCCCGCGAGGGCGGCGGCGGCGGTGGCAACGGCGGCGGTCGCAACAGGCGCCACCAGAGGCGCTCGCGCCGCAAGAACCACGAGGAGACCTGTCGACGGCATTCGCTCTACGTGGACTTCCAGGACGTGGGCTGGAGCGACTGGATCGTCGCGCCGCCCGGCTACGACGCGTACTACTGCCACGGCAAGTGCCCGTTCCCGCTGGCCGACCACCTCAACTCCACCAACCACGCGGTCGTCCAGACCTTAGTCAATAATATCAATCCAGGGAAGGTACCAAAGGCGTGCTGCGTGCCCACGCAGCTGGAGGGCATCTCGATGCTCTATCTCAATGACCAAAGGACAGTTGTGCTCAAGAACTATCAGGATATGACAGTTGTGGGCTGTGGCTGTCGATAAGCCGCAACAGAAAGAGATGGGAATATATATAGAAAGAGAAAGAGAGAGTGAGCAAGTGAGAGAGAGAGAGCATCAAATGCTGTTTGGTTCCAAGCCGTCAATGCTTTAAACACAACGCAAACAAAATGGACTGAATATTTGAATTTTAAGTGTAAATCGTAGACTTTAATTGTATGTAGAGCGAAATGCAGCCACCAACCACCACCACGAGCACCACCAGCCCAGCCCAGCCCCAGCAGCCGCCGCCGCCGCCCGCCTCTGTCACTTTCCACAGCCAGGCTTTGGAAATGTTGCACAGAGCCAAACGCCGAGACGCCAGCAACAACAAACTGTAAATAGCCGACCCCACCACGCCCCCTACACCCACTCACGCACCACCAACCCCTAGCAGTCAACACACAAAATGCCATAGACCGCACCCCGACGAGGCACTCCCGTGTCTCGCTGAATTGAACAAATTGTATAGAGAAAAGCTAATGCTAAGCTAAGTATATATACATATATGTATATGTATATGTAAAGGAATCGTATCAGGCTAGCGACATGTTGTCCTGCAAAGAGTAAAAACTTGAAATTAATATACAATATACAATATACAATATATATATATATTATCTATATGTATTCAAGTTCGTTCCCCAAAACTAAGTGTAAAATGTATCATAAAAGCAAGCTAAAAACTAATTAACTAAATCGAGAGTTAAACCTAAAGTTAAACTACGACTAAAAACTAATCTAAACCTAAACAGAAAACAGAAAAGAAAAATAAGAAGAAGAAGAAAAACTATCGTTTATTGTTATGCGTTTTAAGCTAAACTCGAATATAATAATCGTATGTTAAATATATACATAAATTAATCTAGCATTTAATTGATTACACCTAAGCAGCATGTTGGCAAAAAATTAGTAAAAAGTAAAAACAAAAAAACAAAAACAAAAAAAAAAACAAACACAAAAAAAGTACTCGAAACGCAAATATCGAAACGTAATTGCGCCTGGCTTAGAGGAGCGCGCCATTTATTTTGTAATTTTCTTATAAATTTTTATTATTTTATTTATTTAAAAACAAAAAACAATGCTGATGATGATGATGACGACGATCATGATGAAGAAAGTTGAAAAAATATAAATGAAAAAATCGTATTAAAAAAAAACATACAAAAACAATTTAAACGCTCTGTCTTTTCATTTGCTATAAATAGACTATGCTCGAAAAGCTGTGTTATGCGATATCGAAACGTTTTCGAAGCACGCCGAGGTGAGTAGCTTAACAAGCGCCGAAATTCCCCCCTCGTCATGTACCTTCGATAGCTCAGTTGGTAGAGCGGTGGACTGTAGACAGTGAAACACACGAGTGTGGTGTAGATATCCATAGGTCGCTGGTTCAAATCCGGCTCGAAGGATCCAAATTTTTTAGTATATTTTGTAGCTCTATTGAAATAAAAAAAAAAAATTTTATATAACCCAGCCGAAAACTGCCCAAAAAAATTGATCAAAGTATATTTTTAGATAAAACTTAAAATCCTCTAAATCACCAGTTTCACGTATGTAAATCATTTTGCAGTATACATATTAGCTTAAGTTTAAGTGTAGTCCACAATTTAATTATGTTACTTTATTTCATTTTTAAAAACTGAAAAAAATTCACCTTGATCCTTCGAGCCGGATTTGAACCAGCGACCTATGGATATCTACATTCGCATTTCACCGTCTACAGTCCACCGCTCTACCAACTGAGCTATCGAAGGTCTATATATGGTGCGGCCCCAATTGGGTTTAAAAATAGCTATCGAAGACACTTTCGAAGACCAATCAGAGCAAGACAGCAACAATTTCGATCACTTTAAACAAAAGCGAATGCAAATGCTTATCGCAGCATAAAAGCTAAGCGCTGCCCGCTGTCAGCTGCCCTCTGCCCGCTGCTCGCTGCCCGCTTACCGTAGCAGCGGGCATTACGTGTGCCGTCCGTCGATAAGATGATAGCGAGTGCGCGCGAACTTAAGTGGCCGCAGGTATTCCAGATAAACACAATAACCAAACTATTGTGAATATAAAGAAATCACTCAATGCTCGCACTGATATACGGATTCGCATGAAAAAGCAACGCGTGTCGCTTAATCGTAAACAGTTGCCAAGAACCACGGAAAACTACAAAGTACGCCGTAAACAATGCCCCAACCAGCAAAATGTTGATGGAACTTAATTTATTTTCATGTATTTTAATGAAATTTAATTTTTAAGAAAATAAAGAAAAAGTATTATTAATATTATAATAAAAAAAAAATATTGTAAAATATTTTGAAATTATTTTTTTCATTTAAAAAATAAATATATATTTTTAACTTATTTTTACACATATTTGTTATATATTTTAAAATTTATTTTATACACATTTATTTTTTTATGAGTTAATTTTATATTCATATTTTTTTCTAGGAAATTGAATTGTTGATTTTTTAAATAATAAATTTTCTACTTAATTTTCCAATATTTTCCAAAAAGAAGGGGAATTTATTTAGCCCCTTAAGTTTTTATTCCAATTTATTCCATATACTCAGAATTCAAGATTCCGAATTTCCTCCAAATTCTATATTTAGTATCTAAAAGCTGCTTGCAGAGCACACGCATGGACCGCATGCACGCTGCAGTTGGTTAAGCTCAAAGCTCGCGGCGTGAACAAGGAAAGCTCCCAATAGACAAAACGCACTAATCCAGATGCAAAGAGACATCAAGGCAAATGATGCGGATCAATCAGCTGGCGATCTAAATATGATGCAACTTTTTGCTATAGAAAAAAGCGCGATTATTATATATACTCGATTCTGTGTATATATAGAAAGCTGATAAGGCTGGGGATTGCGCCAGACATGTAAATTGAGGTTTTTGTCACATATAAAGAAAAACCGACTTGAAGCTATTTATAGAAGATCTCAGAACAAAAACAAGCCAGAATGTTGCAATCGGGCGTGAACGACTCCAGAATACTTTCTCACAGTGCAAATATGCCAAAATCAATGCAGGCAGAATGATTGTAGGAGATGGAGGTGTACGTATAGCAAGACGAACTTCACACAAAACCA
The DNA here is from genome assembly GCA_018903745.1 of Drosophila repleta. NCBI lineage: Eukaryota > Metazoa > Arthropoda > Insecta > Diptera > Drosophilidae > Drosophila > Drosophila repleta. The sequence continues at coordinate 12,237,095 of JAEIGN010000396.1, forward strand.
ATACACTCCTTCTCAGTATATTCGGCCAGCTCGGCTCGACTAGAGACAAGTCGAGACAAGTTTCGAGTCCGTGTGAGTCATGTTTGGATTTTATTTATTTACTGCTGCTGCTGCTTCTTCGTCTCTGTCTTGCTTTTGCTCTTCCTCTTCTTCGTTGCTTTATCAAGGTTCGGTAAATTAATTTATCCCGGTTCTGTAGTGCACTACAAAGTCAATTTTGGGCTCAATTAAATGACTCATCCGCCGAGCAGCTGAAGATGCTGCAGATGCCGCGAGACGTCGGAGTTTCAGATTAGTTGCCAAATAAAACAAAACTAAGTACAGAATGTTGTCAAAAAATAGAGAGAGGGAGAGAAAGAGAGAGATAAAGGTGTTTGAGAATTTCCCGGAACTTGGCAATTTTTTGATGTTGTTGTAGATTTTGACCAAGCGATAAGACGCCCACATAGTGAAGAGGAAAAACTAAAGATTCATTCAATCATCGCAGGAAATTGATACCAAACATCAAGAGAGGCAAACCGAAAGGAGCGAACGACTAGAGAGAGAAACTCTTTAGATCGCTGCACTGCGATAAGCCGGAGGGAAAAACTATTCCGAGTCATTCTTAAAAAAATTATGAACATAACTAGTTACCTGGCCGAAATTATGCTGGACGCGCCCCCCGCCGGGCACTGCGCTCGCCTCGGCCCAAAGAGAAGGGCCAATCATTTTCCTTATCTAACAAGACAGTTTGGGCAATCGATCCAATGTGCTATATATAGACACATATACATATATACAGATATACATACGTACTTATATATAGTTTCCTTAAGGCTTAGCTCTCATACCTTGCTCAATGGATCACGCAAATTGCCGCACGGCGCTTAGCTGTACCTCTTCCTTCTATATATATATCTATATCTTATATATGTATGTATGTACATACATATATGTATGTATGTGTGTACCTCAGTGTGTTCTTTTTTGTCAGTAATTAACCGTAAGCTGTCAGTTTTTTCGCTCCGCTTGCTGCCCTTACTTCTATATAGTATATACATATAGATTAACTGATATGGCCGCATGCTGCAGACTTGGCTAGTAGATACCCTGTATTGACTGAAGATGGGTGACTATGGTTGGGCAAGAAGGTATGCGACAATAGATTTTATTAAAAATTTATTTATTTTATATTTATTTATTGCATATTTATTTGTTGTGTATTTGTGAATTATATATTTAATTATTTATTTTATATATTTTTATTTATTTTATATTTATTTATTTCATATCTAAATATTATATTTGTATTTTTTATATTATATTTATTTTATATTTATTTTTATATATTTTTATTTATATGTATATTTTTTTTATTTATTTTATATTAATTTATTTTGTATTTATTTATTATATATTTAATTTGTTTTTATTTATTGTTTACATATTTTTATTTATTTTATATTTATTTATTTAAAATTTTTTAAAAATGTTTTTTATTTTATATATATTTATTATATATTTATTTATTAAATATTTGTTTATTTTATATTTATTTATTTAACATTTATTGATTATTTATTATAGGTAATTTATATTATATACATATATTTATTGTACATTCACTTATTATATATTCAATATATAAATATAAATATATTATATAATAATTTATTTATTATTTATTGTTTTTACATTTATTTATCATGTATTTATTTATTTTATATTTAGTTTGTTTATTACATATATATTTATTTTATATTTATTTAATTTTAATTGATTTATTCTATATTAATTTCACTTTATATCTCCATTTACAGGGTATTTTGTAGTCATACAATATAAAATATGTGGTCAATTTATAACCCAAAGATATTACAGTATGTAGTTCATCCGCTTTTCCGTTCTCTCACAGGGTATCTGGCAGTCGGTCACACCCGCGCACTCAGCTGACGCCTACTTGTTCTTTGTTTTATGACTTGTTGCCTTCTCTTTTTGTGTTTTTGGCATCCTAATTGGTTTGTTAAGTATCCCGCTCCGTCCCGCTCCGTGCTCCTCGGGGACTGTGGGCCTCGTGTGTGAGCCGTCTCGCTTATCAGGGAACACTTTGCGAGGCGCCGCCGCTGCTGTCGCTGCGGTAGTCTGTTCTAGGCCGGGCCAAGAAGCCAAGTGCGTGCCCACCTGCCTCTTGCTGGCTGATAAGAGACGCAGCTCTAAAGATTCATTTTGTTGTGTGTTGTGTGTTGCCTTGGGCGCGTGTTTGCTGCATGATTCACTTGGTGGCCACAGGCGAAGTCGCAGGCGCAGCCTGCAGCAGCGTCAGATGAGTCACGGGCAGCGGGTTTCTAGGTGGCCCCGTTAATTGTCGCCGTGATAGCAGCGCCGCATCCCTCTTTGTTTACACGCCTAAGCGCCGCTGTTTGATCTGCCGAAATATCGAAATCGAAAACAACAACAACAGCAGCAGAAACAACAATAACATTACCATGCTCATTGCTTGCGCAGCAAAGCTCTTATCTCTCGCTCGCACACTCACACGCTTAGCGCAGCTTTTGCTCAAGAGCACGCACACACACACACACAAGCGCAACAAGCAAACGTTTTGATTTATTCAACGCTCGCTCGCTCACTCACTGATAAACGCAATTCGCGTCGCTTGCTCATTTATGCGTTTTAGCGCTCTTTGCCCATCGACCTTCGATAGCTCAGTTGGTAGAGCGGTGGACTGTAGACAGTGAAATACGAATGTAGATATCCATAGGTCGCTGGTTCAAATCCGGCTCGAAGGATCATGTGGAAATTTTTTTGTTTTTTATTTTTAAAAATTGTAATTAAATAAATGAGTTATATAAAAAGAAGAAAATTATATTTCTGTTTATTTTTTTTTATTTTATTTATTTTGAATATATTTTGGACACTCAAATTAATGTTTTTAGGCTAGAATCTATTATATTAACATTAATTTAGAGATAATTAGGCTTGCAAAGTGAACATTTTTATCTGATTAATTCATTCCCATTTAACATTGTTCGCTTTGGAGTTGAAATTAATTTATGTGGACTACCCAGAGTAAGGCAACAATTGGATGCAGCTCAATTTGCATGGCCAGACGCTGTGCTGCTGCGATGCGTCGTCTCCCGTCTCCCAGAGGGGCAGCCGGGTGCAAAGGTGCAACAAAGCCAACCAGAAAATCTGTCTGTCAAAAGTTGTTGCAGACGTCCTGCCGCTGTTTCGGCTGATGGTTTTGCTGACTGGTGGCTGCTGCTGGTGCAGCTTCTGCTTGTGCTCCCAAACAGATGCTATCAATACATCATTTGCCTTTGTGCTGCTGTCACAAATTCATTCACCTGTTCTCGGGCAGCGGCTGATGATGAAGCCGCAAACCCGGCCGCCACACAATTATATTGCGTTGATCTCCAATTAGGCTGTCGAAACTCCATTTACACTGCAACGGGCGTCCCATAAAGTATGAGGCCTTTCATACACACACATAAAAAAGGAGGAAGAAGAAGAGGAGAATAATAATAATAATAATATGAAACAAAAAAAAAACAGCTCTTGCTGAGCTGTAGGTGAGTTGCAAGTCATCAAGGCACCTCCGTCCAGGCAACATCATCATCATCGGCAGGTTAAGTAAATACAAATATGAATGAATTGCTGCGCATCTGACTGCGGATAGATGTGGATATGAATGTGAAGATCTGGATCTTGGCGAATCATTGTTGGAGTGGAGCACAGCTTGAGTGCAGGCGTCCTCTCCCTCCCCCTTACCCCTCCCCCCGAGCAGTTGCAGCTTTTTAGCCTTTGTCTCGTTTCAACAACTGTTTTACGAAAAGCAATTCGTGTAATTTGCTGCTCGTCAATGGGACTTGGGACTTGGGGCATGTGGTGACTGGTAAGTGGTAAGTGGAAGCCCTAGGCATGCCTCGAGCTGCGCATTAATTAGTTCAGCACTCGTCGCTAGAGACATTCTGCCAGCCACAGGCATTTCTTAGGCATTTGCATTTGCAGAACTTAATACCCGCAACTCTCTTTCACGCCATACTTGAAATTCCGCTGAGAAATGAGAAAGTTGCAACACTCTATTATCAGGCTTCGATATATTAGTTTATATCGTGCGATTAAAGTGAAAGAAGGCTGTAAAAGCGAAAAGATTTGCATGAAGAATATGTGAGGAATACTTTATGATGGATGGTTCCAGCTGGTATATGACTGAGAGAAGCTGATGAAACTGGGTATTAGCAGAAAAAACAGGAATAACAATGACAATGACAATGGCAATGGCAATGACAATCCTAATACTAATGCTAATGCTAATGCTAATGCTAATGCTAATGCTAATGCTAATGCTAATGCTAATGCTAATGCTAATGCTAATGCTAATGCTAATGCTAATGCTAATGCTAATGCTAATGCTAATGCTAATGCTAATGCTAATGCTAATGCTAATGCTAATGCTAATGCTAATGCTAATGCTAATGCTAATGCTAATGCTAATGCTAATGCTAATGCTAATGCTAATGCTAATGCTAATGCTAATGCTAATGCTAATGCTAATGCTAATGCTAATGCTAATGCTAATGCTAATGCTAATGCTAATGCTAATGCTAATGCTAATGCTAATGCTAATGCTAATGCTAATGCTAATGCTAATGCTAAAGCTAATGCTAATGATATTTGCAACTCGACTACAAATAGACATAGAATTTTTATTACCAGCATCAGAGATGTTAAACTGGGGCGCCACACACACACTCTAATACACACACACTCACACACACACACGCACTCACTCGCACACAGTTAGATGCGAATGAGTGATGCTGCCACCAGATTGTGGCATGAGGCAAGGCAAAAGTCGCGTCGCTCTGTCTGCAGCTGCGAGACTCGCGAGTTGTGCTTTCGCCAGAGACTCGACTCGCAGCAGGCGCTGCTGTTGCTGCTGCTGCAGTTGGTGCTGCTGGAAAGAGATCTAAAAAAAGGTAGATCTTATTAAAGCGTAACTAAATGCCACGGATTAGTGTCTAACAGGCGGAGCGTGGCTGCCCCAACAGGTGCTGTGCAAATGCCACTTAAGCGGGCAGCCTGACAGCTGGGCGACGCAGCGAGCTGAGCGTGCATGGCTAACCAGCCGGGGACCCCACAGGATCCGGCCAGGGTATTAGCATATAAGCCGCGTCGTCTAATGAAGCACCTGATGCTGCCTGAGTCTTGCGAGCAATGCGAAACGGAAGCAAGCTGCACTCGATGCAAATTCTTTAATAAAATCAAAATCAAAATGAAAATCCAAATGCGAAATGCGAAACAAAAACAAAAACAAAACAATTAATCAGCATTTGCAGTGGGCCGAGATCGTTAGCAATTGAGATTTGTCTATTTGTCGACTAATTGATAATCGCATTTAATGCTGATTGAAGGGCTCTCCTGGGGGGCTCTATCTCTCGTCTCTCCCGTCTCTCTCTCCCTCTCTCTCGAATGGGGTCGTTGAATTGGTTGCCATTAATCGAAGTGCAGTCTGATTAGAGTTCTAATAAATATTTATGCGAAACGATAAATATTTAAATAATCCTTTGTAAGAGAAATATTGAAATGCATAGATGAATATTCGCTTATAAATTTAGTTCATTACATAACTCAGTTGTAGCCAAGAGTGCAAAGCACTTTTGTCTCAGACATCTGCAGAGATATAAAGCTAAAAGTTATCTGACTGGGCTACAACCTATAAATTATTTTTTTCAATTTATAGTATCTTAAAAAAAATATTAAAAAATATATATATACATATATAAATTTTTCTAGTTACAATTTATTTACAAATATATTTAATTAATTTAAAATATAATATAAAAAATATTAAATATATTAAATAAAATATTTTGAATAATCAAGAAAATAATTATGTTAATACTTAAAATTATTTCACACTTTAAAGAAAATTTAAAATGTTTAACAATATTTTAAATATTTAAAAAAAATAGCTTTTAAATTTAGAAAATATATTTCAATAAAATATTATCATATTCGTATAAATAATAAGTATTGTCAATAAATAAATTATAAATAATAAATAATTATAAATAATAAGTCATATCAAATATTTTAAAAATCATTTATTAAAAAATGTAATATATTAAATTTAATATAAAATGATTTTATAAATATTTTTTATGATATTTTATTTTATGTAAAACCAAATAAATTATGAATATATATTAAATAAATAACGGCAAAATTTTACTAGAGAAATTTGAGCAAAAATATGGAAATTATTAAATAGAGATTTTGTTTTCCATATAAATTAAACAAATATTTATAATACATTTTAATAAACCATGTAAGCTATATAAACTATGTTAGCTAACAGAACATTTTCAGGGCATTCTAGAGTCAGTCACAGCAAAAACTGTCTTGGGCAAGTTAAATATGAATGCAACTTGGCTTGCAGTAGTCAAGAGCTTAGGCTACCACATCAGTAACCACCCACTGGCCACCCTCCCCCGCGCTGCAATTAATTAAGCCAAAGACTGGAAATTGAAATTGAAAATTGACACAGAGGGTGACTGGGCTGCGGCTGGACTTAGTGTTAGTTTGATTTATCATTTGCTAATTGAAAAATTATACTGCAAGTGCCTTTGACAGCCAGTTAAGTTTCAAATGTTGTCATTTATGTCGGCGCAGGTGGGTGAGACGAGGCTGGATCGAAGGGTCGATCAGAAGTGGCTGACAGTGCCAATTTATTGAATGATCGAGCCCATGCACTTGGGCTTGCTTTGTAAACGATACAACTTTAGAATTTTTTCCTAGGAATTTTGATTGAGTTGAATAAGCAATTGACGTTCATTGATTTGCCGTTGCCGTTGTTGTTGTTGTTGTTGTTGTTGTGGTTGTTCGTATTTAATATGTAAACGAATTGTGTAAGTGGTTGGTTGGGCGCTAAAAATAGCTCAGGCGTATGCGAAATCGAATTGCGAACTGCGAATGCGATTCTGTGCAGGCGATTCGCAAATAAAGCAATGCAAACAAACACAAACGAAAGACTTAGGCAACGAACTGGCCGCCCAACAACAACAACAACTGCTGCTCATTGTTTGGCCAACGAAAATTTATAAGCTACCAGGCAAATCAATGCACATAAATAAGCAAAATGTGACGTTGAGCGAAAGACAAGCACTTGAAGTATTTTAATTGTTTAAATGCCACTGCACTGATGATCGCCACCGATCTACCGATCTCCCGATCTGCACATCTACACATCTGCCCATCTACAGTTCCACAGCGCTGACCACCTCCGCCTGGCACACCCGATTGCCGCAATCTTTGACAAACGGCAACAGCAACAACTGCAGCAGCAGCAGCCACAGCAATAACAATTGCGTTTACACTGTGCAACAAAATTGGAAATCAGCACGGAGTTTTCATACTATTATCACAGCTTAGCTTGAGAAGCTCTAATAATATTTCAGATTATTAACAGCTACTTAACATTGCATTAAATGTTAATCACATAACATAATTTATGATTACAGACTATAGAAGATGTGGAAGCTGTTGATGACTTGCAGAAATATATTCTATGACATTCATATTCCCCTATATTATAATATATATAAAATATTTGTATTTAAGTTTAAAATAATGTAAAATAAAATAATAATAATAATAAAAGTTGTTTATCTTAAAAATCTACATAAATATAAATTTAAAAAATATTAAATGAATAATAAAAAAAGGATTTTATTAAAAAAAAATTAAATAAAATAAACTATAAAATTAGAGAATAAAAATATTATTAAATTAAATAAATAATATTTTTATTCTCTAATTTTATAGTTTATTTTATTTAATTTTTTTTTAATAAATAACTTTTTTTATTATTCATTTAATATTTTTTTTAAATTTATATTTATGTAGATTTTTAAGATGAACACATTTTATTATATATACATATATTGAAAATATTATTAAAAAAAAATAAAAAAAAATTTTAAAATTCATTTATTAAATTTATTTTTTATTTTTTTACCTCTTTCCAATATTTTTATTATTATTCTAAAAAATTAATCAAGTTTTTTTATTAAAATATTATTTAATACAATTTTTTATTTATAATATTTATTAGTAGTATTTTTTTAAGTTTTTAATATTTACTATAAATATTTTTAAGCAACATTTATTTCCTTTTTTATTAGAGCCTCAATTTGTTTGTAGCCCAGTGTTTTTGCATTGAGCTTTGGGCGCTGTGCAGCACTGTTCAGCTGAGAGGATCTGGAGGAGAGTTAAGAGGTGGTGTGTAGCTGGTGTTTGGCTGCAGCCGCTTGCGCCTACGACAATTTATGTGTTGGCTCGAAATTTCTCACAGAAAACAAAGGAAATTCCAATCGAACGAACGGAATGTTAAGGCGAGTAGCGCTGCGAGTCGCAGCTGCGAGTCCTCCGATTTGAGTCGGAGTCGATTGGGCCGCCGCCGCTGCTGACATTTTGCATTTCGTGCAACGCATTCCTTGGGGCGCTGCTGGGCGCATGCGTACCACACACCAAGGCAGGAGTAGGCGAGCCTCGGACTCGACTCGAATCGACTCGACTCGGCTGTTGCCCAAGCATTGACACTGATGAGCCGCCGATGTTAGCCAGAGGCTCTCTCTCTCTCTCTCTCTCTCTCTCTCTCTCTCTCTGTCTGTCTGTCGTTCTCTCTCACTGTGTGTGTGTGTGTGTGTGTGCAGTCAAGGTGGTCACCCCACACGCAACAACAACAACAACAACAGCAACTGCAACTGCGGCGTGATTGTTATGGCTGCGTTGCCAGTTGGGAAGTTGGGAAGTTGGCAGTCACCTTGTTCCCCAGTTGCATTGTAAATTCGTAAAACAATAAAGAAATAAATTACTTTCGGCCCCAGTGCAAGTCGAAACATTCAACAACTCCAACTCTCCGACTCCAACTCCAACTCCAACTCCATCTTCAAGTCCAAGCTCAAGAACTCTTGTACTTGTGCTCGTGTGAGCCAAGAGGAACAGACAAGGCAAACAGACAGACGGACGGACGGACGGACGGACAGTTGGCACAAAGAACACGACAAAGCGTTGAAATCGTCGTGCCTTTTGTCTGCCACGGCAAATGGCCAAAATGGCCGTTCAGCTGGACCAGCCAACGCGGCAGCCACAACAACAACAACAACAACGAGAAGAAGAAGAACTACAGTGAATACCCAACGTGTACCTCCTACAATTCTTTGGCCAGGCACCCAAACATAATGTCTGACATGAACTTTGCGCGCTGCCTGAAATTGCAATTTTAATGCAATTCGTGAGCAACCGCAGCCGACTTCCAGCCAATCGTTCAAGTCCAAGTACAATTGGACCACCCCGACAGCAAATGCAACTGCAGAAAACGGCAGACACAGCGAGGGGACGGAGGAGTGGACTGAGCAGGCGAAGGCAAGTTCGATTCGTATAGCCAAAGGGGCTGCCAAGGCTGCACAACTGGGGCTGGCCAAGCAAAGTTACAAAAGAATAAAAAAAAATTTAAATATATATATATATATATATATATATATATATATATATATATATATATATATTGTATATATATTGTAGACTTGTGCATATGCATATGCAGCTGTATGAGAGCTACACCCGCGCAGCGGAAACCTGGGCACATAACTAGTTTAGTGGGTGGCTTGAAAAGTTATGGAATGAAAAGTGTTATGAAAAAGGAATTTTTCTTATGAGTGTTTGAAGAAGAAATAGGCTAAATTTTATAGAAATCATATAAATACTAATAGTAAAAATATTACAATATTAAAATAAAAATAGATATGGGAATGCTACAAGTGAGACTTCGAGCTGAAACTGTTATCCTTCTCAGTTCAAGATGACTCATTGGATTGGCTTCATCTACTATAAGCTAAGATAAAAGTCTGAGCAGTGATACTGAGAACAAAAATCTCATTTAGAGCATCTTGAAGAGATTCAGCTTGAAGTTTAATGAAAGAGAATTAAACTTCAAGATGAATCTCTTCAATATGCTCTAAGTGAGATCTGTTTTCAGTGTTCCAGCATCCAAGCTCAGCTTCGGCGACGTGACAGACTCTATGCCAAATAACTTTGAATATACAATAAAAATAATATAAATTATATAAATATATAATAAAAATAATATAAAACGTATAACCATATATTAAACATAATAATACTTTTAGCATTATTTACATTAAATAAATGATAAACTTCGGAGCCAGTCGGAAAAGTGTTCAGAAGGAGAGGTTCCCTTAATCCCTGAATATGTTTTATTTATTTAACATATTATATATCTCATGCTGATATAATGCCTTGCTGACATACATATCTATCCTTATAGTAACTACCATGCATCGTATTAACTATAAAGCCTAAGAGCATAAATTTTAAATATTTATTTTAGTTGCAGTGCAAAGTTTGAGTTTTTATTATTTCACAATATTTAAATTTTAATTCATTAACAATTTATATATATTTTATAGTTGTTAATAAATTTGTTAGTAATTTAATTTATTATAAAAATAAATTTAGAATTTCTAAGCATTAATTTCTTTCCGAAAATCTGGACTATGCCCAGCTGCTGTCATTTAGCCTTGCCCCTTGAATATTTCCCGAAATATTTTATGGTTAATTCCCTTGTTAACTCTGGCTTTTATCAGCAAATAATTTATAATTACGCGCCGCAGCTTCGGCTCGTTTAAGACAATCTTAATAATTATTGATAAATCGCGGCAATTTAATAATAACCAAAATTAATAGACGAATGCAAGACAAGCGACAAGCGGCGGGCAGGCAGGCAGGCAGCCTCGTAATTGCCCCATACAGAGCGCGCGCTTTATCGCTGATCATCAGCATTTTTTATAAAAAAAACAAAGATTAATATATATATATATATATATGTGTATATATGTATGTGTATATATAAAGACAATAGCTCTTCGATCGTACCTCGTGTACATCGTTGTTTTTTTTTTTTGTTTAGTGCTCGAGGCAGAACACAGAAAAACATTTGGCGTTGCCAACATGTCTGCCATGACAAAAGCCAGAGACAGAGACAGAGCCATAGCCATAGCCATAGCCAGCGTCTTCTTGTGAGTCTTCGGAGCGTGTTCGAGTCTGAAGTCTTGAATCTCCGTGTCTGGGCTATCGACTCGAGCTGTGGCTCGACTGACAATGAGACTCTCATGAAATGCCAAAATGTCTAGCTGCGAATGCTACACGAACACCAGCCAAAAACACCAACCACACACATAAAAAGCTAAAAAAAAGCTTAAGAAAAAAACCAACAATGATTTCAATAATGAACTGTATTTTTGTATATTTTTTTGTGGTTGTTGTTGTCGCTGGCCGCGAGGGCTTAATCTAGATAAACACACGAGCTGCAGACATCGTGTGTTGTTCATTTGCTGCCTGCCACGCCCCCTTTACCCCGAGTACGGCTCAATACGTTTTGCGTCTTTAATGGAATTCAATTCAATTCTTATCGTGCGGCAAATTATTGTTATTAATTATTTCAAAATGAGGTAGGGCAGACGAGGAGGAGGGGGCAGCATGGCTCAGAGAGAGAGAGAGAGTGAGAGAGGGAGGAGGGGGGACTCAACAATTGCTCAAGGGCTGGGAGCGACACGCTGTCTGTGACTGACTGACTCGAGCTGCCTGATTGAAGCATAAATAATTTCATTATTATTATTTATTAGTTGTTGTTGTAGCTCATTGTTGTTGTTGTCTGTTGTTGGGGCGCACCTTTAGCAAATTAGAAATCGCCGCATTCGCGTTGATTGCGGATTAGCCCCCGACTTGAATGATGTTTGACTGCCGCATTGAGCGACTGACTGACGGAGTGACTGTCAGACTGCTTGACGCTGAACTGAACTCGCATTGAACTTCAAAGCAGCATTCATATTTCATCAGCTCTTTACACTTGATTTCTACTTCTTCAAATAAATATATCTAACAATGTTGAAAACGAGCATTGAAGTCGCTCTTAAGCAAAAAGATTGAAAACTCTAAGATTGCATAACAATCGAAGCTGTCAAGCGAAGTCTGCTTAAATCTTTTATTGACTAAGATTCATCTTGGGCTCAGCTGTTTGGCCATCAGCAGATAACTAAAAGAAATATTTCATTAATTTATATAAATATTTTTAAAATTCTTACATAAAATATTAAAAGTAAAAATATTTATATTAATTTTTAATTTTAACAAATTTTATTTTAAGTTAAATTGAAATTAGTTTCCATTAATTTTTATACATAAAAAATATTTTTAAAAACTGCTTGAGCGTAAAATTTTTGTAAATTTATTTAAACATCTTACAAATATTTTTTTATTTAAGTAAAGTTCAAAATTCATTTTCATATTCATTTTTAGTTCTAACAAAATTTATTTGCAATTTTTCTCTATTAGTTTTTGTATATATAAAATATTTTTGCAAACTGCCCAAGAGTTAAATTATTATAAATTAAATAAAAAATGTTAAAAATGATTTTATTTTTTATATTTTATTTATAAACATATTTTTAGTATTTTTTTTGTAATTTTAATAATTTTAATTTTTTGTATTAAATATTTTACAGATTTTTTTTTAACTCTTAAATTTGTATAAGTTTTATTTTTATTTATTTTTTTTTGAGTTTATTTCCATTTATTTTTTTATATATTAACTATTCTTTCAGATATATTTACTTGGCATATTGAAAAGAGCTCTCGGCACGATTGCTGACTAAGGAGCTCGAAGTGAAGTACACTTGGCGAAAACTTGAAGTAGTTCAATGTCTCGGCTAGTGTATATTGGCTTTGTTGCCCTTTCGACAGTTTCTTCGCTTGTTTATATAGTCTATGGATGTGTTTCTTCTTCTGCTCCTCTACTGTTTTGCTGGTTTGTCTTCAGTTTTTTTTGTTTTCTGTATGGTTGGAAACAACAATGTGAGCTATTCATGGTGCGACGCTGTCAGCTTTTTGACATTTGCGCCGCGGCGTGCCAAAAAGTAGCGAAGCGTGTGGCGATCGGCGCGATCTCCGAGATCTCAGATCACAGATCACGGCTGAAACTGAGATCTCAGTTGGCAGTTGTGAGTTTTGTGGCTGAATACAAATTGGTAAAGCCAACAGAGGCAGCAGCTTACAGGATGAGCTCAAGCTCAAGATGAAGATGAAGATGAAGATGAAGTGATCGCACACAGCACGGCACAGCGGGCAGATCATATAATGATCATTCATCATCATAATAATGGCAGGGTAGTCGGGGCTTGCGCCCAGCTTTCATTGGGCATTGCGTGCCCAGCAAATAACAAATAAAAATGTCTGTATCTTGGCCACATGACAGGCCCGAAATGTGTTACACTCGTACGCAGCGACCGAAATGAGCTTTCGTATGCATTTTTAATGATTCGTAATGGCTGTCAGTTCGTTCTCTATATGTGCATACATATGGATGCCCCTTGAGAGTCGATCAAGTGATCCATATTGAGGCGAATTTCGCTTAAGATCGCTCTTTAAGCGAATCAACTCGAGTATTTGCTCGCATATGGAGTGCTGGAGCGCTGAACTTCGTTGTAGGCGGAACACATTCCGAGGCATTGATTCCTTCGTCATTTCAATTTGTTATGAAATATTTTTAACACATTTATTAAGAATTCCTGTTAAAAATTCCACGTCTTTTGAGTCCAGTAAAGAAATTCTTATATGCTATAAGTTTTCATATATGATCTAAATATATGCTGTGAAGTAGATCTAAAACTTGAATATTTAAATTCTTCAAAATTTGATTTTTTCTGAAATTTTTAACTATAATTCAAAGAAATTTCCCAGCACTAAATACTCCCATATATGTTCTAAAACATATAATATATGCTCATGTGTGATCTAAAAATATATGGCGTAGTAGATCTAAATTAGTGTAAATAGTAAATCCTTTTCCCTTTGCAAATTCCATTCTGGAGTAATACATTAACATGCATTCAAGTTTCTCTCAACAAGCATCGCTCTTCTATGCAATTCTCATTAGTTTGACTTAAGAGACTTTCCTGCAATGTGGGAGACACTAGCACATCAAATAGTCTGAGACCTGCTCGTGCCCAGACTCAATTAGACTTCGTGCCCAGACTCAATTAGACTTTCTTTATTATTAATTTTGGCTCTCGAAACGCTGAGATTGAAGAGTTGGGATAAGCTTTGACGTCTTACTGTTCTTATGCTAATCGAAAACGGTATTCTACGCTTCTCAGGCTTATCGAATTACACATTCAAAATTAAACTGCCTTAAACACTTTGTTTCAATCAAAATCAAATTCGAGTTTGTGGCTTAAGTCTTTTGTTTGACTTTTTTGCTTCTCGACTCAAAGCTATTTGGCTTTCAACAGCAAATTGATGCGAGTGTGCGTGTGTGTGGTCCACATCCTGACCACAAATTGCTAATCAGCCCATCAACCACACACATTGAGCTAAAGAGAGTGTGTGAGAGAGAGAGAGAGGGGGAGATTTATGCGTCTTATTAGCGCGTCTCAAATATTTTCGCAGCAAACAAATTAGCTCCACTTAGGCCGCCGCCTAAGATCTTTCATTGGAAACCCAATTGGCAAAAATTATTTCATCAAATATGAAGACTGACAAAGAGAAGAAGGCGATAAAACCGAAACGCTGTTAGCTGCGTTCAGCTGGCCAACACCCAAAGTGTCTATGCGCACACCTTCTCGACTATGCCGCGCGAGAGCCGAAGAAATCGAAATGAATAAAAAACCCAAAAAAAACAGCCGAAACGAGACATAAAAAAATCGTTAATAAATTTCACATATATACATATACACAGAGTGTAGGAGCAGCAGCTGGTACGAAATGATCACAGCTGCAGTCGAGCAAGGGAGCTAACCTTTTATGAGAAGCTGGGACCTGGCCAGAGGCAGGGGCGGGGGCAGGGGCAGTGGCTGGGGCAGGGGCATTGGGTAGGCCAAGCGAGATAATCTAAAGTAAAACTCGTGGAGCATAAATAAAAAAGAAATTACTTAATTTCTTAATAATGTTGTGCTGTTGTTGCTCTTTGCCAATGGCTTGTTTCGACAACTTTTTTATAATCCTTTTAGGCCCCGCCGGCCCTTGGCTGCACTGTGAGAAATGCTGCATCGACTGGCTGTTGTTGCTGCTGCTTGTAGTCGGCCTGTGCGGGCCTTTTGCATTCTGTTGAAATGAAATCTTTATTTCCTTTCGTGACTATAATTAATAATTTTTGTTTTTTGTTTCTTCTGTTTTGTTTTCGGCTGTGTTCTGTGTGGCTAGTAGAGTTAACAGCGTGCAGGAGCAGCCAGCCAACTGGCCACTGATCACACCACACACGCAGCTAATGATGATCATCTTCATAATGATGTTGATGATGCGACTCAGGCGGAGGCTCACTCTGGAACGTCGCGGCTGCCTTTTGCCTTATCACAAAAACCAAAAGAAACAACAAAATGTTTTATGCCTGAAAATTGTTGGTTGTTTGCTGTAGTTGTTGTTGTAGTTGTTGCTGTTATTGCTGTTGCCTTTTTGGCCGCCTTTTTTGCATGGTGGCCAACATGTCTCCCGTGGTTTGTTTTGGCCTTTTCGCTCTTTTTGGGTGGTTACGGGCACTTATACTCCTTCGCCTGTGTGTGTGTGTTTGTGGCATAAAGCAAATGCCCGCGTAGTAAATCATTTCCTAATTAGCGGTCAGCCGAAGCTTTTGAAATGCTGCCACAGCCGCCACAAGGCGAGGCTTGGCTGGCATCGACTCTCTCTCTCTCTCTCTCTCTCTCTCTCTATCTCTCACTGGCAAGGTTTCTTTTCTCTGGCACGCCATGGCAATTGGGTGGGCAGGTACCGCTAATTTGAATATAATTACAGGCCTATTTGCATGTGGGCTGAGCCCTTGAACAAAACTGCACTAAACGCGAGAGTCTGCGACGCGGCGCATTCCTGGCCTAGTTCTTGAGCTGAAGAGTAGCCAGTGAGACAGACGCAGTATAACAATATTTATACAAAATATATATATATAAATTAAAATATATTTGGGAAGCCATAGAGCATAGAAGTTAAAAAATAAATATGAAATAAATTTAAAAAAATAATAATAATAATTAATTTTATCACATGAAAGTCAAAGACAAAGTCAAAGTCAAATGCAGCTGAGTTCGAGCTATGTTCTGACTCTAAACCAATTTAATTTTAAATTCTATATATATATATATTGTATATATAATTTTAAACAATCTAATAAATATGTATATTCTAAATTTTATTATTATTTTATTAATTTTAATTTGATTTATATTTTATTTATTATAATTTTATTAACCTAAATTGTAATTATTATTTTTTAATATTAATTTATATAGCTTTATATGCAGCTTCTCCAAGTTTTATATATATTTTTGAAAGCTAGGTCTTTTTTCTATATTTTAAAAAATATCTATAAATATTATTGAATATTTTTAAGCTATATATATATTTTTAAAAATATTTATTATTTAATTATAATTATTTTCTGTTATATTTTATAACTAAAAACTCTCAATATATATATCTTCCAGCAGCTGTCAGGTGCGCTTGCTCTGTTGCTCTGCACTGATATGGCCGTAGCTCGGGTTAATAGTAGTCCATTAATTGAACATTATTTCAATTATAAGTTTAAGTAGTTTGAGTTAATATTGAGAACGATCGAGCGCTGCGAAGGCCAAGGCAACGGCGGCCAGACGATGTCCGGCAGTGGCCGGTTGGGCCCACGCTGCGTATGCGCATCGCAAGATTGGCAGCTTAATTAACGAAAGTCTCGCGGGAGAGGGCGACGAGAAGCAGCAGCAGCAGCAGCAGAAGATGAAGGAAAAATTAAGTGCAAATGGGCAATTAAGTGAGTAATTTATGAAACGAAATGTTTTCAGCTGTTAACGGCTTATGGCCAAAGGATCAGACGACCGGTTAAACAAATTGAGTGCGCCCCCAACGGGCATGGATGTATATATATATATATGGATATATATTTATAAATCGCTATATAATCGGAGTGAGTTCGTCGAGTATTTCTGTTTGCTTTTTGCATTGTATTAACTCATAAATTCGAAGTTCGTTAAGAATGTCGAAATAATAAATGCCGCTGCCACATTAAGCCACCAATGCAACAACAGCAGCAACAACAACAACAACAACAACTACTGCAAGCCATCAAGAAAACAATGAACAATCGATTAAACACAAAAAGCAACAGCAGCCAACAGCAGAACAAAGACCAAAATGCCGACAAAATGCCGAAGAGAGCTCAACGCATCCCATTGGATGCAGCGAACAGCGAACAGCAACAGCAGCAGCAGCAATGAACAGCAACAGCAACAACAACAACGAGCAACGAAAATGAAAATTTATTAAAAATCAACTCGCAGTGATATGCAAGAAACGTGTAAGAACTATATGTTTATATATAGTATATATATATTTATATATGTATATAAGCTCAATTATCTTATGCCCAATAAGTGCTCAGTTTCAGCTGAGAGTGTCTCATATATATTTTATAATATTGTTTCAGTCAGCAAAAGTGAGAGTTTAAAGCCAAGAAATAGAGACTTAAAAGTTAGTTATATACTTTAAAAATATCTTAAGTTTGGATAATTCTAAACATAAACGAGAAGCTGATAATAAGCGGTTTATGTTTATATTTAGATTCACTTATTTCATATTTATAAATCTATATTTAAATAAGGTCTAGATCTGGATAAGTGGCCCTTTAAAGTTATTCTCTAGATAAATGATGGACCTATATGTGATATAAAGAAAAAAGTAAATATATTTTACTTTATTACGAAAGTCTATACAACTTCAATTTTTATTCAAATTAAATTTCTAAACATATTTTTATATAATATGTAATATATTTTCTTATAATTTATATTTTATATAATATATATTTATATATACTATATATATTTTGGTTAGTGTTCTTCAGCCTCAAGCCACAATTAATTGTAATTTAATTTTAAGCTCAGCTGCAGCTAAAACACCCGTTCTTACTACACCTTTTACAGGGTATCCCCACAAAGGGCAGTGCAATTTGTAGCGCAGCGTCCATTAACATAAATTAAGGGAAATGCCCGAGCGACAATGTCGCGCTGCCACTAGTTGGCAGTCGCACACACAGAGAGAGAGAGAGAGAGGCAGAGAGAGAGAAAGAGAGAGAGAGAGAGAGAGAGTGAGAGAGAGGCCAATGGCTGAGATGAATGCAGTGCAGCAAGTGGCGCGGGGCAATTTTATGTGGAATTTATTAAGAGATGGGCTAACAAAACAATTTATGCCTTTTTAATGGCTTATTAGCCATTATTAGTCGCGCTTATCGCGCCCGTCTTCAAAACACACAACAGCAACACACACACACAGTGTCTCTGGCTCAGTGTCAATTTCAGTCAGCTGCGTCCTCGAACTTGGCCAGCGCTCAAATTTCAGCAACGAATGCGGCTGCTGCTGCTGCTGCTTCGGCTGCTTCGGCTGCTGTTGTTGTTGTTGCCGTTGACAAAAATGAAAAATTATCGTAATAAATTAAATTTGCTATCGCAAGACATTAATTCTGCGCACAAAAACAAAAAACAAACAAACAGCAACAACAACAGCAGCCAATGAAAGGAATTTCTGTTCTGAGTGTTTGTTCAATTTTTGTTCTCTTTTTCTACGTTTTTTTTTTCGTTTCGTTTCGTTTTTTTGTTCTGCCAATTTTAGAAACAGTCGAAAGTGAAGCTTAGCGAAGCTTAGTGACAGTTGTTTTTGTTGTTGTTGTCACCTTTAATTTGCTGTTTAATATTTTTTTGGGAGGGGGTTTTTGTCTGCTGCAGCTGTGCAGGCATGATGACATACAAAAGACTTAGGCAACGAACTTGCTGGCGGATACGCTTCGACTTTAAATTTGGCATTGCATTGAAAGCAGTTCACAAACAGTTGAATTTATAATTGAATGCGGCTTAGTTGGCAAGAGCAATTGCGCAGAAAGAATATATTTATAAAAAAAAAATATTTATGATTTTTAAGTGAGGAAATAAACTCTTATAAAAACAAATAAAATATATTTAAGAAAATATTTATAAGAATTAAATAAAAAATAATTTTATAAAATTTTATTAAATAAAAAATTGTATTATATTCATAATATAAAAAAATAAAAAATATAAATATAAAAAAATCATTTTTTAAATTTAATTTAATTTTTAAAATTCTTTTAAATAAAAAAATACATTATATATTTGAAAATTATTTTTAATATATTTTTGTTCTCATAAATAAAAAAAATAATTAAAAAAATTTATATTATATTATAATTTAAAATGAGAAAATAATAAAAAATTCAAAATTTTAATTTTAAAAATTGTATTGAATAGAAAAAAAAATTAGTAAAAAATTTATAATTTATTTTTAATACATTTATATTTAAATAAATTCGGTCCCTGTACCCTGTAACCTTTATTCTCCTTCGGTACCTTGTAACCCTGTATTATACCCTATACCCTATACTCTTTGTAGAAGCTTCCAGTGGCCAACACCTCAGTAGCTGTATGAGAAAAATATCTATTTATATTCGATTTCGTATGCTCTGAGGCGAGTGGCAAATCCTAGACCATAAATCGCTGCAGCCAATTTGTCTGGGCTCAACGAGAGGCTTTTGGGCACTCCCCATGGCTCGCCATAGACTGTTGATATTCATAAGTAAAGCTCAAATAGTTAAGCAAATTCAGATGGACTGTGGGCATTATGGCTGGTGGTGTTGGCGGTGTCTGGTGCCAGTTTGGCTGTTTTGTCGATGCCATGGAAACCTGTATGGAATTTTTGACAAATGCTTAACATGCGACAGCTGTTTACCCAATAAATCCATTAGCTGTACAAACAACAACAATAAATTGTACTATTGACAAAACAATGTGCGGCTCTGGGTGTGACAGTAATCACTAATTGTGGCTCTTAATTTATCATTAGCGAAAAAATAAAACAAAGAAGGAGGAAAACGCAGAGCCAGCGAGCGTAAAGGCTAAGTCAACGTTGATCTGCCGCCCAGTTGTATATGTATATATATATATATAGTCAATTGATTCATCAGGAAAGTTGTTTACTATCAACTAGTTGAGTTATGCCCAGAGTTATGAGCAGCTGACGGCGCAGACAGCGCAGCGCCAGCTACACGTAGGCAACAAAAGACTCAGGCAACAAACTCGAAACACGCTCACTGATAAGCTGAGAGTCTCTCTCTCTCTCTCTTTTTGTCTGTGTGTGTAGCGAAGCGTAGCTGCATCTTATCTGGCCAATCAATCTTTGTTGTTTGTTTAAACACGTTTCATAAAAATTAATTTTTTTATTTATTAAGCAAAAGCATTTTATGGCGTGCTGTGCGAGCAGAGCCCAAGCCCAAGCCCAGGCCCAAGCCGAAGCCCAAGTCCCAGACCCAAAGTCCCAATACACCTTTCGTATTCCCCCAGTCGCAATCTGTGAGAGAGAAACACCTGCTGCGTTGCCCAGCAAACGTTTTCTCTCGCTCTGCGGCTGCTGCTGCTGTTGTTGTTGCTGTTGTTGTTGTTGTTGTTGCGTTATTACCATATGATATCATCACCCGAAATTCCTGGCTCGCAAATAAATCCAACAACTAAATGAATTTCAAATTCTTCTGCCCAGCGTCCCACTGCTTTGTTTGCAGAGCATCAGGCAGCGGCATCATAAAATATTAATTAATTAGTCGAGTCTCGGTTAGAAAGCGTGCTTCCACACTCACACACACACACACACACACACACACACAGAGCTCGATAATCGCTTTGATAGTAAAATTAGATAAGCTTGACCATCAATTTCTATTGTATTTGCTTAACAAATCCAATCAAGTTCAAGTTTATGGCATCAGCCAAGCTCTCTATTTCTCTCTCTCTCTCTCTCTCTCTCTCTCTCTCTCTCTCTCTCTGCTTAGTTTCGGGCCAACATTGTCGCTGACGTTGAAGAAGTTGTTAAAGTTCATTTATTGTACTCAAAGACGATGAGAAAATCATCGAAAAAAGAATTCAGACTGATCTCGAGCGATAAGCGGTTTTTATTTTTATGCCATGATTTAATGAGTTTTATGTGCCTCCTCACCAAAATACATTTGTAAACTTGTTTCAAAACACACACATTTAACCCATTAAGACATAATTAATTATAACATGACCCACAGCTCGCAATCAATTCAAGAACGAGAGCCAACCTCTTCCAGGAAACTCAACATAGACTAAGATTTTAAAAATAAATATATTGTAAGCATATGAACTGATGTGATTACATATAAATCGAGAGAAGTGCGACAAGAAATGTTAAAAGAATATTTTTGAATATTAAAATTAAGAAAAATATTTTACCATTTTTTTTTTCAATTTGGTTTTGTTTAATAAAATTTTAATTTTAACTCTACTTTTAATTTTAATTTAATTTTAATTAATTTTCATTTTAATTGTAATTTTATTTTAATTTTACTTTTTTACTTTTTTTATTTCATTTTTAATATTAGTTTTAATTTTAATTTTAATTTTTTTTGTTTAAATCATTTAAAAAAATATAATCAATAATAATAATTATAAAAATAATTTAATAATTAAATACTAAAAAATTCTAATAATAAAAAATTTAATAATCACATATTCTAAATATATAAAAAATTTATATTTTCTTAAATATGTAATTTTTTTTGCTTCCATAATTTAAAATAAATTACTGAAGTAAGCTGTTCCATATTTCAAATTCTTATGAATATATATCGATTATATTTTTAGCTATAAAATCTTTGATACCTATACAAAAAACTGTAACAGAAAGTGGAATATATTGGAAAGAGCAAACTCAATATTGTAATTAGCATAGCATAATCATAATTTTAATTTATGCTCAATTTTAATGGAGAAAATTGTCATAAAATTGAATTAGTTTTTATTTGTTACTGTTTTTGTTGAATAATTGTTGTCAATTTCATGGGTTAAGCGCAAAGTGAGCGCTGCACCACATGGCGTATGAGCAATAAGGAAATGCGCACCAGAACGTTGACGACGCCCACGCGATGCAATTTGAAGTGCATAACGCAAATGCATAGAGACAAAGAGCGAGAGAGAGAGAGGGAGAGACATAATGAGATAGAGATAGAGAGAGAGAGAGACTTTTTATGAGCTTGCTTGAGCACTAAATCAATGTGCAACAATTAATGTTAATGTGTGATGTTAAATAAAATGCTGAATATATATGACAGAGTCGCACTCGGGCTGTCGCTGTGGCAATCGTACTTGGACCTGTTCCTATTCAGATTTGCGTGCCGCGCTTTATAGCGTGCACGTTTTAGTAATATGTCAAAATCAAAATAGTCGCGCGCCTCGCTGCATTTGCAATTAGTCAACGTCAACGTCAAAGTCAACGTTAAACTTAACTACAACAACAGCAACAGCAACTACGACAGCAAATAGTTCGCATTGCAGTCGCAAATTAATTGGCTAACAAATTACAAAACAATTAGAAGGCATTCCTCAAATGGCAGCAGCCATTCCTCCCTCACCAGCTCCCTCCCGCCCACACAACTGCGAAAGATGCGCTCAGGCATTTCAAATATGCCATTTAGATGCACTTAAATACGTGTGGCGGGCATGCTCGACTGGGTAAACACTCTACCAGGCATATGAACAGTTGGTAAGGGCTTGTATAAGAGCAGATCCTTCATTTATTTAGATATTTATTTAGATATTCATATTATTTTTTACCATGAAGTTTACAATGTAGTTTAAGAATTTATTATGCAAAAGAAAATATTAAAATTATTTTAAATTAATTTTTATCATATTTCTCAATTTATTTATGCTTTATGAAGATATTTTCTTTAATATTCATAGTAAAATATTAATAAATTAATTTTTATATTTAATATAAATAATAAATATATTTTGGTATTTTTTTTTAATATTTCAAGTCTTCATCTCTCATTATTATTAATTAATTTTATATTAATATTATTTTTTACATTAATAAATATATTTTGGTATTTTAAAAAAATTTCAAGTCTTCATAGTATAAAAAACTTCTCAAGATAACTAATATGCCCCACATTTTCGCCTACAGCTCATATAGAAATATTTTGGTGTGCTTGCGGCATTTGCTGACAAGTTTTCAGTTTTGTAAACAATTTTTGCGATTTGTCAGATGCGATTTCAATTGCAATCGGCGCCCAAATCGATGAGGCGGCGCTACCAAAATAGGCGCCCCCAACAACCAAAACTGGACAAGAAAGGGAGAGGGGCAGAGAGAGAGGGGCAGAGAGTGCTCGCTCGAAACACTTGGTCTAAACAGGTTGCACAGTTAGCTTTACCTTGGTGGTCCACTGGCAATTGTCGGCTCACGATTTTTGTGGCTCGCATAGATCAAGTGGAGAGGCGCTGCTGATCGCGTGGAAATCTTTCAAATACTTTTCTAATAGCCGTTCGCATGAATGAATTGTTTTCTCTCTCTCTCTCTCTCTCTCTCTGTCTCTAGTCTTCGGCTTTATGACTGGGCAATTGGGCTGTAATAAAAAATGCATTTCATGCCATAAGTGATTAAGGCAACGTTCGTAATTTAGAATGAAGTTGAGGGAATGAGTAGAGGCGGATAGGGGGCAGAGATGAGGCGCATAATTATGCAAGAATTTTTCAATATATTTAATCAGCGTTAGACAAGTGGAAAATCATGTTAAAATAGAAGTGCTTAAGTCTATGATGTAGATGATATAGGAGCAGCAGGCAGGCAGATGAAGAAGGCAAGAGAGTAGAACTTATTATAGTAAAAATTGTGAATAAAGAAAGATTGCATTTAAGTTGAAATAAAGATAATATTATTTATTTAAATAAAGTAAGCTTGACATAAACTTTGTTATAGATAATAATACTATCATAGTAAATAAAATAGTTATAAGCCTTAAATTGAGTTCAGGCTGTTATCAGACATCTCGCATAAGCTTGGAGGATAAGGCCAACTCTTGAGTAGAGCTCGCCAGAGTATTATGCCTTTTCCATTTTCCAAACATGCAAGTCAGCAACTCGTAAAGGCGGGCGTGTTCGAAAGTCAATAAATAAGTAGATCATAAACATATGTCACAATAGCTTTGAGACTTTGCTTCGAGCAATTCAGCGAAATGAAATACTTTTGCATTAATAAATTCCATTTTTGTTTTAAATACTCTTCCGTTAAGTGGTAATGCGAAGCTGCTCTACGCATTACAATTCGAGCTGTGCTCAAAGTCGGCATTCGTAGACTTTATTTATAGAGCTCTCCGATCTAAATATATACACACGCTTCTGTTATGCTTTGAATATCGAGCCCTAAAAGCGAATTTCAACAGCTTCGATTATGCGTAAACAAAGCTCGAGTCGCAAATCTGTTCTCAGGCCAAGAAATTGCAGACAAATTGTCGCCCAAAAAAAAAAAAAATGAAAGAGGGGAGAGAGATTCACATGTAAACAAAGCAATTGATTTGGAGAGCGCGTGTGTGTGGTCGGTCGGGTATGAATTACAATTGCACTCGATTATTTATACAGTGGGCAGCTAATGGCACGGCCTGTTCAAGAGGCGGCCCCGAAGCGTCTGCCATAAATTTCCAAATGTCAAAACAATAAAAGCTTAGAAAATAAATTTAGCACATGGCAACAGCAGGGCGAGCGGCGCAGTGGCATGGGGAGAGAGAGTGAGAGAGCGAGAGCTGCTTGAAACGTTTAGAGAGTAAATTTTGTAAATATATATATAAATAAATAAAAAAATAATGTATACATATATATACATAAGATAATTTAAAATTTATTTGCAATTATTTAGAGAACAAAATAATTTATTTTAAAATTAATTCTGACAGATTTCAATTCACTTTAGAGCTCCTTAACATAAACAATAAATTAAATTAAATAGAATTAAAAAAATATATATATATTTTATACATGTTTAAAAAAAAGTAGTATAAATTAACATTGATTAAAAATCAATTGCATAAATTAATAAAATTAAATAAAATATTTCGCCATATACTATAAAGGAATTAAAAATATTTATATGCATAAATAAAATATTAAAAAAAATATTAAAATAATAAAATGTAGTCTTAATCACAAAAAAACATGTATTACAAAATATATATATATAAAATAATAGAAATCAAAAAATATTTTAAGTAAATAATCTTATATTACTCTATCAACTTTTTTAACAGCTCAAAAAATTCACATTAAAAATATATAAAAAAAAAAATAAATTTTTGTTGCGTAGTGTTATTAATAAATAAAGCTTACTTTTGTTTTTGTTGTCGTTGTCGTTGTTGTGGTTGCTGCCGCTCAGTCTGCTCATATTTTATTTTATGGCACGTTGTTGTTGTCGTTGTTGTTGTTGTTGTTGTTGTTGCTGCTGCTAAATAAACAAAAGGCGTGTGTCGACGTCGACGCCGACTTCGCCGCTGCCCCAAGGCTTTGACTTTGAAAAGCGTTTAAGCGGCTTAAGCGTTTGGCTAACTGACAAACAAGAGAGAGAGAGAGCGAGAGAGAGAGAGAGAGAGAGAGAGGGAGAAAGATAGAGAGAGATCTGCGATCTTTACGGCACAGCCGCAACAGCAGCGCGGATTCTGGCTGCGGCTGTGGCTCTGGGTCTGGGTCTGGGTGCCACAGCGGCTGCCGCGCTCGTCGCTGCTGTCATCGCATAACAATTTCGCCAGCTTTGTTTTTTGTTGTCTTTTTCTTATTTGTTATTATTATTATTATTAACTTTTTTTTTGGGTGCTGCAGGGTGTGACAAATGATCAGGCAGAGGCAGCAGCGGCAGCGGCAGCGGCAGCCGCAACGCGCGACTTGTGGAGCCAAATTGTCTGGTTGGTTGTTTATTCCAGTTGATTTGTTGTTACTGCTGCCTTTGCCTTTGCCATTGTTGTTGTTGTTGTTGTTGTTTACGCACATTACTTTTGATTGCGAACATCTCTCTCCATTTGTATGCATAGAAAGCTGAAGCTTAATGCGCTGCGCTTTATAAGTCGTAACATTTAGATATTAACATATTCTGAGAACTTTTGCACTTCCCTGAAAACAAAATAGTTAGTTATATATGCGTATACTATAGATATGCTGCGCGAATATGGCTCGACTCTA
Source organism: Drosophila repleta (assembly GCA_018903745.1). Taxonomy (NCBI): domain Eukaryota; kingdom Metazoa; phylum Arthropoda; class Insecta; order Diptera; family Drosophilidae; genus Drosophila; species Drosophila repleta. The sequence continues at coordinate 12,263,218 of JAEIGN010000396.1, forward strand.
TGCGAAAGCTGATTTACGACCAAAACTATCAATAAAACTTAATATGAATATATATGTATATAGTATAGACTATTTATAGAATATTCCTAAAAAGGCAGCTGACTACACAACATTTCTGCTATATCATAAAAAATGATCAGCTGGATGGAATGTGTATAGAAATTCCTTATAGCAAACTACTTTCGTTATAACTCTGCGAGAGCTATAAATAAACATTTATAGGCTGCGCCGCTTAGGGAAGTAAAATCAAATAAGACTTTTATGTGATTTAGCTAAAATTGAGAAAAATATCTGAAAGTGAGCAGAGTGCATAGAAGTTGATATAGAATATTGGAAATAGTGTTTAGAATTTTTAGAAATTTTATTAAATGTTGTAAATAGTTTTTATGGGCAGTTAGAGTGAGAACAGTAGAAGTATTTGTTATAATATTTAATATAATATTTTTATATTTGATTTATTTTTATTTAGAAAATATTTAAAAATTTGTGAGTACTTTAAGATTGAATTTTAATAAATGATATATTTTTAAGAATTTTTTGGAATTTTGTAAAAAGTTTTTAATAGCTTTTATAGCTTTTATAAGAGTTAAATATTATTTAATTACTTTTATGTATGATTTATTTATATTCAAGAAACATTTAGACAATTGCTGACTACTAAAAGTTAGAAAAGGAATACAAAGAATTTTTTTTATATTTTTAAAATTATTTTTAAAGAAGTATTAGCATAATGTTGTATAAAAGAATATATATAAATAATATATATAAAATGATAGATTTAAATATTATAGCTAGCTTGTTTGATCTTCTCTTTAAGATCAGCTATCAAGCATATGCAGATTCAGATATATATGATTCCTTCATAGTAATCATATTACTTGGCTCCCACTCCTTGCCCAACTACTCCTCCTACAATGTGTAACAACTATGTCTACATCTTCATTGCCCCACCTGCTCACCACACTCACTTAAAGCGAGCCACTGCAGCGCCATATCTTCAGCTGAAAACCCTGCGTTAGGGTATTCGCTTTTACGTCAACGAGTTTGGCAAATTGTGTGTATATTGTTTTTACGATCTTGCCATAAATATTTGTTTGGCTATGCAGAGTGACGTCTATGAGTATGTGTGTGTGTGCGTGCTTTTGGCCATAGCCAAAGAGCCGTTTAAAGCAAGTCAAAGTCAAGTTTTACGATATGCGCAAACATAAATAACGAACTGCTTATGGGCTTGTCGATTTTCGAGAGAGGAGACTCGCCGTCGCACAGATGCCCCTTTTGTCTATGGGCTAATTTATCGGAATTTTATTTATAAATGCGCAATTTAATGCTGATCCGATAGACGCGGCTCAGCTGCCAAAATGGGTCACTAAGCGTGACAGTTATGGAGCAATATTGCGGTCAAAGAGTGAGTTTGCCAATTGGCAACAAAATCATTGCTCGAGAACAAAAGACTTAGGCGACAAACTTGGCACAGCACAGCCAGTGGGCGTGTGCCGCTGTGAGCGTGGGGCGTGGGCGTGGGCGTCAGCAACCGTTGACAATTACGCATGCTAATCGTGTTGCTTGTCAACGTAATTAAAATGTAATCGCGCGTCGGTCAACTAATGAGCGACTTGTCATAAACCATATACAGGGGATTGGTTCCATATGGCAATGGAGGAGGAGCAGGAGGAGCAGGAGGAGCGGGCAGAGGAGGAGGGGAGAGTAGGTGAAACGGGCGCAGTTATAGTAAATAATATCTTAATGGTAAATTAAAGCCACAAACGCGTTTAGACACCAAGATCGGTTAGCATTGCCTGACACGCCCCTTGGCGAACAGCCGACCGTCCGCCCGCCCATGTTTTCTATTACAACAAAAGTCTATTTTCGTATTTTGCGGCTTTGCGGTTAACACTCTTTTCAGTTGTTGTCGCTCATGCTCATTTTTTTTTTTTATCGCATGGTTATTTATGGCACAGTTTCGCCAGTGTGGCCCAAGTGCGAGTCGAGTGCATAGCGCGTGGGCAATAAGTGAATGTTATGGCACCACAAGTGACATTTGAATGGGAGCCAAGTCGAAAGGCTCTTGTCACGACACAAAGGCCAAACACACACACACACACATACACACTCTCACACACAAGACGAGATATCAACTCAAGATCATGTTGCTCACTAATCTCTGGCAGCTAATCAATCTGGCTAAGTAGCTGCTCTACGGATTTGCAATAAGAGAGGCGGCTTGCATCCAACGTGAGCTTTGAGCTGACACATTTTATTGAATTGTCAATTATATTTGATGATATTTGGATTGAAGAAGATTTTTATGGGCAATTAATATTTATAATAATATTTTAAATATGATGATAATAGACAATTATTATTTATTTGAATATGATTGAAGTATAATGGATGACTGTTATTTATAATAATATTTTTAATATTATTTAAAAAATATTAATAGACAATAATTATTTTTTAAATATTTATAATGTTTATTTTTAAAGTATAATAATTGCTAATTATTTATAATAATTTTTTTGTATATTATTTAAAAAATATTAATAGACAATACTTATTTTTTAAATATTTATAATATTTATTTTTTAAGTATAATAATTGATAATTATTTATAATAATATTTTTAATATTATTTAAAAAATATTAATAGACAAATATTTATAATATTTATTTTTAAAGTATAATAATTGATAATTATTTATAATAATATTTTTTATATTATTTAAAAAATATTAATAGACAATAATTATTTTTTAAATATTTATAATATTTATTTTTAAAGTATAATAATTGATAATTATTTATAATAATATTTTTTATATATTTTCAAAGTATTTTAGATATTAATAATTTGTAATAATATTTTATATATAGATTTTTAAAGTAATTTATTATTTTTAATAATTTTTTAATATGATTAAATTAAAATTAAATTTTTTTTTATTTCTTAGGTTCTTCAAATACTTCAAGCAGATATTGAGATATTTTATCAGCTTCTCTGTCGATCTAGCTTTAAATAAAGATTGTGCAGAAAGCTATATACATTTTAGCTTTCTCCCACAACTTAGCTGTTTGTCAAAGCTCAAGGTGGCTTTATCTATTATTTATTTTTATTAAATTTGCATATGAGTTTACAAGCTTCAAATAATATACTTTTATTAAAAAAATATATAATTTATTTTAGTTAAAATTTATTAAACAAATCTTGGCAAACTTTGTCTTCATATGGCCTGGCTAGCTGCTCTGAAGCTCTCACTCTGTTTAGCTGTTAAGACTTTGCTGTTGCAGCAGCCGGCAACGTCAACGTCACCTGTGCCAAAATCCAGATTAGTTTGTATAAATAACAGGATTTGGTTGCATAGCTCAGCTGCCGCTGATGGCGACAATTTGGCTTCTGCAATGCGCAAAAGTCGCTGTCGCTGCGGCTGCTGTTAGTCGTATTCATTAGCGTTTGGTCGTTTGGGTCTATAAGCGTCGATTTTTCATTATTAAAAATGAAAAGTGTTGGCATTAAGTGGGAATCAAGACAGGGCCAGCCAGCCAGTGAGCCAGTCAGCCAGTCAGCCAAACGGGCAGGCAGGCCAAGCGGCATATTACTCATACGCCGCATTGCACCTGTTCGTTGAGCGTGTCGGAACGTCAACAACAACAACAAGAAACAGCGGCAAAACTTAATTACTAAGCAGGAAATATTAGCGCACATAGTTAAAGCAAATAAAACTAATGAACAAGAAATATGAATTTGGCAAAATAGAAACACGCAACAGTCGGAAAACCCCCCCAGAGCCAGCACTCAGCAGTGAGAGAGATAGAGTCAAAGAAATCGGAGAAACGAAACGGAATAAAAACCAACTTTCAATTGAAGTGCCACGACGAACACTTTTGCCACGAAAAAAAAACTTGAACATGCATTTTAATTGCAGCCCAGCCGCCTCTCAGCCTGCCTCAGAGCGACTGCAAGGCAAACAAAACTTCAGACACAATTTGTTCAGACACACACCAAGGCGCTAGGCACCAACCAGGGCACAACACAACAAGCCAAGAAAGCAAAAGTTGTGCTTAAATCAAGCTTAAGAGAAGGTTCAGCTATACACTAACTAAACCTCAAATAGGTCAAACAAAATATATATGATATATATGTGATATATGGGATTGAGATCTAGGCAAGTTCTAAGCGACTCCATCTGCATCTCATTACTGTTCAAAAGCGAAATATCAAGCATAAACAATTTTAAATTTGACTAACAATTTATTTATAGTAAAAAGAAAATGAATAAAAATCTGAAAAAAATAATTTAGCCAGAAAAATAAAATTAAAAAAAAAAAAATCAAAGGATCAAAGCCTGCTTAAGCTTCAACATGTCAATGCTAATTTAAATAAAATATTGAATGCATGCACTGCAGCAACAAAGCTCTTTGTTTTTAAATTTATTTATTAAATATATTCTAAATGTACATAAAAATATATATAGAATTAAATATCCTTCGTAGATCATTTTGAAAATGCCAACAGAATATTGCATTTGGAGCTCGTCTTATGTCAAATCAAATTTATTAAAAAAGAATGAAATAAAATTGGTAAATATATAAATAAATTAAATAAATGAAATTAAACAATTTATTAGAGTAAATTCATAATTATTAAATGAAAATATGAATATTAATAAAGATTAAATTGTAAAATAAAATATATTAAATATATTAAATATTTTCTTTTACAATTTAATCTTTATTAATATTCATATTTTTATTTAATAATTATGAATTTACTCTAATAAATTGTTTAATTTTATTTATTTAATTTATATATTTATATATATTGTTTTTTATAGATTTGTAAGTCAAATTCTCGAAAAAATTTTCGATACAACTAAAAAATGTATATATAATTAATAATATATTTTTATATATATGTATCTATATTTTACTAGTTATTTAAAGTTCGATATACAGAAATATAATCAAGTAACTCGGCGAATATGCACACTTAACAGCCTATTATTTATTTGTATTTATTTACTTATTACAGCTCATATAAAAAGATCAGAGTGAGACTCAGTCTCTGGGCACGCTTTGCATACCCATTTGCATATGCCCCATTTCAGAAGTGTATGAATAATTGCACAAGCAATTGTCTGCCGTATGTCTGGTTGCAAGTCGTCATCGGCTGTCGTTGTTGTGATTGTTGTTGCTGTTGCAGTTGTGGCTGCTGCTGCTGCTGCTGCTGCTTGCAAACGTCTCGCACGAGGCTTCAACTTCAACAGCGCAAAGCTCTGATGCTAACGATGTTGTTGGCTCGTTGAAGTCTGCTGCAACCAGCCAAATGTTGAGCAATCAAATCAAAAATACAAAAACAAAAAATGGCAAAAAGGAAAAAAAACATTGTCACGTCAAATTCATGTCATTTAATTAATTTTGTTTACTTGCCGCAACGTTAATTTGTTGTTGTTGTTGCTGCTGGCGACTTGTTGTCTTTGAAAAAATTTTCCATTGCCGCATGGAAAACGCCGCTGTTTATCATATTCAGATATGCTGAGATATATCTGTAGATATACACACATACATCACATGGCATGCCGAAAAATAATTTTCCCACATGGCTGCACTTTATGCAAAGCACAATTCGCATGAAATCAAACAAAGTTGTTTTTGCCTCAATCTTATACACACACACACACACATACATACACACACATCAGCTGAACATTTGAATTTTGATTTTTTTTTATAGTTTGCCGACAGACTCTTGACGGCCTGTCAAATAAATGTCGCTTTATTCAAATTTCGCTTCGCACTAATTGTCTGGGGTCTTTAGCTTAAGACAAAGGCCGCGAGGGCTGTGGCTGCTGAGGCTGTCGCTGCTGTCGCTGCTGCTTGGCTGCTGCTAACAAGCCTCCAATTTCGAGTCCAAGTGCAGATTAGCCGTGTTGGTCCGCGGTTTGGGCAGACTTTGTGTCGCAGACTGGCTCCTCCTCAATCAACTTTCGATCAAAACGCGCCGCGCAGCTTTTGTCTTCGCTTTTTGTTTTTATACTATTTCACGTAGTGAACTAGTATATTGGGTTTGTGCAATGTCCGTCATGCTGTCCGTCCGTCTGTCCGTCTGTCCGTCTGTCCGTATGAACGCAAACCATTTCCACGCTATTGAAGCTAGAGACTTGAAATTTGAAATATATACTCGTGTATACCCTCGTCTGATAAAGTGTCAAGATTTTCCCGATACGCCCACTAGGGGCGTGGCAAATCGGAAAATGCATTTTCCTGTATCTCAGAAACACTACTTCTAGAAGAGCTAGAGAGTTGAGATTTTAACTGAACACTCATGTCGACATCCCAAAATCAAAAAGCTATGGCGGATATATCTACGCCCATTGGGGGCGTGGCAAATCGGGTCAAACTGTATCTTCTACAGTTTTAAAGCTAGAACGCCCAAATTTGGCACGTGGGTTACTGTTACGATTCTATAAGGATCGCCCAAAAAATTTTACGGCCACGCCTACTAGGGGCGTGGCAAATCGGATCTGAAGATATAGTGATTTTACTAGTTTCGTTATATTTTGAGCACTATTGATGCTAGAGACTTGAGAGTTGGTATATATACTCGGGTTAACATCCCACAATCGAAAAGCTATGGCGGATATATCTACGCCTTTAGGGGGCGTGGCAACTAATATCAGCTTATATCTCCCACAGTTTTAGTGCTAGAAGCTTCAAAATTGAATGTTAAGTTACTGGGGGCCTCCTCTATCGATTCCCCAAAAATTATTGTTACGCCCCAAAAGGGGCGTGACATACAGAAAAATACCCTGTAATTTTCGCATTTTTCGAATGTAAGCATCCAAACTTTACAGTTATATTCCTGAACGCCCACTCTATGCACATGCCAAAAATTATTTGTCTACGGCCACTGGGGGCGTGGCAAATCAAAACTGAATCATCTGCAACTTCTGAGCCAATAACGCGCCAAATAATGACTTTGTGACCTTTGACCTTGTCTTTTGATTTGTTAAATTATATATATATGATTGAAAAGAATATTTTATTAATACAAAATAACTAATTAAGGAAAATATAACAAAAATATCAACATGACCGCACCGGGGTTCGAGCCCACACCTCTACGCTCGCTACTTAAATCACATGTTCGGAGTTGCCACCTCTCTCATTTTGAGAGATGCCATCTCTCTCGATTTAGGTGCGTGTGCTTGCTAAGGTAAGGGTTCGATCCTAATTGAAACTGTCTGGCCACCTCCAATGAAAAGTTTTAGTCTGCAGCTAATTTGAACGGCGAAAGTGGGGATTTAAGGTTAAATTTTAAAAAATATAATGTGATAGATGCCCCTGTGTGCTGCTGGGTCGTGAAATAGTATTTCGCTGTCGGTTGCGTCCGACAGCAACGTTCTTACTTGTTTGTATTGGGCGCAGGAGCAGGCGCAGGCGGCGGAGGTTAGCTGAGAGGAAAGGTTAAAGCAAAGATCCTTGAGCGGAGCCTTTTGGCGGCATTTTGCATGGCTCATTTGATATTTGTTTTAGATGCGTTACGATAGATCACAAAAAAAAAAAAATCAAGGAAAATAACCAAACAATTGGTAACGATTACCGCACAGTGGGGCAAAGTGGTTGAGTATGGTACCAAAATGAGAAATCTTATAAACAAACTTATATATAAATAAATCAAAATATGTCTGCTTAGGCTTGTTGTTATTGTTAAATATGTAATATATCGTTTATCGATACGTATATCGAAATATCGAAATCAAATCAGTTTTTATATGTTAAGTAGAAATTTGAAAAACGTCGGTCAAGACTAAAATAGCATATTCGATATTTATCGATAATTTAAATCGATAAAAAACAATATCTAAGATTAAAATAGAATAATAGATGGAAAATTTAGTTTTCGCCCCTTTAGATTAAAATTAGTTAGTTGGTATACTCTCAGTGTATATTTGACATATATCGATATATTATTTAATCGATATATGAAATACATATCGAATGTCGAACGGACCTATTGCTGTTTAAGACAGATGGGAGATACATATTATACTAACTATAAGATTCCGTTCTAATTGGCATTTTAAAAGCTTATCAATAAATTAATAGAATAGTGCCCACTGTGCAGCGGCATCTCTTACGGCGGTTCATCCAAAACGGAAATTATCAAACGAAAGAGATACGAGTGCGAGCAACATACGACACCGGATGTCTGTACGGGCCAAAGGCATATGCATAAATATATATGTATATGCATATATATATTCTATATATATATATATATGAAAGGAGCAACAGGCAAAAGGATAACTTGGCCAACGGCAAACGGACTACAAAATGTCTGCTTAAGCTGCGGATGAGTTAATTAAATCTGTCAATACTCCCAATACACACACACACACACAGATGGAGGAGCAAGAGGAGAGTGGCATCAAACGGCCATGTCCATGTCCATGTCGTCGTCCATTCAAGCGCCCATCATCAACGGCAGCAACAGAGGCAATAAAAAATGTAGCGCAACATGTGCGGGCCACGAAAAGGAGGCGCAGCAGGAGCAGCAGCAGGAGGAGGACCAAGCAACAGCAGCAGCAACAGGAGTAGGGGCTTAGGGGCAGGGGAATCTCCAGCGAGCTGCTTGCCTGGAATGTAACTCGATTCCTATTAACTCATCAAGTTGGGCGCTGGGGCGTTGTTGTTGTTGTTGTAGTTTTTGGGTGCCTGTGGCCCGTCCAGGCCCTGGCTGCGACTCTGGCCAAGAGTGGATTGAAAGCCGAGGCAAAAATTAAATCAGTTTCGGTTAAGCAAAATGCAGCAAAAGCACAAAAAGACAACAAAAAACTGCCGAAAAAATAAACTGAGCTTAAGGCAATTTGTAGCCCTGTGCGGTCCTTCGGCGTTGGTGTGTGTGTGAGTGTGAGAGAGAGAGTGTAAGGGCGTGTGTGTGTGAGTGAGTGTATAGGTGTATAGGTGTGTGTGCTTTTATAGAAGCAAATATGTTCACACAGTTTACTAATAGCTCCATAAATAATAACCAAGGAGGTCAAAATGCTGGCCCAATGCACTGTGAGAAACGAATGGAAACAGTGAAGACTCTGAGGCTAAAGTTTCACAGATGTGCCAGGATATAGGTTAGATATATGTATTTAAAAGTATAAAAGAAAGAGCACAGGAATTGGTAACGAACTAAAAATAAAATTTTTTAAAATTTTAAAAAATTTATAAATAATAATTAAAGCCAATTAATCTAATATTAATGAGGCTCTATACATCAATTATCAATTCTACATTGGAATAAACATTTGCCGGGATTCCCCTCTGCTGCAATATTTAAATCTGAAATTTAAAAAAAAATCTTTACTAAAAAAAATATCCTTTGATATACTAACAAAATGAAACAAAAATATCTGTAATAATTTAGAGTCATACTAAAACCCCCCCTGAATCCCATTTATAAATTATTTTTAATATTATTATTATTTTTTATTATTTATTTATTTTTGCAATCTGTTTTCATAACAATAAGCAAATTGCTTAAATTTTAATATCATGAATTATTTTCTGTTGAATTTACGGACAGCTCAAGTAGCTTAGAGCTTAGCTAATACTAATTCTATTTAAAGTCTAATTATATTTAAGAATTATATTTATATTTTTGCAAAAATTATTTATTAAGATTTTTTTTTTTAATTTTTTAAATATTTTTCTGTGCAATATTAATATTTTGTTCAATATAATTTCTATCGAGATATTGTACACTTGTGCCCTGATTTTTTCCCATCCCCAAATCACTTTAAAAATTAACTTTCAATAATCTCTCAATCAGCTGCCGTCTTTAGCTTTGTGTCTCTTTCTCTAACATATTAATTATATTCAAATTATTTATGAATATAAACAAAGTAATTTCTATTACTAAAACAGTTCTTCTTCATCATCATCAGTTCTGCATCAAGATGTTACCAAAATAATTTGAACTGTAGACATTAGCAGCGATCAACGGCGGGCAGCAGGCAGCAGGCAGCAGGCTCAGCTCGCTGAGCTTCGCTACTCTCTGCTGCTTGTGCCATGCCCCACACAGAGAGCTGTAGATGTGTGTTGGCTGTTGGGCTCAAGTTTTCAACAACAAGCTATAAGCCAATAAAGAAGAAACAAGACCAAACGGCAAGGATGGAGCAACAACAACAACAACAACAAAAAGAAAGCGCAGGCAAAAGAATACCTTAATTACGGTTAATGGAGCGTTCGAAAACCCGCTCCTTACTATCTCACTCACTGAGTGTGCCTGTGTGTGTGTGTGTGTATGCGAAAGCCACAAAATAACTTAATCACATTTCAGGGACCACAAAAATTTGCGGGCCATGTTCGTAATTTTGTATATAAATGAGAGGCCACCTAATGAGCCTGATTAACCATAGACCGTCGCAGGCAGAGACACAGAGAGAGAGAGCGAGAGCGAGTGAGATAGAGCTTAAAGAAGAGAGAGATGGGTAGCTGCATAACGCGGGCGGTCGACAATTTAGCGGTGTTTCATTTAACTGCTTTCGTGCCACAGATCGCGTCGAATGGGACGCGTCCTTTTGACCTCGACCAGCGCGAGAGACAGAGAGAGAGACTCGATTTAGCCTTTTTTAAAGTTTTTTTTTTAGCTTTTTTATGATGCGAGACGAAGATGCTTTTAATTTGCGTACGATGTGTCAATGATGTTGGAGGACCATGTCGTCGCGTGTGGCTTTCATTGTTGTTCTTGTTGCTGTTGATGTTGCTGTTGTTGTTGGTAATAAAAATCAGCTTTGCTTTAAATGCCATAAACAAAACGCCTGGAACATTTTCGCTGACAGATGTCTTCATTGAAAATTATGCAGGCAGTCTGAGGTCGGGCTCCGATATCGCAGGCCCAGACTCCGGGCCGACTCAGGCTCTGGAGGCTCTGGTTGTGGCTCTGGCTGTGGCTCAGGCGTCAGGTGGCATCAACCGTGAGAAAGTTTGCAGCTCGCTCAGCTTGATATGATGTTCGTTTATTTTGGTTTCTTTCTCAACTTTTAAGCTGTACTTGTTAATGTTGCCTCGTCGCTTGTTTATAGCTCTCGACTTCAGCTAAGCATGGACACAGCAATCGAGCCGAAGCATTAAGATTGCCCGCAGAAGGCTCTTATTGAGCTAAATAAACAATTTTCAATGTTAATTAGTTGCTAAATGCATGTTTAATGGCCGCAAATTAAAAGCCATTATGATAGGCCAGAAGTTTGCTAGCCAACTGCCCATAGATGGCGCCACTGGAAAGGCTAATAGAAGTAGAAGGATTTACTGATATGAAAAGAGTTATATATGATAAGGTAGAGCATAAAGAGAGAGATAGTGAGAGAGAGAGAATGATATATGTATAATGTTGTAAAGAACAGCCGATAGATGGCGCTAGTGCAAATGTATAAGCTAGACTGCTAAGCTCAACTTTAATCAGCATTATGGGCAGATTTACAATAAAATATAAAAATATAAAAAATATACAAATTATATACAAATGTTGTGGATCTCTAAACTGATTTTCTGGCATTTGTAAATATAGATAAAAATACAAAAATATATATAATTAGGCGATTCTCGTAAGTTGCCTTTACAAATGCTGTTTGATCCCAAATATGTTTAGTTTTTATCTTTATTGTGATACTGTCTGCCCTCAGCCGCCTCTTGTGCTTAGTCATGTTTTGGCTATTTGCGAGGAGCAGCCGAACAGCATAACTTAATCATAACTTTTTGGGTGGCCCCACCAGCAATGGCCAAAACAATGCTGAATTGTTCTCCAGCCACACACACACACAGCGCTTTGATTTCAATCTGAAACTGAGCGAGCGCCTGGTCGAGCATAATAATATTGTATCATTGTATCTCAAGGAGTTGCCGACATCGTGAAGTTTGTGTGATTGTTGGCCTAAGAATTGGCCAGCTCTGGCCCAGCTGCAGCAGCAGCAGCGGCAGCGGCAGCCGAGGCCCATCATCATCTTCATCATCAATGGCAGCTTTGGGCCTACCGTACAACACAAAAAAAAAGAGGCAAAGAGGAACAGCCTCGCCGCAAACTCTTTTTGGGCGTCGTTTTTGGCTTTGGCACGCTGAAAATTTTATGACTTCATTTGCTGACCACCAAGCGAGAGCAGCCCAAAAAAAAAGAAAAAGAAGAAGAGAAGCGGAGAGTAAATAAGCAAAGAGTCGAGAGGATTGCTTTATAATAGGTTGTTCCTCTTGTTCTTCTCGTTGTTGTTGTTGTTGTTGTTGTTGGTCTGGGCATGCAATACTCGGAATTTCATGCAGCGGCAACAATGCTCTCAGCACAAAGGATTCTTTGAATTTTGATCAACATTTCGATTGGGTGGCACACACAGCGCCCTAACTATGTTTCAGTTGTCTAAGCAGCCGCCGCAACAACAACAGAAAGTGGAGCGACAGCCCACCTATAAAGCCAATCAGAAAACTATACTTGAGTGGAAGATCGAGGAGGAGGAAGGAAAGTGGAGTAGATAGAGAAATAGTATTAGATTTGATATAGTTTAGGCTTGAGCACTAAGAGTGTTCTCTATCTATGTTTCTACAGACGATAAGATCTGTTTAGCAAAGATATCCAATCTCTATACCTTGGTAGCCAACAGAAATGATCAATCTATTGATGATTTTATTAAGCAATCCATCTACATACACTCATGAACAAACTGCATATAACATTACCTTTAATTGAATTTCGCTGAGTGCATCTGTCAGATACACATGTAGCTTCCAGTGATCTACCCTTTGATCTGCCCATCGACTTGCATTTTTAGCTATCTATCTACCCTTGGCTATATGTCCTGGATTGATTTTTTCTATATTTTCTATATAAGATATTTGCATCTACTTAGTTGAACTTGATCTTTCCATCAGTGAATTTAGTTATTAGTTTTGCTTCCTTTTTGAGCTTATAATTTTCTGCTCTCATGATTATTCGATCTTATTATCCTCTGATCTTCTCTTCCAAACTTCTCTTTCTGTGCATCAATCAAACACTTTCGTTTCATCTATCGACTTCTATGAGTCATAATTTAGCTAGATACATATTTATCTAACTATCTATCTATTGGTCTGCCTATCCAATCACACAAAAAATAGATTTTAAACAATATTTATTTTGATATCTACTGTCTATACTCATTTGAATACATACATATATGTCTCCATTGTTATCCTTAGATATCTCTCTCTCCCTCTCTCTCGATCTAGCTCTCTGTCTGTCTACTCCAACTAGCATCTCATGGTCTCTGTCCCTTTCTGCTATTTGTCTTCAGCAAACTGCTCCTTTTATAGCTGCTACACGCTGGCATGCTACAACTCTCGCTTTTTCGCAGCTTCCTACCTTTGGCTACCCCTGCCTCCCTTCCCTTCCCTTCCTCTTCCTCCCTCAAATCGCAAACACGTATCGTTATCTGTAATTTATGCACTTGTACTTTGAATCACTTAGTTGATCTCGTTTCTCTTGTGTTGTTTTTTTATATCCTGCTGTAGCTCCTGTGCCACTGACAGCGACTGCTCTTTGTTGAACACACAGAGAGAGAGAGAGAGGGAGAGGGAGAGCCCGAGGTAGAGATAGAGACGACAATAAGGCGCTGCGATTTCGATCTTATCAACAATGCGCAACGATCAGCGGCAACCGCAGCAACAAGAGCAACAAAACTTGGGACACACACGCAGCAGCAGCAGCAGCAGCAAAGGGTAGATCGGGTGGATAGCTGGCTGGGAGCAGAGAGAGCGAGAGAGAGAGAGAGAGACTGGGGCTGGGTGCGTGCGTAGAACAGCTTCATAAATGTAAATTAGAGCTCGTTTAGCATTGACTATGGGCTCGTAAATAAATGCCAAATGACATCATTATCAACGTGCAACAGTTGCTGCCAACGGGCAACAGTTGCTGCTCCCGTTTTCTGTTCTTTTTTGTTTGTCTCCTTTGCCTCGTTATCGTTTTTATGCTGGCTTTGATGTTGTCGATGGTAGCGCTGATAGCAGCAAGAGAGAGAGAGAGAGAGAGAGGGAGAGAGAGAGGGAGAGGGAGAGACAGTAACTCTGGCTTATCAGTGAATGGCGATCGTATGAAGCTGTTGATAATGACTTGTAAGTACAAAATGCCTTGTCAGCGGATGTTTCTCGATTTAGTTGTTGTTGTTGCAGCAACAGCAGCAACAGCAACATAAGCAGCAGCAGCAGCAGCAGCAACTGTTGCTGAGTTTATGCCTGCGCATCACTTCAATTAATTTGGCTGGCTTAATTTGCGTTTTGTTGCCTGTCTCGACGTCTTTTGCCTTTTACAAGCAAATCGTGCTCCTCGGCGTCCGTTTGTCTATGCCAGCTTCATTATTTTCCATTTCCATTTTGCAGCTCGACTGTTGCTGTTGAAACTTGTAACGCCGCAACAGCAACATCATGAAAAATACATTTTCAATTCAACAACGATGCTGAGGAGGATGAACAACAACAACAACAACAACAACAACAACGACAAGCTCTCCAAAACACTGCAGACTGGCAGACGCGTTCGCAGTCGCAGCTCACTTAAAATTCTTGTGACTTGTATCGGGCTGGGCATCGGCAGGCGAGGGCAGTCGAGGGCAGGCGAGGGCAGGCGAGGGCAGGCCAAGGCAGACGCGGACACTGTTGCACTTACAGCGATTGCCGCAAAACTTTTGTCAAGTATTGTAAAATTGTTTTGGCAGGCCACAGGCGGCAGGCGGCGCTACGAGCATAAAAACAAAAGACGCTGATGAGTCTTAAGGCTCCGGCCAGCAAAGAGGTTTGTCCTCGCGTCTCCAAAAAGAATTATCCAACAGCGAGCGACACTGTCCAGCCGAGTTGACAGAGAGTTGAATAGAGTTGAAATTTATATTTTATGCGATTTATTGCACGAGACATGATGTAGACCTTGAGAGATGTCTACATTTTACTGTACATATATTTGATTTATGTGATTAAGAAATTGATGTTTTGATCAGCCTAGCCTATTTAAATTAAATATTTTATGTTAAACATATTTTTATATTTTATATTTATATTAAATTAATTATTATATTAAAATTTGTTATATATATTTTTATAAAAAAAATTATTTATATTTATTTTATATTAATATTAAATTATTTCTTATATTCAAAATATATTTTTTTGTATTTATTTTATCTTATTTAAATATAAATATTATACATATATTTTAATATTTTTAAAATATTTTTATTAAATTTAAATTTTTATATTATCAAAAAATTATATATTAGTTTTTTATTAATTTTAAATTAATTCTTATGTTCAAAATATTTACTTATATTTATTTAATATTTTATTTAAATATAAATATTATATATATTTTTTAATATTTATAAAAATTATTTTTATTAAATTTAAATTTTTATTTAATAAAAAAATTATACATTTTATTTTTTTTATTAATATTACATAAATTCTCATATTCAAAATATTTATTTATATTTATATTTGAAATATATTTATAATTATTTTATATTTTATTTAAATATAAATATTTTATATATATTTTAATATTTTTATATTTCTATCAAATTTATTTATATATTTAAAATATATTTATATTTATTTATATTTTATTTTTATTTATATATGTATTAATTATATTTTATATTTATATTTAAGATATATTCTAGCTTTTTCGGAATTTTTCCGATAACTCTTTCTCTTTGACTTTTGCTCTGAGCGCCACTTTCTCGAAATATACTTGAAGAGGGATACATTAATTTAGGATTACTTATTGATGGCTTGCTCTATGACTCACACTTGCTTTCTGTTTGGAAGTTTGGCTGGTCAGTTCGACTTGGCTTATCTCATTCACAAGTCCCAGTCACAATTAAACATAAATTATTAACACACTAAAAAATTAAAAAAAAATTCATTTTAATTTAATTTATGTATTTTCTCTTGCAGTTTTGTATTTTTCTATAATTTTTTCGTTTCTTTATGTCTTCTTCAGGCTCTTTCTTTTTGTCTATCAAGCTATGATATTCCATCTCAAAAATGGTTTAACAACAACTTCGACAGGAAAGAAACTTTTCCATGAAGGCAAAGCTTTTGGCTGCGCTAAAAAATCTACCGAAAGCTGCTTGAAAACTACTACTCAGAGGCAAAAATCTACTAGCCTAAGTAAATTTTCTTGTTCTCTTACTCTCTCTCTGTCTCATGCTCTTCCTCTGCCTGCCTTCTTTTCGATATTGTCAACATATATGTATATGAAGCTCAGCCTTATTTTCAAGCTTAGCTCATGCTGTCCAGTGTAATCGAAGTTCAAGTTAATGGCTTTGACTTGGCCCCATGCTCAACATGGTCAAGAGTCACAATCCAACTCCAACTCCGACTCCAACTGCAATTCGAACTCAAAGTCAAAGTCAAAGTCAAAGTCGCAGTCGAAGTTTTTGTGCGTGTTTTTTCCTGGAAAAACGTCGCCCACATAATTTTCAATTTTGAGTTAGTGACGGACTGACCGGATGTTGGCGATTGCCGTGCAGTGGCTTCTAATTGTTCAGCCTGGCAGCGGGGGCAGGCGCCGGGGTCAAAGTGCACTCGAGCGAGGCAGCAGCGACGGCAGCAGCTGTTGCAGCAACAAATAATTTTCAAGGCAATTAGTGAAAATGTTTCAATTTACAAAACATCCAAATGATAAGCGGGAAATTAGTAAATAAAGACATCAAAGCGCGCATCAGGTGGAGGCCAAATTATACGAAACTAGAAACGAGCCCGAAAAGAAAAGCCGGCGCTAATGGCGCTAGAGGGTGAGAGACAGAGAGGGGGGAGAGAGAGTGAGGGCTGGGGGAATGCATACGACGACTGCATACAACAGGTGATTAATTATAAACACTGACAAAACATAAAAATACAATTTTTATACACAAACAGAGGAGACGAAGGCGAAGGCGAAGGGGAGCCAAAGGCGGTTAACAAATTGGTTAGAACATTTTTATGAGAGCAAAGGCAATCCACACAGAGAATGACCTTTCTCTCTCTCTCTCTTCTTGGGTGTGTGTGTGTGTGTGTGTGTGTGCCCATTAATCGCGGGTTAATTGCCTCACAAAGCGGTTAGCTAATTGCCCATAGGCAAAAAGGTTGAACAGGTAAGAGAAACGTATATCAATAGAGCGAGAGAGAGAGAGAGAGAGAGAGCGAGAGGGAGAGAGTGACTGCGTGAGTGAGCGGGGGCGTGGCTAATTCATAAGGGGCGACATTTGAACAGACAGCGTGTGGGGGCGTGTCTCGAGCAGATCTCTTCAAATATTTCGTGTGAGTGAGAAAGTTGCTGGCGTTTGATCTAGAAAGAAACTGAGCCGAAGTTCAAATCGAATTTCTATACGAAATTTATGCGCTTTAAGGGAATATAAAATAATATAAAATTCTATAAAAAATGTTAACATGTCAACGAGGGTGGCCGTAAGACTGGGCAGTCCTGGGAGCTATGGAAAAAGAAAATAAGTAAATGAAGTCGAGTTGGGAGTGAGCAGCTATGAGATGCTCTGTTAAGAGCTCGAAGTGATCGACTGGGGCTGCCCGCTTGGGTGTGATCGACCAGGAAATACGCTGCTAACGGAGTAGTGTTACTTTAATTTTTTTTATTTTTATTTATTTAAGTGTAGAACCTTAAGAACACATCTTTATATATGATATAAGGGCCAAAACTCAGTCGCATTATGCGAAATCAAAAGTCTATGGTTTACTGCATTCCCATCGTTTTGGTAAAGCCTTGCCGTTTAAGTCGTCTTAGGGGTCTGGCTAAGACCTCTCGAGAGTAGGCTTCAGTGTCGTTGCAGTCTATCCGAGTATCTGCTAGTATGTCAACCGAACTGCTCTTCTACAGTAGGCAGCTTGAGGTCTCCATTGAGTGTTGAGCCGCGTATATACCAGGGAGAGATGGTTGTCTGTTGTAGTACTCGGTACCGTTTGGCAGCAATCCCCCAGATTTGCACTCCATAGAGCCATATCGGTGGGAGTTACTTTCTATTAAAACTAATTCTGCATCTGCTTCAATTGACATCTTCGCATGCAGTGAGAGCTGTGCACATGACACATGACATATACTACATACTCCAGTTTATGTAGATCTGGAAATATATGCAATTATTTGAATGAAATAAGTAATATAACTAATACAAACTTTTGTAATATGATAGATATTAATCTGAATGGGGTCTCCGCATCTAGAGTAATTTCGCAGTCCGGGAATACCTTAATCCATAGTAAAGTATATAGAAGTTGCCTTTAAAGGTTGAGGTCAATTGCGAGAGTCTCTAGGTTTGCATGGGTCGCTCTATCTTCAACGAATGAAAAGCCAGAAGCATTGCGAGCTATTCTCAATTACTAAACGCATTTTCGATCGTATTTATCTTATCCTATTTCAATATTTCGCTATCAATAACAACAATTTGCAGATAACAAGCAGTCGCTGCTTGAAATTTCCATTTGAAATACATATTTATTTTATTTTATTTTATTTTATATATTTTTTTTAACTTTTATGTTTTATAAACTATATAGTTAGTAATAATGAGCACCTTCGGCTCACTTAACTCTGTTCCAGCTGTCTCTATAACTCTCTCAGAACACAATTTGAAGACTATTAAAACTTAACTAATTATGTCTTCAAGTTAAACAAAGCTGAACTACTTTAGCAGACTTTGAGCTGCACTACAAAAGCTGAGCTACTCTGTCAATCAGTTCAAGTGTAACCCAATTACAAACTCTTAACTTAATGTGCGTGTGTGTGTGTGTGTGTCTGAGATAAGTGCATGTAAGTTCAACATTATTATGCACGAAAATGAAACGAACAAGAAATCGAGGCAACAAAAATTACCTATGGAGGCAGCGAGCGAGCGAGGATGAAGCTGGAAGGCAGCCACAGCCACAACCAGAGCCACAGCCAGGTACACCAGGTACTCCATCTGTCTGTGTGTGTGTGTGTGTCTCAGGCCTGCACATGTGGCATAAATGCGAATGAATCTTCTAGCGTTGACGACGGCAGACAAAGCGGTGCGTGCAATCGCAGCCAGAACAGCGTCAGCTCTTGGCCCGAGCCCAACTCGACAGCAACAGAGACGGAGGAGAGCGGCTGGCAGAGATGCTGTCCGAACGGAGATGGTGGCTGGGACCACGCGGCATAAATTGCGCATAAAACATGGAAAATGAAGCGATAAACTTGAGATACGCGATCGTAAAGCAAAGCAACTTCGTCGTCATCGTCGTTGCGGGTTTTATATGCAGTCCCAGGCCCCAGGCACAGTGGGCCAAACAGTGCGAGAGATTGACGAAAATTCACAATTAAATAATGCAAATTTTATGCATTTATTGTAGTAAAATTCAAAAATATTTAAAAATTGTTATGCAATTTTTTAATTAAATTTATAAAACTAAATTTTTTTATTTGAAGTACTAAGTTATTTATATCTATATTTTATTATTAATTTTTTTTTAATATTTTGAAAACTTAAACTTAACTTAAGCTTAATGTTAAAAATGTTATTATTTTTTAAAATATTTTTTATTTTATTAAGAGTAAATTTTTATGTCTTTCTCAGACAACTTTATATATATATATTAAAAAAATATATATATATTTATTTATGGGCTAATAACTTACTGCAGAACTTCAGCATGCCATAATTTATTCACTTTATTTTTTTAATTTTTTTTTAAAGAATTTATCTAAATTTTATTTATTTTTTTTTTTTTAATAATTTAATTTATTTGCTGCTTTCTTGTCAGAGACTCTATAACGCATTTATCATTTTATTTTCCTTTAACTCATTTTGAGCAGGTAGCTATCTAAATTGTTCGACAAATTTGCAATATTTTGCACCTCAAAGTATGCAATATAAAACGGATAAAACTTCTTAGCTCTATGAAATGTAGATATGTTTAAAAATATATATGGATATAGTTTTATTTTAAATTATTTTCAAAAACAATATTAAATTGTTCTGTTTCTTCATATTGTCATATAATTTTTTTTGCTTGTTATTTGCTGTGCTCCGGCCCACTGTGCCTGCTCGGCCGCCGCTGTTGGGGAGTTGCCGGGGCTGCATTGGTCAGTCGAACGATGTCCGTGTATTTGTTTATGTTTGATGAAGCTGTTTTCGGGGAGCGGCAGCTGTTGCTCTTGCAGCAGCAACTGTTGTTGGTGGCCATTAGGCGCGGCCTGTGGAAAGCCTGCGGCAGCAACAACAACAGCAACTGCGACTCCGACTGCGACTGCGGCAGGATAATGACAACCCAAAGCCGAGAGCTGGAAGATCTGCTGTTGATCCAGCTCGAGCACAGTTATGTGGCATTCGCTGCATTTCTGTGTTGCATTTTAATGATGCGAGCTTTCGCTTGCGATGGGCGTGGCCAGGCCAGGCTGATGCGTCACGCAACGCGCGCTGCGGCCATGTGTGTTCTGCTGCGCCTTCTGCTTCTTCTTCTTCTTCTTTCATCTTCTTTTTCGTTTGTTTTCTTTTTTTTATGATTTCAGGAAATGGCCAAAAGCCATGAAGCATCATCTTTTCAATTTATATATATAGAAGATATATATTTGTTGTTGCTAACAAGGCCAACAGGCAGCAGCCGCCGCAGCTTCTTCCAGCTCCTGCTGGCAGCTCTTTGAGCCTTCGGTCGGCAAATATTTGGCCTGCTTTAGTTTTTCATTTCTCCGTTTCGGCTCGTTTGGACGACTCTGTTATTATTTGGTTGATTAATTAACATGCCACGGCGGACCACCAAAGGTGGCAACAGGCCAAACAGCAGCAGAGCCACCAGCTAACTAACTACTAAATGCTGACAAGGATAACACACAAAAGTCAACAACAACAACGATGACAACGACAACAACAACGACGACAAACAGCAGCAACAGCAAACAAAATGTGAGTGATTCAGCGATCAGAGATGTCTCAGCGGCACAGTTTGACAGTCACTCAAAACAGTTTGAGTAACACTCGCTTTTAGCATATTGATCGCACGTTTATATAGTTAGTTTACATATTTTATAATTGTTTTTTTTTATAAATTTTTTTTTAATTTAATTTTTGTAATAAGGAATATTTTAGCATATTTTCTAACTTACGAATATCCATTTATAGATTTTCGTTAGGGCATGAAATTTCAGGACTTAACACTTAAAACAAAACCTTTATACCCTGTTTTTTTTTTTCATTTTCTATGGGTTCAGGGTATAATTAAGCTACGAAATATTTAATATAATTAAGCTACGAAATATTTAATATTTAATATTTTTTTTTTATTAATTTTGGTTTTTCAGTTTCAGCGCAACAACTTGCTGAAGGTACACAGCCTATAGATTTTTTTCAATGCTTGAAATTTACAATTCATCTTCAAATTTTTTTTCCTTTCATGTTTGGTCCACAAATTGATGTTGGGATATATAAAAAAAAATAAAATAAATTTGTTTGTGTATATCTTGAATTCCTAAAACTTTCTCATTCACATGAAACTTGAATGCTTAAAGATTTATGTACCTATATCATTCATGATGAAAATAATAAGTACAGCAAAATAAAGCAGGCTCTTGTCAATGAATTGTGACTACTATAAATTTGTAGGAAATATACAATTTTTTTTTGGCTTGCTTCACATTGCCAGAAGGCGTTCTTTAAGTTTTTTTTTTTATGACAGAATATACAAAATTAATTTGGTTTACTTATTAATTTGATTATAGTTGTATGTATAATTTTATTTAGGATTTTAATTTCCGATAATTGACAGAAGTTTATCAGCTCAATATAAATATGCCACAGTTTCAGATCAAAATTTGACTTAATTAAAATTCAAATATTTTTCAACGCCGAAAAAAGCAACAGAATATTATTTATACAATTATAAATAAATAATATATATTTCTCAAGTCATTTAATTTACAATCTCAAATTTGTTTAAAATAGCCCAAATTTGGTGTTTGCCATTTAGCAAATTATTATTTCGCCAATTTTATTTCTAATAAAATTATAAAAAAATTCTAAAAAATTACTTAAGTTAGAATTATGGCTATAATTTATAATTATGGGTTATTATTAATTAATTTATTGGCAAATGGCTAAATTTATGAGTATAATTTATTATTATTATAGTATTTTATTTATTATTTAGTGAAACTAAATTTTTCGGCTTTATCCCATAACACTAGTTGATATC
This sequence comes from Drosophila repleta, assembly GCA_018903745.1. Classification (NCBI taxonomy): domain Eukaryota; kingdom Metazoa; phylum Arthropoda; class Insecta; order Diptera; family Drosophilidae; genus Drosophila; species Drosophila repleta. The sequence goes on from JAEIGN010000396.1 coordinate 12,285,415, forward strand.
ATATGCATATGTAAATTTTATTATTATACAAGTATTATAATATATTATTTTTATTAACTTCTCTATAAACTCTCTCTCTCTCTCTCTCTCTCTCTTCACATTGTGTTCCCTTGCAGTTCGAGAGTCCAAAATCGAACTCAAAAGTTTGAGCCGCAGAGCTGAAAGGTTTATGGCTGCTGCACTGGCAGCCAAACTTGGACTCCATTCATGCGCCTCTCACTCCACTCACATAAGAATGTGTGTGTGAGTGTGTGTGAGTGTGTGTGCATCCACTTCATTTTGTAGTCTTTGTGTGGCGTTTGCTGTTCTTCTGCTGGACGTCTGACTGGCTGTGCTTTTTGTGGCTCTTGTTGTTGGGGGCTCGCTGACGAGGCTCTTCGAATTTTGGAATTTGTTCAGCCTTGTTAAGAGTTGTTAAGATTATGATATATGTACGTACATATGTAAGACTATATATATATCTGAGAGTGTGTGTGTTGGCTGAAGACGACGACAGGCGGCGGCCATTATGTTTCGCAGCAGGAATGTGGGAATCGTTTGGCTCTGACCATTTTTCAGCTACCTTCGCGCTGAGCAGCTTCAACAATATTTACACACACACACACACACACATCTATATAGAGGGCTATATATACAGTGGCCACATAATCGATTCATGGCTGCTACGAGTAGCATTTCTTCTTTCATGTTGCGTTGTTAGTTTCTGTTCTTTTTTTTCAGTTTTTTTTTTTTGCTTCATACGATTTTATGATTTGTTTGAGCGCATCTTTTTGGACCACCCGTGAAATCAGTTTTTTCTCTCTTCTTCTTCTTCTTTTTGGGATTTGGGGCCGTTGCTTTTGTTAAATTGCTCTTGTTTATGTTAACATTTAAATTGTGGCCACGGGTAGCCAGCAGCCGCAGTAACCCAAAACCCAACCCAGATCAGCTCTCGGCTCGGCTTGGCTTGGCTCAGCCCAACCAAAACCAATATTTAAACGTAGCGCTCCATGAATTATCATCGCCATCAACCACATCGTCATCAGCATCATCATTAGCATCATCTTGCTGATCATCATATTCTTTTTTTTTTTTGGGCCGCTTTCAACATGGCCATCAATTCTGATTTACGTAAAGTGTTAATTAGCCAACTGATATATGTATATATATACATGCATATATATAAACATATATATTTATATTCCCAGCAATATTTTCTGCTGCTTCTTCTTCTTCTTGTTCAGTTCTGCTCTAAACTGAACAAGATTCAAATTAACTAATTGATTGACGTTCCGCCTGCTCAACTAAATGTGATAAGGTCTATAAATAGCAGCAGACTTCAGCATGAATCGGCATTTACTATATGTTTTTAGCTTTATCTCTTCTTTTTTTTGTAGGATTTTTCGAATTGCCATAAATAAACTTTGCGGTTTCTATACACAGATCTCTGTTGCAGTCGAAGTTCCGTTAAAAAACATTGGGTTTTTATGGAATCCGAAACTTCATAAATTTAAATTGTTCATAAAAAGATTTATCGATATATTCTATCGATAAATTTTGAAGGGGGTCAGATTTATTTCATTGTGCAGCAATAGCAAAAAGTTAGCCAGAAATTTATATATTTTTAAACTATACTTGGATGATCAACAGATATATTGCCTGATGATGCGCTTGGTTAGCCTTTGGTTCTTAAGCTTTGGACGTTTCAGTTGTTGAGCTTATAACTTGCCACGCCCCAAATCTTTCAACTATATTATATGATGTATGTAATGTTAATGTATTTCATGTCTCGCATGTCCGTAATGGCCGTATTAATTTCTTTATAATTCCAAATTGTATAAAATAAATTAAAAAAAAAACAAAATATTTTAAATTAATAAATATAAATAAAAAAATGTTTGTTATTATGTACAATAAAAAACAAATTTATTTTGAGATTTATATAAAACATAAAAAAAAATAAAAAATTTGTTGTTAGTTTTAAATTTTTTTTTTATAATATTTAAAAAATAAATAAATATGAAAAAAAGATATTTATTTATTTTTTAAATATTATATTTTTATTTTTATAAATTTGTTTTTTATTGTACATCATTTTTATTTATTAAATTATAAAGTCTTAATATTTTTATTTTAATATTTTACTTATATTTATATTATAGAGGAGAACAAATCATGTTACCTAAATAATATATTTAGAATAATATATGTAAAATAACATTTTCAAGAAAATTTCTAAATAAAATTCCTAATAAAATATAATTAGTATTTAATAAATTTCTTTATATACTAATTAATATATATTGACAAACAAAAAACTTCAATATATTAAATATTAGTGAAATTTTCAAAATATATAAAATTTGAGACAGAATTTTAAAAAACATAAACTTCAGATACAAAGCTTTAACACATAATATTAAAGAATACATATTTATATGTGATATATATAATATATACATTTATTATATATTTTACACATAAATATTTAATATTTAATGAGCCTGCATATAAAATTTAGAAAAAATGAATATTTTTATAATTTTGTTAAACAAATTTTAGCCAACTCGTGGCGAATTAGTATCCACTTATAGTATTTAGTCTACATATATAGCTATATATACCATATATGCTTAAGAGTAATACTATCTTAGCTTCCCTGCTCATCCTGCTCCTCGAGTTGCTCTGCCGTTGGAAATAGTTTAGGAGGCACTGTCGCTGTCGCTGCCATCGGCCCATTCATAGTTCGAGCGGCGGTGTTAATTGCTGAGGGCTCAGTGCCCGGAGTGCCGCGCATAGCATTGTTGTCGCCCCATAATTGTTGTCGTCAGCCGTCGCTGACTGCCGACTGCTGACTGCTGTCTGTCAGCTGTCCATCAAAGCGTTGCCAAGTTGGTGTTAATGGGCGCCTAGAATGCAATTGCTTCCCAGATCCCTCCTCACTCCGCACTCCCTCTCCCTCTCGCTCTGTGTCCAGCATCTGTCGGAGCTTGTCGAACACGCTGTGCTACGCATGTTTTTGCTTGTTGTCCTTCGGGGATTACGCGTCAAGTCTCGAGTAATTGCTCACGTTCACCTTGCCTCCGTTTCAGCTTCTGTTTCGGTTTACTTTTTGCCTTGCGTTTCATTTATTTTTGGATATGCTTAAACTATATTGTATATTATATATATATGTGTATAAGAAAAAGCCACGCACAGCGATAGATTGGAGTGGTCTTGGGCTCAGCAGCAGGAAAAGCTGGGGAGTCGCTCCTAACTCGCGGCGGGCGCTTGTATCTCGTTGCCCAGCGCGGAGAGCTCCTTGAGGAACTGGCGCGCATTGGTCAGCGTGGAGGCGCCGTAGATGATGCGCCTGTGGACGTTGGACGTCTGCTTCTGCTTGATGAAGTCCACCAGATTCTGGTACTCGATGTAGTTGCCGCCGCCGACCATGAAGACGACTGCGTCCTGGAATGGTGCGCGGTTCTTGGGCAGCACGTCGCCGCCTTTCAACAGCTTCGGGTCCAGGTAGAGATAGTCGTCCGTCTCGGCGTTGCTGCGGCACTCCATCACCTGCTCCGTGATCTTGGTCACGGGTAGGTTCTGAAAGGGAACAGACATTACTATAGTTCTCTATCCAATCTCTCTCTCTCAGCTATATTTACATGTCGCTTGACCACCAGATTCTTGACGCCCTCCATGACGAAGGAGCTGCCCTGGGAGACGAGCTTGGTGAACATGGAGACGGTGCGCGTGCCGCCGCCCTCGTACTGCGTGGCCTGGCTGATGCTGGGCGAGCGGTTCATGATGGCCTTCCAGCGCTGCACGTACGCCAGGGCAGTCAGGTCACAGCCAGCCGCCTGGAGGGCCTCGCGCAGCCGCTCCGCCTCGGGCAGCTGCTGGGCGCATATGTAGTAGATGATGTAGAGCCGCAGCTTGTCCTCCGGCTGGCCGAAGTCGGCGTCGCGCAGCAGCTCGAGCAGCGGCTTGTCCAGCGTCTGCTTCGACATGATCTTCTCCTCGATCTCGAAGTAGGAGTCCAACCGACGCGCCTTTATGTAGTTCAGTATGCCCGTCGCGATCTTCGTGTGCATGTCGATCAGCCGCTTCTTCTCCATCAGCTGCGGCAGCGAGTTGACGGCGCTCGTCAACAAGGCAGTCGTGTCGTTGACCAGGGAGAAGGCGATCTCCGACTCGCCCTCGATGCCCATGGAGGTCTTGAGGCGCTTAATCTCCTCCTCGGAGTTGCGATACGACTCCAGCTCCTCCTGTATCGCCTCGGCCACAGTGGGAAACGGGCTGCCCTTGTGCGTGACCCAGAAGCGATCGTTGCGATCCAAATCGCAGGCCTTGGGCTTCTTGCGAGCGCCTGAAAGGGAATGAGGATTAGGATAAACCCACTTAGGGGATTGACTGACTACACTTGCCCGCACTGGCGGCCGCTTCGTCCTCCACGTAGACCAGGTTCAGGCCCAGGTCGAGGACGTCGTGCACCAGCGCCTGGTAGGACCAGGTGTGGTGCAGCGGCGTGGCCAGATCCATGTTCCTGTCGAGCAGCAGCAGCACGGGCCGTTGGAAGCTGAAGACGCCGCCGCCGGCCTGCGTGGCGTCCATGTGAAAGAGATTGGCGCGCGCATCCCAGAGGTTCTCGCGCAGCTTTTTCTCCAGCTTGCGGGCGACCATCTCGGCCGCGCTGTTCCGCGGGCATCGGATGATCGGGACGTTGCCCAGCGTAACGAAGAGCGCGAAGAGCGAGTCCACGATAGAGTCCATCAGGGCCTCCATCTCCTCGTCGCGTGTGTTGGCCCGGTTGATGGCGTAGTAGGAGAGCTGCTCGCTCTGCTGGTGCTTCAGTATGAAGAAGTCGTCCTCCAGACTGATGAAGTTCACGTACTGATCGTACACCCGATGGATGTTGGCCACGCAGCCGGCGTGCAGCGCGGCCGCGGCCAGGTTCTCGATCTTGCTGCGCGTGATGGGCGCCAGGAAGTTGAGATGGTAAATGTCGTAGAGGCCGTTGGAGAAGTCCTGCTGGATCCTGTCGAGATTCTCGTCCGTCGGCAGGCAGAAGTACACGGCGGGCACATCGGGTATGGAGTCGCGATCCGAGTGGAGTTGCCTACAAGTGGAAAAGATGAGTCATCTATAGAACTCTCGACCCCTGACCCCTGAATCCCTCCGCTTACTCACACATGCAAAGTCACGCCAAGTTCGCGCAGCTCCTTGATGGATATGATGGGGGAGATGATGTCCTGGCCGACGCGGTCGTAGATGAGTATCTTCCACACGGGCTCCGCGGCCAGAGCCTTCGGCTGCTGCGAGTTCAAATTAAGCATTTGCTTAATTGCATCTGGAAAAGCGAACGGGGAAAAGTGAAAAACTCTCTCTTCGCTGCTCTCTTTGCGGCTCGAGTAACGTACTTATTTGGCGCTCTCGCAGGGTCAGCATGTTGTGTGTGTCTCGAAATCTAAATGCCCACGTACAAAATAAAATTTAATTAAGTAAATTATGTTAAAATAACATAATTTACAAAATACAACACGTCACAAGCGCTTCGAACGCGTTTTGGTCTAATTTAGTATGTTTCATTGAAAACAGCTGTTCGCTGGGAAATTGTGGCGGGCGCACAATAAATATTCAAAGCAACGCTGGGCACTTGTTTCAAAACAGCTGTTGCTGTCAATTATGTGAATAGCCGCGATTAGTTATTGCATTATAGTTCAAATCAACCCATATAGTAATATATCATTTAAAAATCAAGAAACCACCAATTAAATTGCACAAGTTTTCAAATAATTTCGTTCGCGCTCTGTTAGAACTCTGATTTTAACAGAGCTGTTAACTAGTTCGCTCACATTCGGAACTACTCTCATACTATGTTATTGTCGGCTGGGCTGTTGTTATTTTGCGTCGAACTTTCGAAGTGAGCGGACGTGCGTCGCTGGCGTCGGAAAAAAATAAATAATTCGTCACGTATTTTGCTCGAACGCAAATAAAAATCAAAGTGAATCGACTGTGTGACTGTGCGTAGTAGTATTTTGTGTTTGCCGCAATGATTTTAGTGTCGAAAAAACCAAGAATTCGGCAAGCGAAAACTTCGAAATGGCATATGGTGCATCGCAACGTGCTCAACAATTGCCGCGTAGCGGGCCGCCGACGCTGCGGCAGGCGTTCAGTCGGTTGTTATCATTTCTTCAGGCACAGTCGCGGTTTCCTCTGGTTGCTGCTGTGCAATTTGTTGCTCGGGCAGAATAACAGTGACGGCCAGCTGCTGATTAATGTGCAGAATCAGGTATGATGTGCTCTTCAGTTTCCCAATTATCTCATTTAATTTGTTTAAATGCAATGTGAATGTCAAAAATGGCGCTGAGTGCGCCGACTGCGCTGCTGGCGTTGCTGCTGTTTTTCGAACATTCCACTTCGAAATTGAGCGCGTCAAAACAAGCGCGAGAGAGAGAGAGCACGCTGGCAAACATTTGTTGTTATTCCATCAGCTGCGAGCTGTGTGCGCTTTGGTTCGTATTTATGAACTAATTTAAAACTGTTAATTGATGGCATTCGATGCTCCTCCCACCCATTAGCTGCCCTTGAACTTATTTCCGTCTCCCTCTTCCTTCTGCTTTAAATATGGCTGTCATTAGTGCAAGTCACTTTGACAGTTTTCGCTTTTCATTTTCGTTTATTTTCACGGCGTTTGTGTTTGCACGTGGCTTACATGGCATCATAATATTGACATTTGCTTTAGCTTTTCTATAAATTTTATATTACCTTTGCCAAAAACTCGCGCGTACAACAAAGCACGTGTGTGTGTGAAAGAGAGCGCACTCTTGTGCTTTATTTGTTGTTGTTGTTTATATGTGACATCCTTTAACATTGCTGGCTGCTGCTGCTGCTGCTGTTGTGTTTTTGTTGTTGCTGTCCCTGGCCCCAAAATGTCCGACTCTGTCGACGTCGCTGCTGACGTCGCTGTTACAGCTACTGCTCTCAGCGTGAGCTTTGTTTACATTCGCTTTGTTCAAACTCACAAAGGCAATGCATACACAAACAGACCACATTACACACACACGCACACCCGCTCACAATATCTCACATGTGAGCCTGTGTTTGTGTGCCCGTGCAGACCCAGCTGAACTTTTCGGCATTCCCAATTTGAATGTTATTTGCATTACTTTCGAAGTGCAAAAGTCAGACATAGTTGACTGGGAATGAAAGATAGTTTCTCTTTAGACATGGGCTATAAATAAATTAATATTATTTAATGTAAGGCTAATATATAGTAATTAAAAATGACAACGTTTCGAATTTATTAGCTGAAAGCACTTTAATTGCAAATTTAGCAAATTCGCTTTGAAGTCTGACAGATTAATGAAATGATTCTTCAGGTATTGAAAATGTATTTAATTTCATTATAAATTTATAAGTAAGAAAAAACTCCAAAATAACAAAATATAATTTTTTTTTAGCAATGTAGAAAGTCGTAAAAGCATTACAAATTTTATTATGAATATTAAATAATCAAAATATTAAAAATAAATTTTAAAAAAAATATTAAAAATGATAAACAAAAATATTTAAAATAAAAAAATTAAAATAATAAAAGTATTTAAAATAATAAAAAAAATAATAAAAAAAAATATATTTTTATAAAAATGTTAAAAAAATAAATATGTAAAAATAAAAGTAAATATTCAAAAATCAAAATAAAAATTATGTATAAATAACTTTTGCGTCAAAACCAACAGTTAATTATTAAGAAATTAAAAAATAAATATTAGATCACAAGTGAAACTCAGTTATTTTTCCAATATTTTTTTGTTTAACTTTTTAACATTTGCTAAACATAGAAAAATAGAATTTTGCCCCTATCTTTTTACATTTGTCTAAAAGTTCAGCTGGGGTGCGCGGTTGTAAGGACAATTGTGTCGTGTGAGCATTGTAGTTGTAGTAGTAGTTGTGTAGTACTTGTTGTTGTGCTAGTTGTTGCTGTTGTTGTTGTTTATTCTAGTTGTCATGTTGTTGAACTACATTTGGTGACGAGCAGCGACCGCCTCTAGAGTCGCATTCACAACAATTCCTCATCTCGTTTTGCATTTTCACTATATTTTCTGCTCAACTCTCTTGACTCTAATTTGGTTCAGGGACGCCTCAGATGCTGCTGCTGCTGCCGCTGTTGCTACTTTAGCTTGCAGTTAATTTGACTTCTTGGCTTTCTCACATTCCTTCACTCCCTCTTCCTCTTCCTCTCCCTCGCTCTATTAATATTCTAGTTTCGTGTCCAGAGTCTAGTTAACATTGCCAACGCACTTGTTGCATCCTCTCACTGAATCTCCTTTGCCGTTCGCTATTTGCAGGGTGGCGAAGTGATACAGGAGAGCATTACGTCCAATATTGGCGAGGATTTGATTACCCTGGAGTTTCAGAAGACAGACGGCACTCTCATCACGCAGCTCATCGACTTTCGCAATGTAAGTAACAAAGGGAAAAGAAAATGGAAATGGAAATAGAAATAGACAACAATGAGTTTTCCTATTCGTATTTTGCAGGAGGTTCAAATCCTCAAGGCTTTGGTGCTGGGCGAGGAGGAGCGCGGTCAGAGTCAGTATCAGGTGATGTGCTTCGCCACCAAGTTCAACAAAGGCGACTTCATCTCCTCAGACGCCATGGCCAAGCTGCGTCAGAAGAATCCGCACACGATTCGCACGCCCGAGGAGGACAAAGGTCGCGAGACCTACACGATGAGCAGCTGGGTCCAGCTGAACCGCTCGCTGCCCATCACGCGGCACCTGCAGACGCTGTGCGCCGAGGCCACCGACGCCACCTACGTCCGCGACGTGGACCTCAAAGCGTGGGCCGAACTGCCAGGTGAGCGCGGAAGTCGAGATAATTATTATTTGATTAGCAGAAATGTGAAAAGCAAAGCAAATCTCACTCGCTCGCCCTGCAAATTTTCAATTATTTCTTGATTAACTCGGCGCCAGGGGAAGCGCAGCAGCTGAAAGTACAGTGCAGATTCGCTAAGCTGGCAAGGGATTGTCGAAGAGAATTGAACTCTAAATCATACATGCTTTATTTTATATTTATTTTTATACTCCTTGATAAGAATAATCCTATTGCCAAATTCAAACTTGGTTCTATAGGCAAAGCTTTAACTGAAGAGGAAACGCTTCCTTGAATAGATTGCCCTCAGTCTGTTATTACTGTACCTAGTTCCATTTAAAGTTAGCACCTGTTCCAGTGACAAGTTGATTCGAATTGTCTTTCATTTGCGAATTTCTGATACCCTTTGAATGTGGAATATATAGGGTATAATGATTCTAAGATAATGTATGTAGCAGACCCTTTATAACATATATTCTTAATCTGGACAACGAACTGTGTTAATCCAGTCATGTTCATCTAGCTATCCGTACATCCGTCTATACGAACTCTCCAATCTCGGTAACTACAAAAGCTAGAGACTTGAAATTTGGACTGTGTTTTCCTGAATACCAAATCCCATAGAAGAAACTAAGATAAATTGAAGTACCAGTAGAGGTATCTCCTAGTCGGTCACTGCCGACTGCAGCACTCTTGTTTCAACTTGTTTTCGCCCTTAACCAATTTTTCGTTTTGCTTATTTTTTGTTTCAATTTCTGTGTTGTTCTCGCGACTCGTCGTCTCGTCGTCGTCGTCGTTAGGCTCCTCGATTTCGAGCCTGGAGGCAGCAACCGAAAAATTTCCGGACGCTCTCTCGACGCGCTGCAATGAGGTGAGCAGCCTGTGGGCGCCCTGCCTGTGCACGCTGGAGACCTGCATCGGCTGGTACCCGTGCGGGCTGAAGTACTGCAAGGGAAAGAGCCTGGGCAGCGACACATCCGGCGCCCAGGCGCAGCAGCAGCAGCAGCAAACGAATTATCGCTGCGGCATCAAGACCTGCCGCAAGTGCACACAGTTCACCTATTATGTGCGACAGAAACAGCAGTGCCTGTGGGATGAATGACGACGCGGCGAGCTGCAGATGCAGATGCAGATGCGCTGCGCCAAGCAGGCTGCGACAACAGCGGCGGCATGCGATGCGACGGGAGCAGCAGCAGCAGCAGCAGCAACAGAAACAACAGCAAAGACAATAACAACAACAAATACTAAAGCAACAGCAACAGCAACAGTAACAACAACGAGCAGAGTGACAACGACCAACAAATTACGCCAACTGCTTTTGTTGGTGCAACAGCAGATGCCTTTTGCACTGTGGAGCTTTCCGGTCCATCACATATCCCATCATCCAACACAGACACAGACACTCACACACACTCATGCTCATGCTCATGCTCATGCTCATGGACATCAACAGGAGCCGCTGTCATCTCATCATCCATCCACAATGGCCACCAATGTGGCGTGATAATGCGCCAGCAACTCGGACAAGGATATCCATTAAACACGAACTACCCCTCGACTACCCCTCAGACATCAGTTTCCATTTTCTTTATTCATTGTTTTCTACTCATGTATGGACTGTTGTATATATGTAACTATATGATTAGAAGTATTGCCAAGCTACACTTACGCTTAACGCCGCGCTTAGGTTAGACTAAACATTTATAATAATTCGCAGGCCGAAACTTTGGCCCAGCTACAAAGAGACAGCAAACAAACAGATCAGAAACACTTTCAACTGTACAAATTTCCATTTTAATTTGTCATTCAAACTCATCGAGACTCGATCATCATTTTTATATATTTAATTTGTATCATTTCCTTAAGCAAATGCCTGCCTGCATTGCCTGAACACAGCATTTCATATATATATATTTATCTGACATAACTACTTTAGGCACTCTTCGCTCTTTACACAACTGCTATTCATGGGGTTCCTCCTACAGACATTTTACTCAATCAAAATACATTTTAAACACATTTCCTTTTGCTCACATTTTTCAAGTTTCAAGTGGCGGGAAATCGAAGTTTTCCCAGCTTTTTGAATGCCCCGCACAAGTTGCATTTTATTAAAAAATCTTGTTCAAACTTTGATTCCATATTTGGCTCTATATTCTTTTGACATATTTAGCTCGAGCGGACGATTCTTACTACAAGTTCTTTTGAAGTCTCTCTCTTATTCCTTATGCAGAACTTTGTTTGCTATAAAAATTCTTACATAGAATGTATTTATGAATTTTTTATATTTTTTAGCTTAAATATCTTTAGCTTAAGCCAGATTTGTTGAAGAGAGGTTTATGTATAAATTTATTGTGTTTATCTTACTTAATTCGAGTATTTATAGTTTTTTTGTTTCTTCCACAAATTTTAACATTTTGCATTTAACATAACATTTGCTGTTATTAACATTGTATCTAATAAATTTACTGTTTAACTTTCTGCTTTTACTTTAACATTTGCTGCTAATAACAGTGTATCTAATAAATTTATATCTTTTTTAACATTTTTAAAAGTTCCTACTGCTGTTATTAACTCTTTCACGGGACACTTTAACATTCTTCTAACATTTCTTCGAGTTCTTATAGTCGAATGTTTATATTTAATCGCATTATTAAATGAATCATTCACGTCTTTAACCACTACCTCATTGTGAATGTAGCCGATCTTAACTCTTTAATCAATTTCCCTCTCTGCTCTGTTGGCCTTTATCCTTCATCGCACGTACACACCTGCCTTTTCCGCTATTTGTCTTTGCGGTCGATGTTAAATAATGGCTCATTAAGTTTATTTACGCAGTTCGACAAATTTTCATTGTCCTTTTTACCCACTCTCTCTCTTTCTCTGTCTCTCCTCCCCCCACTCATTTGTCATAATTAATGTGTACATAATACAAATGGTTTGTCGCTTCATTAAATTCTCGCTTTACGCATTTTCCAACTCAATCATATTACGATTTTCCTTTCTTCCAATGGAAAAAACACGCAGCTCAAGAAATAAATTTAGAGTTATATGAAAATAAACCAAAAAACAAAAAAAAAAAGATAAAATTAAATGTGGCCTTAGCATATTTTATGAGCGCAAAACAAAGTTTGTAAAATTCCAGGATTTGAAACACACACACACGCAACACTCTCCCACACACATACATACATACGAGTTGTACTGTCTGAATTGTGCTCATAATAGAAAATAAACTTTTACTTGCTATATAAGTTTAGTTTATAACTGTTCTATATACTATATATACCACATATATATATATACATACATATATATATATATATAAATACTAACCACAACGACTGCCGCAAATGCTTTTTATATAGTGTCAAAAAAAAAAGAAGAAAACCCCAAAGAAATGGCTGTTCAAAATCTAAAATTTCCACTTATTTTATTCCCTAAAATATTGTTCGACTTTTTCCATATAGAACGCCCTGCCTTTAACTCGAATAACTTTATTCAAACTAATTTTGAATGATATAAGAAAACCCAAATTAATTAATATACCTAAACAAAATTACAAACAATACCAAGAACAATAATCTATTGTAAAATTTCCAAGAACTAGTCTACTTAGAAATGTTAGAATGGCTATTTTCCTAAAAGCATACTAAAAGAAAAACAAATTGAACAAATTCTATACAAAATTTAAAAATAATGAAGAGAGAATTTCAATTTCAACAAATTATAAAAAAAAAAAAAAATAAAGCGAAAAAAATGGTGATAATAATTTTTTCTACGAAAACGAAAAACTTTTTCTCAACTGGAATGTAAAAACGATGAATGTAAATAATATAATAATTAGTTCTTATATATACTTAGTTTATGTGAAAGGAACTCAACAATCTGATTCTTATAAATAGGAAAAGAGAAATGAAGTGAATAATTAATCGATTGAACGATCTAGAGCTAAGAACAGGCATTAATTTAGTCATAAATAAAGCAGCTGACAAATTCTACATTTTATAAAAAACGACCAAAATCTTAACTTTGTCTTTTTTTAATTGGAAATTTCTTTAACAGTCGCTGGTAAGTGCGCTTGAACCAATTGCGAATTACAAGCACTCGCCTTGCTAACAGCCAAGAATCTCAACAAGTTCCGAGGAGAAGCGAGCTCTGCTGCCAGTGTTGACAAGTGCTGGAAGGTAAAAGATAGCTGTAACAGGGGAGTTCTCTTAAAAAAAGGCTAGAAAAACTGAAGGTAAGAGAACTCTTTTGTATAATATATAATTATGATATATATTTTAAATTATTAATTATAGATATATAAGATTCAGCTATATAAATAATATCTATAAATATTTTAGCTAGTATTAAAATATCATAAGAAAAGCTAGAGTTCATTTTGGTATTAGGGAGCAGCTTTAACTCGACTTGGCAACACTGTTTCATTGTAATTCCCGAGCTGCTGTCGCTGCCACGCCGTATACTCAGCTGCCTGTAGTCCCGCACAAACAAGATGCATCCTCCTGGTGTTGTCGCTGCAGTGGAGTCGTCCTCATGAGCCAGTGGCAAATCCTTTATGCGATTTGTAATTCATGAGCAGCGCGCACACAGATTCTTATCATTTATTTTGCAGCGCAAATCGGTATCGAGTGCCACACACATACACATATACACACAGATATGTATATATAGTCTTGACTATAACTATATTCATGGCTGCGCTGGGAGGTCGACGCGACGATAGCTTAAGACGTGCGGAAACCAAATCGGCGTCGTAGAAAATTGAATTTGCTGCCAGCAGGGAGTCCAGGGAGTCAGCGCTGGGAGCTGGTGGGAGATGGAGAGGGAGAGGGAGAGGGAGGGGATACCCTTCTCCTCTGCCATGGACGGTATTAGCGAGCCGAGCGTATTGGGCTTTTGTGCTCTTGACGCGGCCCGCAAACGTATGTGCATGCCTAATGAGCCATGAAATGCCAGCAGCGGCGCGTCCTTTCTTCCAATTCTATTTCCCTTTTATTTTCCTTCACATTTCTATTTTTTTGGTCGGCGGGTAATCAGCGACAGCTGGTCAACACTTGACGCGATTGACCCTTGCATACATATATATCAATATAGATTATATATATATATGTATTTATATGTATATATCTGTATACATTTGTGTTCGCTGAGGGCTGCGTAATTACAGCGTTGAGGGCTGCTGGCGCGTAAATCAAACAAAATCAACTCGACTCGCAATGCTCTTAATTAAGTTTACACTCTCGCAATTCGATTTTCTTAGCGTGCGAATTGGCAAGGGGGCGTGGGGTTGAAGATTGAACAGTCGTCAGGACGACCAGACGACGACAGGCGACAAATGTGTCGAAATCGTGAACTTAATTTAAATATGAATATTATATTAACTATTATTATTGGTCATTGGTCATGGGTCATGGGTCATTAGCCATTGTTCAATGGTCATTGGTCATTGGCCATTGTTCATTGGTCATTAGGCATTGTTCATTGTTCATTGGTCATCGGTCATTGATCATTGCTCATTGATCATTGCTCATTGCTCATTGGTCATTGGTTAAGTCATTGCTCATTGTTCATGGCTCATTGGTCATTGCTCATTGGTCATTGCTCATTGGTCATTGTTCATTGTTCATTGGTCATTGGTTAAGTCATTGGTCATTGATCACAGGTCATTGCTCATTGCTCATTTGTCATTTCATTGAGCTCACTAAAAACTGAATTCAAGCTTTCATTTAAACACTTTAATTTTTAGGCTTTTAAGGAAAACATGAAATGCCTTGATAGTCTTGAACTAAAATATGCCAAAAATGTAAATTTTTATATTTTGATATCTGACATAGATAACAAATATGAAAGTTTTGTCGCCTGCGGCTTAACTCAGCTGGGCTCGGCTCAGCTTGTTGGCCAATGTTCAGATAGGAAGCGAATAACTCGAGTGAGTGCTCAGCGACTCGCTGTAGATGTTATATGGCAGTAAGTATTTGCAGCTGCAGACTCATGAATGTAAGTGTGTGTGTGTGTGTGTATATATGTGTGTGTGTGTGTGTGTGTGAGGATGTTGTGCCTTGGCCATGTGCAGCATTTTTATACCCTGAACCCATTAAAAATGGGAAATCAGGGTATAATGTTTTTGTTGAAATGTATGTAACAGGCAGAAGGAGGCGTGGCAGACCCCATAAAGTATATATATTCTTGATCAGGATGACAAGCCGAGTTGATATAGCCATGTCCGTCTGTCCGTCTGTCCGTCTGTCCGTCCGTCCGTCTGTCCGTCCGTCTGTCCGTCTGTCCGTATGTATGAACGCGTCGTTCTCAGAACCTACAAGAGCTAGAGACTAGAAATTTTTATGTAGGTTCCTGTATAGCACGAAAAGATCGAGTTTGTTAAAAAATCGATAACTGTCTTAATTTTAATGTTATCGATTAAAATCGAAATCGATGCTCAGTTATATAAATCTATATAATTCATCTTTATAGCTAGAGTCTTCAAATTTTGCACTTAGTGTTATGTGAGCCTTATACAATTTCGGTTTTTGTTAAATTTTGGATGCCACGCCCCCTTCGCCTCAAATTTGTAAGTCCCGTATTTCAAATACTAGAGACTTGTGATTTTGCACACACATACATATGGATGACATGATCACGCTCAACAAGTTTGATCAAAATCGTTGGTCTAGAAAAAAGTTATTAAACATTTAATTTCCCATAGCATTGCCATGCAAACAGCAGCCAAAGAACAGCTGACGCCCGACTTGCGCTTGTGTGTGCTTGCGCCTGTGTATGTGTGTGTATGTTTTGTTTGTAATGAACGTACAAGTGCATGTGTATATAAAAGAAACGAAGAATGCAGGGTTCGGGTATCCCTAGTCGAGCGGCCTGACTAGGCTTTTTACTTGTTCGTATTGACTTTTTCAGGTCAAAAAGGCGGCTGTGTGCTTAACATTTGCATAACTACTTAAAAATACCCAGACACACACACATACACACTCATGCACATATATCGACTGAGTGTGTGTGTGTGAGGGTTAAGTAAATAGTACTCATACGCGGCGAAATCATCAGAGCTGCCGAATAGGCTCAAGCACTTGTTTTATTTTTATTTTTGGCGGCGCCCAGTCAAAGTTCAGGGCTGATAATTTATGCAGCCACGCCCCGCCTATACCCGGCCGCCCCCCCATTAGCATTAATTTTGTCGGGTCACGTAGGGCAATGAGCAGCCGTCAGCCAGCAGGCAGCCAGCAGGCAGCCAGCAGGCAGCCAGCAGGCAGCAATGCTGATGACAGACCGACAGCATTTGAAATGTAATTTTCATTTGGCAACTTGACACACGGATAGAGGGACGGAGGAACGGATAGACAAGTTGACTGCCGCAGACATTTGGCTTTAGCATTTGTTTTATTGTAATTGAAAGTTTTAACAATTAGCAGGAAGCCCAACGAGCCACATGCCAACAACGAGGCACATTTGCCGCCGCGCCTAAAAGCTGGCAACAAGTTTTTGGCTCTTTGTTCTCGCTCTGTAACCCCATTTCGCATGGAATGCAATTGTAATGAAATATTACTATATTCCAGACGCAAGCGAGAGAGAACGACGCACAAAAGGCGGACGACTGGACGAAACTGAAAAATATATATTCCTGGAATTACAACTAGAGTTTTTTTCCGGCTAGTCGAATTCCAGCTTTGAAATCATTTTGTACAACAAACGAAACAATTTCGCGAATTTGACGCGAAAAAATGCCGAAAAGAAATTTTAATTTGGCATAGCTGGCAAAAGCAACAAAATGCTGAAAATTAGAAGAGCGTAAGAAATAAAGGAAAATTGTATATGAAAGGAGAGGTGGATAGGTGGCTAATGGGATGCGTGTGGCAAAGGCAGTCTCGCTGGCAGTGGAATGTCTTATAGCTGGCTAAATTGGCTTTATTAGGCTTGGCAGTCTGGAACAGATGTCAACTACTATATACTATGTACTATATATAAATTTATTTTAAAATTATATGGTATAATATGTATATATAAAAAATTAATAAAAATTAAAAGAAAATGAAATAAAAATCGTGTATAAAATATAATAAAATTAAATTGGCATTTTAATCAGTTTTAGTAACTTTTACTGTTAATACTTGAACACTTGATGTATGTATATACCAATCGATATTTATCGATTTTAGTATATGTTATCGAGCAGCAAATCGTATACTTTTCAATAGTAGGCAACCTTCATAGTCCCAAGTTTATATATAAACAAGGTCTGTATCAAGTCTTAAAGACTTCAAGCTGTCTCAAGCATATGCTCAGCTCGTGTATACCCCATCTTCTGCGTACCCCATTAGGTATGCTGCGTGGCAGCAAGAGGAAGACGAAAAGGAGGAGAAGAAGAAATCTTTTGTCATGATTATCTATCGCATTATTGCGTGAGCTGTGTGTGGGCGTGTCTGGAGCAACGTTTAGTTGGCCTCAACTGCAATAGACATAAATCAATGACAATCAAAATTCATTTCGTCTGCGTTGATTTATTGCGTTTGTTTGATTTGGCTACAGCCAGACAGACTATAGAGGTACAGTTAGCTGTTCTATTCCATCTTTATTCTTTTTATCTTCAATGCATATTAATGTGAACCGTGAAGCTCCAACAATGGGGGGATCCGCTTTTTGCTTGTTCTTTGTTATTTCAGTTCCCTGCTTTCTTTCCTTCTTTTTTTTTATAAATAATAAATGTGTACACACTGTAAATGGAGTGGGAGGTGGGTGGTGATGGGGTAACCTTTTCTGCCGAATCATCAATCAATCAAACGCGTGTGATTTGCTACAGTTCAAATTTCGCTCTCAGTTCAATCGCTGAGGCATTCGAGCTGAAATCCAAATATTTGCTTTTTTCCCAAAGTACAAAAAGCGCCTAGGTGGTAGGCGACAACCAACTCAACTCAGCCCCGTAAACTGAGGGGGTGGTGAGGGGTCGTGGCGTGGCACCTTTTTGGATAGCTCAAGTGCTGTGCCAGGTCGAGAGCTTAAGCCCTCGTCTGTCCGCTTGTTCGCTCGCCTGACTGACATGGCTTACAAATGAAGGCATCCACCGAGCCAAAGGAGCCGGGGAATGCGACCCCTGCCAAAGGAAGGGTTAAAAAATGCGAAGGCAACTCTAGCAGCAGCTGCTACACTTCTTCTGACTGCCTAATCTGCTATGCTATGTGCAGGCAACCTGTTACACCGACCGGGCCAGAGGCCAAGTATCCAGGACAACGGCCTACCACCTGCCCAACTGGCTCAACTAATAAGACCCTGCGCAATTACCTACACAAACTGGCTCAAGGCAAGAACACTGGCCTCGGGCTATTAAAGAATGTAAAAAGAAGCAACAATTATAAAAAATAATAATAGCAATTATAATAATAATAAACATTTTGTAATATATAAAAACATTAAATATTTAATTTTTAAACTTTGACAATTTAAATAATAATGAAAGCAAAGAAATATATTTTATATGTCAATGAAAAAGAATCTATTGAGCATAGAAACTTAATGCAATAATTTCATAAATTTATTTAAATTATAATTCGTTTTTTGAGAGAGAAATTTAATAAATAAAAAATAAATATTTATTAAATTTCTCTCTCAATCTCTGCTCTTCTCTACCACATATAGCCATAAGCACTCAGTTTTTTCTCTCTCCAGTCGTGTCTATTCTATATGCACAGTTAAAGAAAATATATAAAATTACATAAATTTAATATGTAAATATAAATATATTTGTATTTAAATTATAGCTACAATTTATATATCTTTTTTAATATACTTTCTTTAGTTATATAAAATAATACATATATTTTACGTATATCCTTTAACTAGGTATAAGTTTACTTATACATTATTTCATATATTTTACTTTCAATATTAATTCAGTTTAAGTCGACCTTAAACTTAAAGTCAAACTCAACTTCCATTCACTTCTCCCGCTTTAATGCATTTTTGCTTGCGTTCAGCTAACCAGCAGTCAGTTGCTGTCAGTGTGGATTGTCAATCGAGTGCAATTACCTGCGAGGGGTCTGTTGGACAGTTGGCTTTCAGCTCTGCTTCCGGTTGAGCATCGCCGGCTTGGAGTGCTACGGCTGTCATCCGATCTGGGCTGCCTTTTGGGCTAGCTGCTTGAGTTGTTGCCAAAACAATTTATGTTAGCATTTTGGCCAACAATATTTTGCGCACAATTTGGAAATTGTGCAATTGCATTTGGCCAGCAGGCAGAGGCTAGAGACAGAGCGAGGCGCTAACTGACGCTGGGAAGTGCTCGACCAGCTGCTGCTGCTGCGACTTGTGCATATTTATTCAATATCAAAATGGGCAATAGTTAAATTGTAAATAAGTTTCGACTCGGGCTGCCAGCTGCTGCAATAATTGCGAGCAACAATGCGGCTGGCTGCCTGCCTCAAACTTTAATGAGCGAGGCCGCATCAAGCGGAAGTGGCAGGACAATGCGACAATGGCCCAAACGACAGCGACGCATAAATCCTTGAAGTGTTCACTTGGCTTCGTTCCTCTTCCAGTTTCGCTTCTTGTTCTGCTTCTGCTTCTGCCTCTGCCTCTGCCTCTTCCTCTCCATCTGCTGGCACTTCTTGTGCCCGTTGCAACTGCCTCAAGTGCATTTGCTAATGACAAAGTCAAACTGGCGCGCTAGAACGACTTTAGCAAACTTCAGCAGACGCCGCACAGTGGTGAAAATGCTATTTGAATTGAGTTGTGAATGATGATTGTTAGACATGCCTAATTTTAGATTACAAATAGTATTTTGTTTTGTATAATTGTAACTTTTTTATTATTATTTTATGAAATTAACTAAAAGTTAAAGAAATTTCTTAGTTTTATTTATAAAAATTTCTGAAATATTTATAAAAAATTAAAAATTAAATCTATTAAGCAAAATATATTATTATCGGTCAACATATTAGAACTATTTAAAATATAATATAATAAAAATATATAACAAAAATATTAAAACTTTGTTTTTTTTTTTCAGTTTTCTAAAATTATTTTAAGTCTATTGACACACATATATATATTTTTTTCTACATACATATATTTTTACTATTTCGTATGTATACAAATTAAGTCCATGTATTGTATTACCTTGATGTCTTATCCAATACACAATATATTAATAGTTTAACTTTCTCGCAGATTCTGGAAGTTCTTTAAGCAAATGGCAAATCTGCTTAAATATTTCAACTTATCAATATTATCGATAACTCGAAAACTTACCTCAATATACTTATCGATAATAGTCTCACTCTTCTGAGTCTATCCCTTTTTGACTATGCCGCGTTCCACTGTGCAATGTGTTGCGTTTATTGTAGCATGCTTTTCAGCGCGACAGACAAGGCGCCTTTTCCGCTACCGTTACCGTTACTCGTCTGTGCGTCCGTCTGCCTGCCTGCTGCTACTTGTTTGTCACGGAACTGGGGTGTGCGTGTGTGTGTGTGTGTGTGTTTATGTGTGCGTGCAATTTACGCGTCCAGCGTCAAGTGGCAGCCGTGGCATGCCACAAGCTGCAGGCGCATTGCCATTGTGACCAGTTGCCAGTTGGCTGAGGCAATAGGCGTGTAGTCATGCAACTTTACTCTGTGCGAGTGTGTGTGCTTGTGTGTCTTGTTTGACGGCAAGTGTTGAAAACATGTTAATTCCTAACATTAACAACAACAGCAACAACGGCAGCAGCAGCAACAGCAATTGAAATAAACAAGAGCAGCAGCAACAATAAGGACAACAAGGCAGCCAGGCGTCAGCTCGGCTGCTCCACTTGCGACAAACGCGACAACAACATTTGCCTCTGCCAAAACGGAAGTCGTGCGTTTACCCCCCTCGCCCCCCCTTCTTAAGTAGGCGCTTCATAAAAAAATTGTAGCCGCCAAAAGCTGTGCGCGGAAGTATTTGTCATGATATTTATCGCATAAGCCATTTCTCTTGAGTAGGCGGCGGCCTCAGCAAACGGAAAATTGTGAAAATTTAATTGAAAACGTTGTCGGGCCAGCCCACTTACGGACGCTCGTATTGCGGCACAGCAGCAGCTCATCAAATATTAAAGGTTTTTGTCTTTTTTTTGTGCTCTTTCTTGCGTTTGCCATTGACGCAGCTGCTGCCAGTGCCGAGGGAAGCTTAAAAGTATCAAATAAAATATGAAAAAAAAACAAAATGTTTTAAATATTTTAAAATTGCCCATCGATTGTTCACATGTATTTATTTAACTGTATTATTTTTGTATGCTATAGAGTCTCATGTGCATTAACCGTAGGCGGGGAATTGTGGCTCCCTTTTTACGGCTTGGTTGGATGCATTGAATTCTGATTTTAAAATTACATTCAGGTTTTTATAAATACAATTTAATAACTTTCTTCTTCTTTTTTTGCGAGAAAGTGCAGTAAATATATCAATTTGCAGTGTTCAAGGCATTAAATCAATCAATAAATCTTTGTTTCATATGAAGACGAACTGTTTCTATTAAAAATAAAAAATTCAATTATAAAATATAAAATATACTGATATTATGAAATTATGATATTATTATCAGTATTGACACGTAACAATATTTTTAGTTTTATTTTTTATTTAAGTGTAGAAACTGTGCAGCTTAATAATAGAAGGATGGGTATTATGCATAATTATCATAATATAAATATTATTAAAAAAAGCTTTTATTTAAAATTTTTTAAATAAATTTAAATTAAAAAATATATTTTTTGAGCCCTGAATTTAATATATTTTCCACTAATTTTTTTTCAGGGAATGCCACTGTTACTTATTTTTTAGACTTTTGCGCTTTTGTTGCGCCTCGTCCAGCTCTCGTTGGCCCAGCCTCAGTTGGTTTATGCTGGCAGGGACGCTTCCACCTTTTCATTTGTTTTTTTAGTGCCGTATTTTACTTTCTGTTTTTTTTTTTATACTTTTCACATGGCATTGTAAATTTTTTATCGGCCCACAAACGAGGCTTGCGTTTAATTTAAAAATCACAGCCGAAATGCTATATCAAATTAAATATTCGCATTCATAATAGAAAATGTCCGAAGAAAAAATGAAAACAGAGCAAAAATCGATGAAAAATGAAATCAACTTTAAAGCACGTAAATTTTTAATTAAAAAAAAAAAATAAGAAAAAAAATGAGCTGGGAGGGAAGGATGAAGTATAAAAGAGCCACACAATATCTCAAGCACATAATCCTTTTTAATGGAACGAAAGAAAGAAAAACAACAAAACAAATAATGAGAGAAGAGTGCATGAAAAAACCCGACGACGGCCGCAAATTAATTTGTTTATTTAGGCGGGCTTTTCTCCAGCTGCTGCGAGACTTTTGCTGACACTTTAAATTTGCCTCAGCCTCAGATCTTTAAAATGTAAAATGCGAAACGAACTTGTGCATTAAATGCTGCCGACCCGTATAATAACATTTACAAGCACTTAGTTTACACATAACCTCAGCAAAAGTAGTGCCTGCGGAGGGGAGCGAGAGGTGAGAGGGGGAGGTAAGTCAGGCAGTGGGGCAGAACAGAAAATTTGCATGCAAAATATGCGCAAGTTGTCAGCAGAAAAAAAAACAAATATTACGGGCAATGGCATTAAGAAGACGAAGTCCTTATACGCTGGCAATTTGAAGGGAAGCTGAAACTGAAGAAATTTGAGAACGCTTGACTTGAGTAGAGTCAGTTAAAATATTTTTTTATTTTTGTCTGTAATTGATATAGATTTTAAACTAAAATTGAAGTTGTTGTCTAGTATAGAATTAGTATTTAAATTTAATTTTTATTACTTTTAAATTAAATTGTTAACATTTTATATATTTTATTTTATGTGAATATAATTCTTAATAAAATATAAAAAATATTTTTAAAGACGTACATTATGATTCTTTCAAATAATAATATATATTATTATAAATTTTTTTTGGAATATACTATAAATATACATTTCTGATACGCCTTTCCCTCTTTCAATTGCTAGTACCCACAGTAAGGGTATTCTGCAAAAAAACGCAAATCTGCTGAAATTGCAAATGACAAGTTTTGCACTAAGCAGCAGTACAAATAGACGAGCAGCGAGGCAGCAAGTGGGCGTGGCGGTTGCCTTTGTCGCATACAAGTGTGTAGGCGTGAGAGAGAGAGAGAGCAAGAGAGAGAGGGAGAGAGAGAGTAGGATGACAGCTACATTGACACACTTACTGCATGATGAAGCAAAATGAGTGACAAACTGACTGCAGCACGTTGCGAGCTGCTTATTAAGCGCTGCAGCATCCGCCGCTGCAGTCGCTGTCGTTTGACAGTAGCTCGCGCTGTGTGCCACATTTGTACAGCGACCCACAAAGCGAGTCGCCCAAAAATATGTGTATACACAAATGAGCCCAAGAAGGGCGCTGCAAACTTCAAGTGAAGTTAATAAATGGATTACTTCGCTGTTGAGGTGCCCGAAACGCTGTGCGTCCGCACACCCAAATCAATGTCAACGTCTGCTGTTTTAGAGCTGTCCCACTGGGGGGCGGTGGGGGCCCGCCACACGTGCCTCGAGTTGATAAAGTTGCCGCGTTAACAGCCGTAAAACTTGCCACACGTAAAGGGTTTAGACGCACCGCTGAGACTCCTTTGGCGCTTAACGGCACAACTTTTTCCCTGCTTTCAATAAATAACAAAATGACAGCAACAATCGGGCGAAACAAAGAGGAAACTTGACTCTGACTCAAAAATTTAAAAGCAGCTTTTTAAATCAGGTCAAGCGCAGGAAGGAAATCGTAAACTTGTTCAATTATTCTATTCTACTGCTGTTTGTTGGTCCAGTTTGTCAGAGCAGAAAAAATATCTTTGTAGATATTCCGCTCTTTTCTCCTTTCTCAGATGTTGCAAATTGTCAACTTTATCGTTGCGTTTCCTGCAGCGGAATTAAAAATCACAGAAGTCGCGCGCTGACATGAAAATGCGTGCCATTAATTTGTCAACAAGGAATGGAAAGGGAAAATAAGAAGTTAGAATGCTAGAGTTAAATACCATCCATAACACTCTATATAGTGCCAATGCCAATGACAATGACAATAACAATGACAATGACAATGACAATGACAATGACAATGACAATGACAATGACAATGACAATGACAATGACAATGACAATGACAATGACAATGACAATGACAATGACAATGACAATGACAATGACAATGACAATGACAATGACAATGACAATGACAATGACAATGACAATGACAATGACAATGACAATGACAATGACAATGACAATGACAATGACAATGACAATGACAATGACAATGACAATGACAATGACAATGACAATGACAATGACAATGACAATGACAATGACAATGACAATGACAATGACAATGACAATGACAATGACAATGACAATGACAATGACAATGACAATGACAATGACAATGACAATGACAATGACAATGACAATGACAATGACAATGACAATGACAATGACAATGACAATGACAATGACAATGACAATGACAATGACAATGACAATGACAATGACAATGACAATGACAATGACAATGACAATGACAATGACAATGACAATGACAATGACAATGACAATGACAATGACAATGACAATGACAATGACAATGACAATGACAATGACAATGACAATGACAATGACAATGACAATGACAATGACAATGACAATGACAATGACAATGACAATGACAATGACAATGACAATGACAATGACAATGACAATGACAATGACAATGACAATGACAATGACAATGACAATGACAATGACAATGACAATGACAATGACAATGACAATGACAATGACAATGACAATGACAATGACAATGACAATGACAATGACAATGACAATGACAATGACAATGACAATGACAATGACAATGACAATGACAATGACAATGACAATGACAATGACAATGACAATGACAATGACAATGACAATGACAATGACAATGACAATGACAATGACAATGACAATGACAATGACAATGACAATGACAATGACAATGACAATGACAATGACAATGACAATGACAATGACAATGACAATGACATTGACAATGACAATGACAATGACAATGACAATGACAATGACAATGACAATGACAATGACAATGACAATGACAATATCACATATATTAGTATCACATACACCCTTTCCGTCCACACATAGAGATCACATACACGCAGACACACGCAGAGGCGCAGAAGTCTTCGATTACTTTGGCTGAGCGCAATTTCTGCTGCTGTTGTCAGTTACAGCAGTCGCTGTCTGCGCTGCTGCTGTTGCACTTTTAACGAGCGCCAGTCTTAAGCAGTCTGCCATTTTGACATGAGTTTCTAATGCTGTTTGAGATATTGCACATACGCAGCGTTGTCTGGCAGCCAGAGAGCCTGGGGTAGCTCTCATTGCCCAAACCCTATTCTCTAGTTGGTGTTGCCGGCGCGTGGCTTCGATTTCGCCAACATTTACTTTCAATCAAGTTGATGCTGCTCCCAGCTCTGCTTAGCCGGAGCGCAAATCTCAATTGAGAAACAAAGAGCTCAAGTGCAAATGAAATGAGATGCGATGGGATGTGATGCGATGCGATGTGATGTGAGCAGCAGCTGCAGCAGCCATTTTGTAGCTGTTGCTCTTGTCAAACTGTCGTAAAACTTTCGTCTTTGCAATTTCATTTGCGCTATTCACTGTTTGAAATATGATTTTAGTTTTGTTTTGTTGCCAAGTGGCCGCTCTGAACCCAGCCAAAGCGCAGCCAAGTACAGTCATGTGTTATCCTTGGACAGAGCCATGTGCATGGAGCATGTTCTAAAATCAAGTTTCATTTAAAATTTGTTTAACTTACTGAACATAAAGACAACATTGCTGTAAAGTTCTTTTCTATATTCAAGTCAAAAAAATAATTTTTTAAATATTAATACATACAAAATTTAATAAATTAATGAGACAATTTTGTATTCAAATTGGTAAAAAGTCGAATTAAAATAATTATAATTTTTTATAGTTTGTTAGACTTTTTCTTTCGTCCTGTCGAATTTCTTTCACGGAACGTGCCTGCAGCAGCCAGCCAGTTGGCAACAGCAAGCAGCTCGATGCTACCTGGCCAAATAGTTGTACTGCGAGTGGAGTGAACTGCACATAGTCTTGCCATGGAGCATATTTTCGTGAGTGCATTTTGACATATTCATACGCTTCGCTGAGTACACAAAGTTAATGGAAATGCACGCAGCCCAAAGAACGATGTTTATTCATATCTCATATGGCATATATAGCCTGATTGCATGCATGTGTGCGACTGTATGTGTGTGTGTTTAGCCAGCTAAACAAGCTTGAAGTGCGCGTGCATTGTGCTGTGCAGAGAGTTGAAAACAATGGGCCACGTTTGCTTAGTGTTAACTTGGCCAACTTTGGCAGATGCCTTTTTGCCGTTTTGCTTTCTACCGTTTGCCGCTTGCCACCTGCTGGCTGTTGCTTGCTGCTTGCTGCTTGCCACCTGCTGTGCATTGTTCGTGGCCTATTGGCCATAGTCTGTCTAATTGCCAGACTTCCATTGATCAAATCGATTTTTGTGCTCCGTTTTTTTTTTTTTTGGCTTAAACCAAAAATCCTGCATTAGGCTCTGCATTTGGCAAATATTTATGGCCAGCCGGCAGTTCAATTTTGTTTTGCTTCTCCAATTCTACTCTGAAAGCCATTGTTGCTTTGGAATTTAATGAATATTTATATGTAGCCAGGAGAGCCATGTGATTCTTGAAGCAAATTATCACAAATCAGAGCTGGCTTAAAGCAATAACAAATAAGTTAAATTTAAGTTAAATATAAATATTATGAAAAGTGAACTTTTGTTTAAATTTATTATTATTTTTAATTTAAAAGAATTTTTAATTAAAAGTAAATATATTTTGAATCAAATTTTCAGCCAAACTATATTTATTTAAAATATATTATATTATTATTATTATTAATATTTATACTATTCATATTTTTAAAAGCATTGCCATAACATCTAATATTTTTTTAATTTTTCAAAAACATTTTAAAAATATTTTTTAAGCTAATATATATTTATTGAATATTTTTCAACGATATATAAATTTCTACTGAAAAAAAAAGAATTCATAAAAAATCTCTTAAGTTTGATGATCTCTCCTTCATTTATTAAAATACATATTATATTAAAGCAAACTTAGAAAGCTCTTTAGCTTCCCTTAGCCTTAGTATCTTTTGCAAATCATAAATAAATTACAGATTATTTGCCGCAGCAGTTGCAGCCCAGGAGAACACTTGCAGGAGGGAAACTTTCTTGCGCAGGACATTCACGTATTCCCATTGCGCGCTCAATTTATATGCTGCACCTGCGGGGCAATAATCACACTTTGTTATTTCATTAACGCTTTCATTTCGCTGAACGCGCCTGTCACTCCCAATTAAAAAGGAAGTGCGAGCAGCAACAGGAGCCGGAGCAGCGAATACCGGAAATCCAACTGTGTATTGTGAAATGGCTGCAAGGCTGCCGCCAGTTGCCAGTTGCCAGTTGCCAGTTGCCGTTTGGCCACGCCTCTTTTCGCACATTAATTTCGCCTTATGAAATCTTTTGCACATTAAATCGTCTGACGCGTAACCCTTTTGCTGCCAACGCCCTTGCGGGCCACGCCCCCGCGCACAAGAGAGCTCAAGGCGCGACCGACCAAAAGTTACGCATTAAAAACCTTTTCTCTCATATTTTTTCGGGTTTTTTTTTTATGTGTTATTCGTGAAAAGTCGTAAAACTGAGTTTTATGAATGCGATTAAGCGCGTGAACTGCACGAAAGCATATTTCACTTCCTTCTCAACCCTCTCACTCTCGCTCCGTCTCTCACTGCGTGTTGCTGTCCCTGTCTCGTCCTACTTTGCTGTTGTGCTCGGAATTTGTCATTTTTAACGACTGTGAAAAGAATGCGCTCGTAATTACATGGCTGGAGCAGAAAAAAAGTAAATAAATATATTTATATATATGTATGTATAACTTTCTACTATGTGGCTGGCATTTTATTGTGCTCTGCATCATAAATTATTTAACTTATTTAATACTCTAACTGAGCAAAGCATGAAATGCTATATATTGACTATATTGACTATACTATATATTGAGTGTTATAAAAAAAAAGGAAAAAGCTACTGAACTTAATAGATAATAAACAAGGTTCTGAAAATTAAAAAAAAAAAATAATAAAAGATAAACATTTAAAAAAAAATAAAAAAAAAATATAAAAATGTCGTTAGCAAAAAAAAAAAAAATAATAATAAGTTAGGTCGATTTCAATGTTTCCAATTAAAATTCTAAGATTTTAAATAAAATTTGAAAAATATGTTGTGTATAAAAATTTGTATAAAAAAATAATAATAATAAAATAATAATAAAAAATAACAATAATAAAATAATAATAAAAAAAATAATAATAATATAAAAAAATATATTTTATAAACAGTTTTTTAAGTTGTTGAAAAAAATCTGTAGAGATTAAAACTATTTTCAAATATATAAAAACTTTTAAATATCTTTAAAATATTACAAACATTATTTTAAAATTTTTTTATATTTAAAATATTTCAAAAATTATTTTTAAATTTGTTTAAAATATATTTTGTATTATTAATATTTAAGTATTTTAATGTAATATTTTGTTTTTTTTTTTTAATTTTTGTTAAGTCAAACTAAATGACTTTCCACATCTGATGTTTTTCCAAGTGCAATTTCTCTACACTATATAGTAAGGGCATTCCCATTTCGTTTCGGCCGCAAAAACGCTGTTTTCATTGAGCACTTTGCCTGAATTGCAGTTATAACTAAGTAGCATGAAAGCAGCCAGTGTGGTGCAACGCTCACACACAGATAGCCACACGCCCGTTGGCAGGGGGCTGGCAGCACCCACAAACCCTTGGCGCAATTTGCTATTGTTCTCTGGCAGTGGCACAGCCACTACTTAAATCCGTTTCCTCAGCTGCTTGTCTTTCATTTCAGCTTTGCCTTTCAGCGCGACGTCCTCGTCATACTTCTAGGTGGTAATGTCTGTCCATGCCGTTCCGTTCCGTTCTGTTCCTTTCCATCCGTCCGTTTGTCCCTCCGTCTGTCCACTCCACTGGCATCTATTCGTCTTGCTGTCTGTCTGTCGTTCGCTGGCTTCGCTTTCTTTCTATTTGGCGAGGCATTCGCACTTAAGTGATTTTGACACTTGTCCTACTTTCCATGCGTTGATTTTTGTGTCAGCAGTACTCAAGCTGCCACGCCCCCATCCGCCTTCCACTGCTCGCCACTAACCGCCAACCTCTGTTAACTGTAGGCTGCGTAAGTCATTGCCGTTGTCGTCGTCGTCGTCGTTGCTGTTGTTGTTGTTGTTGTTGTCGCTTGCTCGCTGAAGTTGTTCACCTTTCAATACTCGAGCAGCAGCCACTACAGCAGCAACTTCCTCTACGCTTTTTTTCATTTTCGTGGCAGGACTTGCATCTAAAGTGGCAGCAACTTCAACTGCTGAGACTCTGTGTTTTTGAATACTCTGTTTTAGGTGTAGGGTATATAGGTTTTGTAGTTGCTAGTCAACAAGGACATATTCCAGAGATAAAGTTATTCCCATGTTTATTCCAGTCTAGATCTAACTGCATTTTCTCTTAGTGTACTCCCTACTAGCTACTTTTAACAGTGTATGTCTTAGTCAGTTATACTCCCGCTGCAGCTTTTCAATGCGTTTGCCCTTTTTCTATTTGCATTCGTTGTTGTTGTTGTTGCTGCTGCTGCAGTTGCCATCATTCTGTTCATAAAACACGGCGTCATCAGCGTCTTTGGCCTGGCAACCGGCAACAACAACAACAAGAACTGAAGTGCACATTTGTGTATTTTGCTAGTGATTTATGTGTGCGTTAGTCTCTCTCTCTCTCTCTCTCTCTCTTTCTTTCTCTCTATCTATATCTGCCTGTATTTGTGTACGTCTCCCACGCTGTCCGTCTGTCCGTCTGTCTGGCTGTGACAACAGTTGCTCAGCCTTGTCAGCCAGTGTCTGCTTAACTGTTTGTCTTGGCCATATTGTTGTTTTGCCTTGCTGAGACCTTTGGGTCGCAGCTGCTGGCAGCGCTTGCTTACAATATAAACGCATTAAAAACGATTTGCTTTTTATGGCCCTGCCATGCAACTGGTTGTTAGCCTGGCTCATGCTGTTGCTGCGCTCAAAAAAAAAAAAACTGGAAATCACTTGCAAATGCAAACCAAGACTCTTGGCTTACGAACTGTGGCAATGCTTCAACTTTAGGTTTCACTTTGTCAACTTGATTTCTGGCTGCTTTAAATGAAGCATTTTTGTAGTTTTTAATATCTTATTATTCAAATAATCTGTTATATATTTCAATTCTTTTTTGTTAGGCAACAATTATAAAATTATTTTAAAATTTCAATAGATTTTTTGTGTTTAAAAAAATATATTCTCTCACCTAAGAGATCCTCTTTTCACTATCATATCATTTCCACATGCATTTTATTTCATTCGATAAATCTTTAAAAATATTTTTTTTTTAAATTTATCTTGTATACTTAGTTCCTTTATTATATATACTTTATATTTCCATTTCTTTTCATATTTCTAGTAGCATTTTTCTAATCGCTTTGCCGCCTCTCTCAAGGCAAACCGCTTTTTAATGCGCCCCAAAAAGTAGGCAACACTTTTCTTTTCTTCTCTTTTCTTTTCGTTTCTTTGCCTTATTTTGGTTGCGTTTTCAGAAACTTGTTGAAATTAAATCATTTCCTGTGAAACTCAACGCAGCTTCAACAAGCGCAACTTTTCGCAAAAAGTTTTGACGCACGCATTTTGCTTCTTCTGCCGCAGCTTTTCTTTTGCTTTTGTCAAAGTATATTTTACAGTACACACACACGCACACGCCAGAGCACACACACACGCACACAGTCACTTTGGCATTAAAAACTAATTTTATTTCTAATTAATTTTGACGTCTCGTCGTTTGTGGTTAAATATTCTGGCACGCGAAAAGTCGCTTCGCCCACGCTCCGCTCTCTCCCATTCCCATTCTCTCGCTCTATCTCTCTCCCTCTGTGTCTATGCGAGCTCTGAGGCGAAGTCATTAAAAAAGTTACCAAAGACTTTGCCACCCACACACACGTAGACAAACTTTGCTGCATGAAGCGTGAGTGTCCCATGTTTGTATGTATGTGTGTGTATATTTAGTTGTCAGCGTCAGCCACGTCGCACATTTTAAATGCTTCAAATGAAATTAACAAAGAGAAAGCCGTAAAATGTCACCGCAGCAGGTGTACATATGTACTACACCCACACACACACACACACACACTCACACACACTCTCATGCTGGCGAGCCAAAGCCTCATATTATCCTGCAATGGGCGCTCAAGTTGACAGCTTTTGCAAAAATTTCAAATGAAGGTGACTTTGTGGTATTTTTTTCCCATTTCATTATGTTTTTTTGTCCTTTTTTTTGTTCAACAACATTTGAAAACTTGGCCAAGAAGTGCAGGAATTAAATATGTGTATGGTTTAGTTTATTTTGCCAAAAAAAAGGAAAGGAAAGTAAAGTTCTTTGGGTTTTACAGGCATTTGCCAAAAAAGTTTGCTCTTTGCAGTTAACTAAGTTTTTTTTTTTTGTAAATTAAAAAGTTTTTGCAGCTCTTTAAAATATGAGCAGGTGGTTAGCTGTGTGTGAGCAGGTGCTTAGATAAGTATGTGAAGATATATATTTATATATGTGTATATAAATATATGTAAACATCCCTGAAACTTGAGCATATGTAAACTACAAAAAATAAAGAAAATATAAAATAAATAATTTTTCATTTATTTTAAGTCTAAATCTTAAGTCCTTCTCTGAATGTGACTGGCTTTGTTTCGTTCACACAAGAAAGGGCGTGAAAAGGCCAATAAAATATTTTTTTCTTTCTGGAATTTTGTAAATTGGCAGGCATAATTTGTTATTATTAATAAATACTATATTTTATTTATTAGCCAAATATTTTTAAATAATTTTAAAATAATATAAAAATATAAATATAATTGGTAATCTCATGCATTAGGCAAAATATATATTTTCTTCCATATTTTGCATATATCTATACAATTTTATTAGAATTTATTGGTCAAATATTTCTAAAATAATTTAAGATTTTTATTTAATATTAAAGTTATTGTATATTTGTATATTTCATATTTATATTTATAAATTTATTTTTGGTTTCAGTCGTTGCTTGCCACATATGCGGAGAGCAGTGCCAACTACGCCCTGGGCTCACTCAATACTTGTATTTTCTGTTTCCAAAATATTTATTAAATATTTTTTAAAATTTTAAATCAAATTAAAATTTGTATTTTTCATTGGCCTTTGCCGCTGGCCAGCAAAGATGCATGTATAAAAATATTATAAATTGTGCTTTTTCATAGCTGAGCATTAAGCACAATCTGTTTGTGTGAACTTCCGGGCAGACAAACAACTGACAGCAATCAACAAAATACCAACAACAATTAAACAAAAAATAAAACTGAATTAAAACGAAAATAAAAATAAAGTTGAAGTATATATATATATATATAGATATATGCTGATATATATATGTATATATGGCTCATCGATTGCAGGCATAACTCACTTTGTGGCACAATTAAGTGTGGCACGCCTACACACACATGTATGTACATATATGTACACATACTGCCATTGACCACTGTTGACATTGCTTCATTTGCACTTTGTGTGCGGTGCGTCGGACTCTTTGTCCTGGCTATCGCTTTGTAATTGTTTCATTTAACAGCTTTTAATTGAATATTTCACGCACGTTTGTTTATGCACTTAAATGAAAAACAGCAACAACAAAAGGAACAACAACAAGAGCCACAACAACATTTGCATTGATAAATTGTTTACACGCTTTAAGTAAATAAATGCATTTAAAAACGTTGCTGACGCTATCTGCCGCAAGCTGCTGCTGACCATGTGGCACCGCCGCAGCTGCATTAACCGTATTAACACTGCCTCTGATTGTTGCGCAACGCGTGGCACAAGCTGCCACTTAAAGTCGCCTCTTTTATTAGTTCTGATAAAGCCATAAAATGACAGCAGCTCGCCCTCAGGCAAACACGCGCAAAAAACCAAAAGAGAACGTAAAAAACACACATAAAACATAAACAAACAAATAAACAAACAAACTTTTGACACTAAGCGCTTTAAGATTTGACCTCGCCTGGGCTTATTTTTCCCCTGGCCGTACTTCGGGCATACAAATTGTGGTGCGTCCAGGGTATCATGGAGTCGAGTAGGCATGCACCGCGAAGTGAAGCAGACTGTGCATTTGTAAGGCATCTGCCAAAGCTACAGTTGCTGGCATTTGATATCACATAAATATAGAATGAAATTATAAAATTGAAAAAATATATACCAAAAATATATAATGTAAAAATAAATGAGTATGAATATATATTATTTGTATAATATTTTTTTTAATTTAAAAAAAAACTGAGTAAAAGCTAGAATTTTGTATAAGAGATATATAATAAACTTATGATACATAATAAACTTACAATAAGAGAGAAGAGACTTAAGTTATAGTAGGATTTATTTTGTATACAAATTAGATTTTAATTACTGAAGGTCTCAGAAACACTAAAGGGATACCAAATATCAAATATCATTGATAGTAGAAAGAAGTGTCGAACGGATATGTCTAAGCAAAGATGATGAAACACTTTAAAAAATATTTTTATAAATATAAAAAAAATTAAAATACAAAATACAAAAAATATTAATTTTAATAATAATAATTTTAATTAATAATGTTTACAGTATAATAATAATCTTAAGCAGTCAGAAAGAGAGTTGCATTATGGAGATTTTTTTTATATACATTATATTATATTCAATATTATATAGAATTGAATATAGAAAACTCTTGGGGTCTCTAAAGTTCTACAGATTTGCCTTCACTTCATACTAATTTAATACCTTACAAAGACATTTTCAACTGGCTCTATATAAGAAATGCATTCATATACATAATAAAGTCCTCTTTGTTCAACTTACAGGATATCTTCTAGTCTAACTCTTCTTGCATAATCAGCGCCTACCTTTGGGTTGTTGTTGCTCGTGTTTGGCTTTAGTTTTTGTACTGGTATCAAAAATGCCGTTGCCGCTAAACCTTTGGGCAAACGCAAATAAAATTCACACACACACACATACACAGAGGAACAACTACTGTTTGCCTATCCATGTCAGCTGTTCAGCTGCCTCTGTCTCTGTGTATGTGTGTGTTTGCAGTGCTGCGGGGCGTATGAGCTCTGTCCGTTTATTTGCATACATTTCGCTTTACGTACGCGCTCAGTGAAATAAGCCTCAAATATATTACGCATACGCCGCGCTGCAACAGCTCAAACCAAATGAATCTGCGCGAAACTTGCTCCAAAGGTCAAATATTTAACATGCCACAAACTTTTTCCGAGCCCACATCGCAATGAGAGCTATGCCAAATATGCTGAAATTGGGAGAAAAAATTAAGTTTTTATAGAATTAAAACTCGCAAGAAAAATAATCTTTATTATTTTTGAAAATTGATGGGAATTCTCTGAATATATATGAAATAAATTATGCTCGGCAGAGTATATGTCAAATCTGTGCACGCGACGTATACTTAATGTGCCGTTCAATACGCGCTTCATTAGCCATTCATAACTTGCGGCAAGTGTATCAAGCGGGATTCATCATCGTCAAGGACTGCAGCCACCAAATGCAGCCATAATGTTTGGCTGCGCTTTTTGGCTGACTTCCTTCTGCCTCCCATCTCCCCAAGCTCTCCAGCCTCCCTCTCTGTCTTGCTGTCGC
The DNA here is from genome assembly GCA_018903745.1 of Drosophila repleta. Lineage (NCBI taxonomy): Eukaryota > Metazoa > Arthropoda > Insecta > Diptera > Drosophilidae > Drosophila > Drosophila repleta. Next base: position 12,320,121 of record JAEIGN010000396.1, read on the forward strand.
ACTTTATCTTGCTTCCTCCTTCACTTCATCTTCATTTTGTTGGCTTGCGCCAAAGCTGAGCAGCGCCTGGCGAAACTTATGCTGCTTTTTTGCCGGCGCTGAGGCATTTTCAGCGTCGCAGTCGCATAAATTAATGAAAATTTATTTATGCCTCAAAAATATGAGCCAAACAACAGCGGAAATTTCCAAGCTGCCTGTGTGTGAGGCGAGGGAGTGACGCCTTGTACCATGAACTGCTTTCCACTGCATTAGGCACACACACACACACACACACACACACAGGCGTTCATGCAAACGCATATATCACTTAAAGATATTGTTGTCGTGTGCAACAAGAGCTCAATGGGAAAATGTCATGCAACAAATGCTAGAGATATGTTAATGTTATATTAGAGATATGTTAATGTTATGTTAACTTAACATGGCATATAAATAAAATATGATATAGTAGATAGATAGCGACAGAAATAGAGATAGAGATAGTAGATTGTAGATTGTAGATAGTAGATACAGATACAGATACAGATACAGATACAGATACAGATACAGATACAGATACAGATACAGATACAGATACAGATACAGATACCTATACAGATACAGATACAGATACAGATACAGATACAGATACAGATACAGATACAGATACAGATACAGATACAGATACAGATACAGATACAGATACAGATACAGATACAGATACAGATACAGATACAGATACAGATACAGATACAGATACAGATACAGATACAGATACAGATACAGATACAGATACAGATACAGATACAGATACAGATACAGATACAGATACAGATACAGATACAGATACAGATACAGATACAGATACAGATACAGATACAGATACAGATACAGATACAGATACAGATACAGATACAGATACAGATACAGATACAGATACAGATACAGATACAGATACAGATACAGATACAGATACAACTGTCAACTCAACAAATACATTACCAAGTCTTATTGATCCCGCCGGCTGCATTTTTTCCACTGGCCAAGAAACTTGGCAAGAACAAAATCAATTTGTTAAGCTACTATAGGAATCGCTGTCAACGCTGGCAGAAGGACATTCCCACACTCCCGTCTCTCTCTCCCTCGCTCTCTCTCTCTTTCTCTCTCTCTCTCTCGCTCCACTGACTGCCAAAAACTATTTGCAAGGATAACAAGCAGGTGCCTCTTGCTCTGTTCTTGTGTTGTTCCGTTGTCCTGCTGTTCGCTGTCTTCTGTCCACTGGGCGTTGCAACAAAATGACTTTTCTTGTTGCTTGCCAAATGATCAAAGCATTTTATACGCTTTAACTCGTTCGAACTAACCCTTCCGAGGCCGCTCAGCCCTCCTGGTGCTGGCTGTTTTTGTGCTGCATGCAGCAGTTTCCGCTTCCGTTCGGCTGCCACTTGACTTCCGTGGCGCCTGTCTCATGTTTTGCATGTCGTCACGCGCTCGTCCTGCACTTTAGCTGCACTTATCTTGGCCCAGTTGGCAATTGTTGTTGGCCATTTTGTAGCCGTTTTGTCGAAAATGTCAACAAAATGCGAACGCAGACACACATTAGCTTTAGATATCGTGTGTGTATGTGTGTGTGTGTGTGGGTGGGTGGGTGTGTATCTGTTTCGGTTTCTGTTTTTTATGTGCGCTTGCCACATCATCAATTACACATTTTACAACTTCTGACTGACTGTCTGGCTGGGCGTGGGGCGCGAGCGTGGAGGCGCCCGGGCTAGGACGTGCTGGAGCCACTGACAAAACAGACATAAATCAAACATTTCCCACGTTGCGAAACAATTTCCGGCTGCATGAAAACTCAAGACTGTGTGACCGAGTGTGTGTGTGTGTGTGTGTGTGTGTGTGTGTGTGTGTGTGTGTGTGTGTGTGTGTGTGTGTGTGTGTGTGTGTGTGTGGAACTGTCTATCTTTTTGCTTGAATTTTATTTATGGCATCCGCCAAAACACAAACACATGGAGATAAGCTGTGAGAGGCAGACAGAGACAGAGAGAGAGAGAGAGACGGACACATGATATATAGACAAAATGACTTCAGTTAGAAAATTTACAATTGCTTTTACTTGATACATAATTGTTATTGCTGTTGTTGTTGTTGTTGTTAGCTGTTTTGGCGCTTTTGTATTGCATTTTGATTTGTGGTTTACAAGCTTTTGTCTGGCTCATAAATTTAGCTTATAGATTGTGCATGTGCATGCGTGTGTGTGCAGCTGGTTGGCCTAATGGCCACTGATATGGGGTCAACAAAGAAAAATATATTGCATTCCTTATTGAAATATGAAATATATATATTGAGCTGGCTTCTACGCTGCGTATGCGTAATATGCAACGTCATACGGCCAGCAAAGTTGGACGTAACGTGCAACGTAATTAAATCGGCTTCAATTGCAATTTGTGATATTTTGATAAAATTGAATTTGGTTCGATTGTTGCTGCCACAGAGTGCGGGCGACCATTTGTCACAGGCACCCAACAAAAACTTTGACCAACTTGAAGTTGCGGCTGCCGGAATTTCCCTTCTTTCGTCTCCTCTCTCTCTCTCTCTCTCTAGCTGGCCACATTTGACCCTTAGTGCGTAGCCACCTTTTGGCCATTGCCAATTTACGCTTTGTATACGAGTCTCGTTCGGGCCATTTGCGACGCAGCCAGTCAGGCAGTCGGGCAGGCGAGGGCCCAGCCAGCACCGATTCAATCAAGCCGAACCAAGGCGCTCACAGCTCACAGCTGCTGCTAATAGAATTGTGGATGAGCTGTAGCTGAGCATATTGATGGCCATGATACCCTGTTTATGTGCCATAAAATGCACATCAAATGTATGCACATAAAACGTACAGAGTAAAGAGGGAATACCTCTTATATGAAAGTGTTTAATGCAAGGCGAGTTTAACTTTACTTGAACGATTTTCCAAGTTACCTTTTCATGCATAGCAGTGTTGGAGAGAACTTTAAATATCATTTGTTAATGCATTATATTGTTTAGACTCTTATCATTTTAAAATACTTTTTTTCATATTATCTTTAGCCACTTAAATTTTTTTTAAATTTTTTAAGCCTGCTCAACTAAATTTTCTAATATTTTTCCAATAGGTTTCAGCTATGATAAAAAATTCCTATTCACTTATATTGCAGCATAGCTTATGAAATGCAATTTTTATTAAATTATCAACCCTTCACAGATTTTAACAAAAATATTTAAAAATTTCAGACTTATCTAACTTTTATTTAAAATTTATTTTAGCCGCATTTACAGGGTATTCTCTGTAGTAAATTTCCAACAATTCGAAAGCCTTTAACAAATGTGCCATAAATTCTGTACAATTTTTTCGAGTTGCCTTTTGCAGGGTATTTAATTGCTGTCATTTGTTTTGTTCATTATTTTCATTATTGGTCACATTTTATGATTGTTCTCTCTCTCTCGCTTTGGCGACTCGCTTGGCATTTGTGGCATGCAACATAATTTAATATGCCCTTTACTCGGTTTCAGCTTTCAGTTTTATGTGCGACGAGTACCTTGACGCTATAGCCTTGGCTCTAGCTCTCACTCTGACTCTGACTCTGGCTCTAGCTGTGGCTCTGGCTCTGGCCTTTTCTTATTGCGCCGCTTTATGTGTTTATTTGGCTTGAGAAAGGGTTTTCCGTCGCAGTCGCCGCAGCCGCTTGTCTCTTTCTTTCCTGTCGCCGAGTGCTTAAATTATTTATTAGACATATTTTGGGACAGGCTTTGAGTAATATTATTATGAGTTCTGTGCCCCAGCATATGGCATGTGCCGCCAAGGGCCTAACACATAAATTATGAGCGCTCCGGCTGACCCCTGAATCCAATCAGAATGTCAGCACAAATATGCCAAGGAAGAAAGCTTGTTCTCAAAATTGATATCTCTATCAATAGAAGTTGCCTTAAGGATAGCCAAAAGTCAGTTGGAATGAGAGAGAAATTATATTCTGGGAATTTCTCTAAATAATCTCAGCTTAGCTTAAAGTCATAGATTAAGCAAATCAAATTAAACTGAATATATTTCATTTCTAAATTTATGTTTTATTCATTTTTCTTGGCAATCTCAAATCTCTGAGCAAATTCTGACCCCAAAAAGGAAAAACATTTATATGGCTTTTGCTCGCAAACAATTTAATTATTCATTGACCTTATTATTTGCACATGTTGCCAATTAAACTGACAGCAACAACAGCAACAACAACTGTGAATCGATATCATAAACTATCAATAAATTATGCATTTAACAATATTAAGTGTGGGCCACTTGAATAAATGTTCGTAAATAAATTGATAAATAAGCCAAAAGGAAAGGAATTTGTCATGGCTGAAGGCAACCAACGAAGCTTGATTGCTTTTGTGAAGCGCATAGAGAGGCAACCAGAGAGAGCGAAAGAGAGAGAGAGAGAGAGAGAGAGAGAGAGCGGGACGGGACTTGTTTATGAGTGGCAAACAAATTTCTGGCAGTTGCAAGTTGATTTTCTCCAAATTTATTTGCCAACTAAGACCGAAGGACAATTCATTATCTGAATGCAGTGCCAGATAGAGAAATATGTGTATATGTGCAGAGTGTGCACTGACTATCCACTCAGTCTCTCTCTCTCTCTGTCTCTATCTTCATCTGACTTTATTTGCATTTTTGTGTCTGCTGACTGCCTAGGCCCAGGAGCTTCTCCAATGCTGTAATGTTTATTTTAATTGCCAGCAAGGACAGGCTCAAGGCCCAAGGTTAACTGTAGCAAGAAGTAGCCCGAGCACCTCGACTCGCCTGCATCTCGTTATTTAAGGGGCCCTCTCAGCAGAGACTGAGAGAGATGCGTCGCATAAATTAGCAGCTAGTCGCAATTGCGTATGCAAATTAAATTTTATATGCCACAGCGAATGACATTTAAATCATAATTTAAGTCCATTCGTTATTTATTGCAGCTGACCTCCCTCATATTGTATGCACGCGCTGCATAATGCATGTGCTCGAGTGGAATTTCAGCTATATTACATTAGTTGTTGGCATTCGAAAGCGAAATCATGTAAGCAAAGAGCGAAATGAGTCTCGCAATTTTAATATAAACTCTGTTTGATGAAATGTAAAATGTTATTTAAGATATTCCATTACTTGCGAGAGTATAATAAATATATATAAACAGTAATTCACTTAATAGAAATATTTCCTTGGAATATTAAAAAATATATATATATATAAATAAAAAAATATAAAATATGTCGGATTGGCATGAAATTATTGCGATAGTCTTAGCTAGTTGTTATGTTGGAATTGTCTCCAATAGTGTAGCAGAAGAACTAAATAGTGTTGCTAATTGTCAATGTGAGAAAGAGAGAGAGACAACCATAGATGTAGCTGAACGTAGTCCCGTGGGTCGTTGAGTGCAATCGATAGAGTTGCAATGAAGTCGATAAACGATGTGAGATAGAGTGTCTGACAGAAGATGACTAAAAAAGAGAGTTATAGTCAGTACGAGAATTCGTTAAAGGGCACATCGAAATATTTATTATTTATGGATCAAGGCAAAACCAACAACGTTCCGACATATATATATTCACTGAGAGCTAAAAATTAATTTAATAATTAACAGCATTTTTAAAAATATTTTTTCTGTAAGTAAAATAGTATTTAAATAAATATTTTTATATTAATTTTCATTTATTTATTTTGATTAATTTTTTAAATAAATAAAAATTCATTAAATAATGTGTTTCTTAGAAAAACAAAAATCTCTTTTTTACAATTTACTCACAAATAATATATAATTTACACACTAAGCATTTTTTAAATATTTTATATATATTAAATATATAAATAAATACAAACTGAAAATGTTTTTAATATAATACAAAAAATATAGAAAATAATTAAATATATTAAACTATTATTTGAATAATAAAAGTTTAAGTTTGATAGTGCCAAATTGCCTCCCACTTTAAGCATTCTGTGACATAAGTTGCATCTCAAGCCGTTCAACATTGCTTTACCTTAGAATATATTCATTCATATTTAAATATGGCCAATAATTTATTCACAATTTGAGTAAATTAATCTTAAGTTAGCCATATCCTGGCAAGTGCTTGCTTAGCTCTGAGTGCATTTGGCTCGCAAGGACTTAATTAATTTGCTGGGCGATTGACATGAGGCCGAGTGTCACATGCAGTGCACAAAATGAACTGCAAGGACAGCCTTGTCAAGGATGGCGGCAAGGATAATTGAAAGTGACAAACGAAATAACAGGCCAATAGCCAGACACTGAGAGCTTCAGACAGCAGCAGCAACTGCGACGGCTGTTAATAGATTTATGGGCCGCAACACGGAAAACTGTTAAGCAAACATAAAATATTATAAAGCTGGGGTAATTTCCGTACACTGGGCCAGCTGAGAGAGAGAGAGAGAGAGAGAGAGTGGATGGGATAGGCTGTATTGGAGGCCTTAAAATGTCCATCAAAACGTCAGCAGGCATAACTGTGGCAAAAACTGATAAGATATGAAAAGCAATTTACGTAAACTGTCAACGACAAATTCTCTTTGGCAGAGAAAGGCGGGATAGAGAGAGGGAAGGACATGCCGAAGCTCTGGAATTAAATTATCAAGCTCGTATCATACACACTACATATATACAGATATATAGTACATTTGTGTGGGTCTATAATCCGCGTGTCACTCACAGTACTCGCTGCTGCTAAGCAGCGACTAATTGATGTGATCGAAGCACATGCAATCGCCGTGACAGCTCGGCTGATTGGGCGGCCATGGGAGCTCTGGATCAGCTTTCTGCTGACGTTCCAGCAATTCCATATATACAGAGATCCAGGTAGCCCTCGTCCGTATTATACGTTCTTTGACCTCCGGCATAATGAAATTAATTAATAAGTAAAAAGCTCAACTCAAAAACCAAAAAACAAAACCCGAAAGCTGACAGCAGAATCATTGCTCAAAGGCAAAATAACTTTCCGAGGGGGGGATATTGTGTGTGCCGCATATAAAAATAATTAAATACACACACACACACACACACACACAGGATTCTCTCGTGCTGCAAATTTAATAAATGGAAAAAGTTTACAATGCCTCGCCAAAAGTTCTGCATATTTTCAATTACAGTTTTCTATGTGCAACGCAGACTGACGACAACTGATGTACTAACACACACACACACACACACACACACATATGCTCACGCATACATATACATATTTAAATACACATTTTGCCAGCCCATATGCAACTAATTACTTCATCAACATTTAAAGCCGTGCGGCATATGAAATTCTGCCATTTTCCAGCCTGCGCGCCGGCAACAAATTTTCTTTTCTTTTCAGATTTGTTTTTCACTTTTTTGCTACAACTTTTTACTTTATTATTCAGTTTTGTTAAAAGGTATATAACTGGGTAGATATACTGCTGTATATATTGCTGCTGACAATGAGTCTATGGCGTATGCGAACTAAATACTTTGGAGATTCCTTAAGGAAAGGGTATATTGGGCTGCAAATAGCATACAGAATACTGCATACAGCATACTGCACACAGCATACAGCATACAGCATACAGCATACAGCATACAGCATACAGCATACAGCATACAGCATACAGCATACAGCATGCAGCATACAGCATACAGCATACAGCATACAGCATACAGCATACAGCATACATCATACAGCATACAGCATACAGCATACAGCATACAGCATACAGCATACAGCATACATCATACAGCATACAGCATACAGCATACAGCATACAGCATACAGCATACAGCATACAGCATACAGCATACAGCATACAGCATACAGCATACAGCATACAGCATACAGCATACAGCATACAGCATACAGCATACATCATACAGCATACAGCACACAGCATACAGCATACAGCATACAGCCCACAACATACACATACATACAGCATACAGCATACAGCACACAGCATACAGCATACAACAGACAGCATACAGCATACAGCATACAGCATACAGCACAATACAGCACATACAGCATACAGCATACATCATACAACATACAGCATACAACATACAGCATACAGCATACAGCATACAGCATACAGAGTGCAGCATACAGCATACATCATACAGCATACAACATACAGCACACAACACACAGCATACAGCATACAGCGTACGGCATACATCATACAGCATACATCAAACAGCATACAGCATACAGCATACAGCATACAACATACAGCACACAACACACAGCATACAGCATACAGCGTACGGCATACATCATACAGCATACATCAAACAGCATACAGCATACAGCATACAACAGACAGCATACAGCATACAGTTATATATTTTAGCTGTAACTTTATATTGCAGGGTATATGAAGTGCATCAGTTAAAGTCTGACAACTGCTCACATTATATGCTATTTACAGGGTATCTAAAGCGTCACCACTTGTAGCCTTGCATGTTGGTGCCTTCTTACCTATTTTCAATTTTAATGCAATACAGAAAAATGTTGAAGTCCCAGCTGGAAGTGTGTGTGAGTGTGTGCCTAGGTCTGTGTGTGTGTGTGTGTGTGAGTATTTATGTATATGTGTGTGGATGTGCATTTACGCTATTTAAACACGATTCCCACTGTTTGCTGCAGTTGTTGTTGTCGCTGCTGTCGCTGCTGCAATTAACATGCTGCTGCTGTTGCTGCTGCTGCTGCGACAGTTGCTGCTGCCAACACTTGAAGCTAAATCTACCAGCAACCATGACGATGTCGCCTGCTGCTACTGCGTGCTTTGTCACCATCTTGCCGTTAGCCGTTGGCCGCCGCCGCCGCCTCCTTTAGCGCGTAAATTGCTACTTCGCGGGGGCAGCAAGTCTCGAGCCCCTCCCCTCTGCCATCTTTTGCTTCTACTGCTAGCTGCACAATTTTCACTTTACTGGGAAGTTGGGTCGGTGAGGCGACGCCATTGTTTGACTTGGTCATTAGTAAATGTACTTTGTCGTAGCGTAAAAAGGAGTTAAGTGCGCACTCTAAGGATTTATGCGAGTCTCAGCTTATGCACGAGAGTGTGTGTTGGTGTAGCGCAGCATTAAATGCCTGCAGTTGCCATCAGAGTGCGTTAAGTGCGCATTTCCTTTGAATGGACACAATGGACGTTTGGCATTTCAAAGCGTCGAGATTCAGATTGAGCTCGAGCCAAAGCTACAGTTATGCATATTTATGGCTATAATAGAGGCTAAGCTCTCTGAGCAGCTGAGACTGTCTCCGTTTGCTGAATGGCCAACAGAGACTTGAATAAATATTGATGGAGTTCAGCATGAGTGGAACTTGGCTAAACTTTTATCGAAATGTGAATTGTAAATCTTTCTTAGTTCTATTGGCAAGCAGACGATCAATTTGTAAAGTCAATTTTTAAAATTTTGGAAATTGTTACAGAAATAAAATCCGAATAACTTACCTCCTGAACTTTGCATGACTCTAACTCGGGTATTATTAGCCCGATGCCAGAGTGGTATACCATTTTCGACTCGTACGAAGCACGACTATCGATTGGCATTAAAAATTTTCATAGTTAAAATTTTGCCAATTTTGGCAAAAATGTGATGTAACCCCTTGTCATTTTGGCCAAAATCGGGTCGAGTCGAAAAAACTCCAAAAAATTGACTATTTCCTGACTTTGACTTACTACAACTAGCGTATTTTTTATCCGATTTTGGGACAGCATACCTTGTTGGAAACCAACGTATTCGAAGTATGTATCTGTATCCACAGATTCTGCCGTGCTTTGGGAACTTTTCTTAGTATTCCATAGGGAATGAAAAAAGACCTCTTGAACTTTGCATGACTCTAGCTCGGGCGTTTTCTGTCTGATGCCAGAGTGGTATACCATTTTCGACTCGTACAAAGCACGACTATCGATTGGCATTGAAAGTTTTCATATTTAAAATTTTGCCATTTTTGACAAAAATGTGATGTAACCCCTTGTAATTTTTGCAAAAATCGGGTCGGGTCGAAAAACTCCAAAAAATTTACTATATCTGGACTTTGACTTACCACAACTTGCGTATTTGTTATCCGATTTTGAAACAGCATACCTTCTCGAAAGCGTATAGATGTGCAGTATTGATCTGTATCCACAGATTCTTCCGTGTCTAGGGAACTTTTCCTAATATTCCATTACGAATGAAAAAAGGCCTCTTAAACTTAGCATGACTCTAACTCGGGTATTAGTAGCCCGATCTCGGAGTGATATACCATTTTCGACTCGTACAAAGCACGACTATCGATTGGCATTCAAATTTTTAATATATAAAATTTTGCCATTTTTGACAAAAAAGTATGAATTTACGATGAATATCGGCCAAACTGGCTAACAATCAACCACAATAGCTTTAGTCATTATTGCATATCACCAGACACGTTCTGGTGGCTCTGGCTCTGGCCCCTTTCAATTTCACATTTGCTCGGAGCAGCACAAATTATCGAGCTGCTGTCGTAAATTGCATAGAGAACGTCGTTTGGCTTCTCATTCGCCGTACGTCTTTGCCAATGAAATCAAAGCCACATAAATTGCACAAATAATTCAGAGCAGAGCCTGCTCGGCAAGGAGGAGGAGGAGCTGCTCCCGCTGGTGGCTCAAACTCAATTGCAGCGAGTGCAGCTGTAGACAAAGGCAAAGCCAAAAGAATCGTCACTTACAGCTGACCGCAAAGCTAGCCAATACAGAGAGAAAGAGAGAGAGAGAGAGAGAGAGCGGGAAAGGGAGAGAGTGAGGGAGATAGAGAGTGAGTTAGAGTGGAGCACTATGTCTGTTGGCCGCAATCGATCAAAAGGAATTATGTCTCAACACAATTGTAAATAAATCTTTGCGGCCATGTGGACATTATGTGCATGTAGAGGCCAAAAGGCTTGGCCATATCCTAGTTCCAGCCACAGAGACCGCACACACTCACACACAGAGGCATGTGGCTAAATCCTGCATATCACATATATGAAGATTGAGTGGTAATGTGTGCAAATCTAAACCTCTCCGAGCTGAGCTCCCCCCATGCCCATGCCCACTCCCACTCCCACTCCGGCTGGCCATTGCTGAGTTCCTGCTTCGTTGTCCTTGTGCTTGGCCGTTGACATGTTGGTAAATTGGTCCTTAGCCGATTGCATCGATTGCTGTTACATCGCAGACAACGAGTCGAAGCTCTACGCAGCGCCGCCGTTTGTCCCATCCGCTGCTCAGCATTTTGCCAACTTGGGAATTAAGTCTAAATGCCGGAAATTAATCTGCTCGCAGACTACAAATGCAATATTATTCAATGTGATTTTACAAGTGTCCTTGTCATTAGGAAATTGCCTCGCCTCACCATCGTCGTTTTCGGCTTCGACTTCGGCTTAATGGCCCTGCGGCTACCAGAGTACAAAATTTATAATGCGCATCGATAATGATTTGTTATTTAAAGCTCAGACAAATATCCGGCAATTTAGGCGTACGCCAACATGAAAAACCAACGGAAATACAATTTGAAAATACAAAAAAAAAAGAAAAAAGAAAAAACATGCGCACGAAACACACTCAAAGCTGTTCTCTTCGTGGCACGCGACAAACCACAAGAAACTTATCGGCACATAATCAAGAGACGGCGATGGGGCCGCTGCCGGATTTGAGTTTGAGAATGTGAATCATTGCCGAGGTTTTTTTTTATTTCCTTTTACTTTTTTGTACATTAATTTGTTTCTGCGGAGAAGTGCCTGGGGCTTTGTGCAATCAGCACGAGGATGTGCCGCGGCCAGCTGTCGTGGCAACAAAGCCTTTTGATGCTGTCGGGGGAAATTTGGGAAATTCGATAGCAGGAAATGAATCGGTCGGCGCGACAACGCGGCGTATGTGCAACGCGTGCCAACAGTCGCAATAGCCGCAGCAAACCAAGATAAGTGAACAGTCATTTAGTCCTTAGGGACTTGGCAGCAGCAGCAGAAGGAACAGAAGTCGCTGTTAGAGATAAGCGCGTTCTCAAATACGTTTTCAAACTTATTTCGACATTTTCTGGGAAGCAATTCGAAATTCTGAAAAAAATATATATTTTTTGATTGAATAAAAAGAAAAGTTAGTTTATATTTTAAGTTTATATATTTTTTTTATTATGTATATTTTTTAATTTTTTATTTGATAGAAAACGCCTTTTGGAACAGCTCGTAAATTTCATTGCAGATAATGCGCGTTGATCTCATTTGATATTTAAAGTAAAGGAATTCAATGAAAGCTGACTTAAGGCGGACTTAATTATGGCATTGGAAGTTTAGAGATTTTTTGTTGATATGCAAAAAATACATTTAATTTGGAATGGAAATTTTGTGTGCAAGAGAAATGAAAGTGAGCGAGGTCATTAAATACAAGTATATACATATTAATTTTTGATTATTATTATTATTATTATTGTGATTATTATTATTATAATTTTTATAATTATTAATATTATTATTATTATTAATATAATTATTATTTTTATTTTATTATTATTTTTTACTATTATTATTTAAAATATTTAAAGCTTACAAAATATATAAAAATTTAATTTTTCAAAATTTAAATTTAATTTTTATAATTATTAATATTATTATTATTATTAATATAATTATTATTTTTTTTATTATTATTATTTTTAACTATTATTATTTAAAATATTTAGAGCTTACAAAATATATAAAAATTTAATTTTTAAGAATTTAAATTTAACAAAATTTGTATTAATTTAAACAATATAAATATAAAGAGAACTGAGGATGAGATTAGGCAATTTAATTTAATTTCTAAATATTTATTTCAAATTAAATTAAATTGCCCTATCTCAGCCTCAATTCTCTTGCAACTTCCAACTTTAATTAGGCAACAAAATAATGCAAATTTTCAATAAATATCCAATTTTCGTCCACTTAGCTTAGATTCAAACCTCGATCTTAAATCTCTCTGGCATCTGCTCAATCAATTTGTTTGCAATCTGCTTTAATGCGCCATGAAATGCTATTTTGTTAGCTGATTAAACGCTATTAAATGGAATTCGGTGCAGGCCATTATGAAATGCTCCGTTAGCTAACAGTACTCAGGCTTTAAGTACATTGTACAGAGCGCTGTAGTGTGTGTGTGTGGACGTGGGCGTGCCAGTGGGCGGCATGGCATTAGAGCAGCTGCTGCTGCTGCTGGCTGTCGTCTATCTGTCCCGCAGTCTCTCCGTCTGTCGAGTCTTCTCTCTATTGTTTGGCACCTGCTGCTGCTGCTTGTTGTTGTTGTTGCTCGTGTTGCTGGCCATTAAAATGGCCTTGCCATATGCCGAGCATATTAATTTTTGTTCCACATTCCAGTTGAAAGCGACTCGGCCATGCCACCCTCTGCCTTCCTCTCCCTCTGCCTCTCACATAACGTGACACGTGAGCATCGCTTACGTGGTTATGGCTATCGCTTTTACGTAATTTGCTCGTTTATAGCACGCATCATTGTTGTAGCTGATGCTGATGCTGATGCTGATGCCTCTGTTGCATGCTCAATTAACAGCAGCTTGCTGAAAGTCCTCTGCAGACGAATCGAAGGTATTTGGATGGTTTATCTTTTATGTTAATTAAGTTGTCGCTGGAGAGAAACTGTAGATAAAAGCCTCAATTGAGCTGAAATAAATTGATTAAGTTTGGCCATTGAAGAATATTTTATTTATTTTAGAATATTAAGCAGGCTGGCCAAGCCTCCCAGTTCTCAATTTATCAACTCAGGTGTGATCGCAGCTTACATTTCACTTCTAAGAGAAACTAAGTTTTCACTAGTTTATCGAGCATATTTGAGCGACTGACCGAAGCAATAGAAGCAGTTGCCAGTTGCCAGTTGTCAGTTGCCATGTCCAGTTAGCTGCTTTAGTTGACCAAAAAAGTTTCTGGTTTCTAATTATTTACAAATGGCCAGCTGCTGGAGTTGGAGCTGCAGCTATTGTCCGCAAAAAGGGACCAAATCCTTGCAGCAACAACCGCACAATTTTGTTATTTCTGTGGTGTTGGCAAATTTATCTAAGCTTGCAGCAGCTCGCAGCAACAGTCCAAAAGCTGAAAGGAAAGAAATTTCTTGGTTTGCTGTCAGTGCTCATTTGGTTGAGACTGCTGGGAGATAGCGCAGCCAGCAAGGGACCAAAGGCACACATGCGCCAGCCAGTCAGCCACCCAGAGAGAGAGAGAGAGGAGGAGAGGGAGAGTGAGACAGAGCATAGCACATCCGTTAGCCAGTTTATTTTTGGGGCATTTTGCGGACTATCAAAACAAAAGTGAATAAGTTGTTGCCTGTGGAATTTATGTTGTGTTTACTTAAAACTGCAAGACAACAATTGCTGTAGTTGCTATTGTTGCCAAGACAACACATGTGCGGCCAGCGTGCTGGGGTTGCCTCTAATGTCAGTTTACATGCCAGCAGAGCCTCTGGCCAGAGCTAAACATATTTGCTCTGAAACTAAACTCATATATACATGTATTTATGCACTGGCTCACTTTGACCCCTTCTCTCCCTCTCTCTCTCTCTCTCTCTCTCTCTCTCTCTTTCTCTGTGCAATTTGCTTGTAACTTAATTTGGTTTAGCTTAAGTCGAGCTGAGCCGGGTTCAAGTTTTGTTGGCGCCATCAAATGTCATTTTAATCATATTTCTTGATATACCCAACTTTCGCCTTTGTGGCCTAATAATGCCCCCAAGCGTTTTACCAAAATTGAAAACTCGTGCAAATAATTTGCATAATGTGCCTTGGCAGACGCTCACTCACACACACACACACAGAGATATAAACACTTGAGCTGCTCGCGTGTAAACCTCACTCAGCCAACGAGACATTTCTTTGTACTTGACAAGAGGCTGGCTCAAGCCCAAAAACAAAAAACTGATACAAATTTGATTTGTTAGTATCGAACAAGCAAATACTCTAATTTTAGACTGTTTTCGCTCAGTGTAATATAAATGCGCCTTGCTAATGCAGCTGTAAACGTTTGAAGAATCTCAGTTTGCAGTGCTAAAAGAATACGAGGTAAATGTATTTTTTATTTTATTTTTATATATTTTTTTATATGTTTAATTATACTTTTAAGATTCAATAAGTAATACAAAATACTAAAAATAATAATTATATTTTTATTTATATTTTTAATACAGCTATGAAGCCTTTAATAAATAGAGGCAAATCTAAAATTTTTATTTTTTTTATTTCTATATCTCTTCCGCTTTCATCACATAGTCTAACTGACCCCAGTTAGTGTATTCAGAGAGAAAAATGTTAAGAAACTGAGCTGTCAACACGCTCAGAGCATCGCTCTTCGGCTCAGCTTGGTTCATATTTATATTTTGTATTATTTATGCATATATAATACATTTCTAAAGCCAGACAATGGGCACGAAACTCTTGAGCAATTCGATAAAATATGCAAAAACAGTTTATGTGCCACGAACTGTTGCGGTTCATTAAACAAATGCAAAAGGCAGACGCGTGGAGAACGAAGTTCTTGGAAATTTTATTATATATAGATGTGAGAGGAACAACATTTCAATATATTCACATAGAAATGTAAGTTGATAAGCGTATGGGAATTTACGTGGGAGTTTCCGAGAAACTCATTTAGTATACGCAAAGAACTTCAAGAAAAAAAATTATTTTTTTTAATATTTATATAAAAGCAGCGCGTGTTGAGGATTAACAAACCACAGCTAAAGAATTTTTTATGAATGCAAAAGAATTCACCTTCCTTATGAAACAGATATCGATGAATGAAAATGCGATTTTATCTTTATAGAAAATATGAAAGCTTGTCGATTGATATAGTGAATATATACGTATTATATCAGTTTGTGAGGATTCAATGGGTATTATAATTATTTTTGTAGAATTGTAGAACTAGAATCAATTGAAAACACTGTCGAAATATATAGTCAGATCTCTCAAATAATTCTTAGAAATTATTTGGAAATAGAAAATGGAAACTTTTAGTATTCAAAATATTTTTTATATATTTTTATTATATTTTTTAAGTAAATAAAATATTTTTAAAATTTGTTGTCTGCAGTCTTCACTCAAACTACTCAATATGTATATATATATATATATTTTTTTTCTTTTCTTTTTTATACAATTTCCAATTGATTTGAGCCCACTGTGCATAGCTGGAAGCGTCATATTTAATATGCAAGCGACGGCATATTTCACTGGGAAAACGAAATTAGCCTTAAATTGTTCGCCGCCAAGCGACATGGTTATTAAGTGCTCCACATGCACTCGCCACACACACATATACACACATATATACACCTTTATATATATATATTTATACTTGATATACTTACTGTCAGGGATATGGATACTTTATTTATGGCAATGGGCGGCATTAATGAACATGAGCCCTTCGCCCACCCTCTCCCTCGCCCTCTTCCTATAACTTTCCACTTTTCTCGAGTCGTTGTTGTTGTTGTTGTTGTTGCTGTTGTCATTAACCTCAATTTATTTATATGGCTAAGAGCTGTGTTGCCAGCCCTGTCACTCTTGACTCTTGGCATTGGCCAGCTGCAATAATTGCTGCCAAATTGCAGCCTGGGCAAATGGCCAAGCAGCCAAGAAGTGGCACGGACTTCGCTCAGCGGAAGGTGGATGGTGTGTGGCTGTGTGGGTGGTGGGTGGTGGGGCAATGCCAACTTAATTGAAGTATAAGCCATTGAAGTTGAAAAGTGCAGCAGCCCCAATCTTAAAGCGCTCGCAGCGAGTCCCACTGCAGGCGAAGCAAAGCCAATGCCAAGTCACGTCATCGTCAAGAAAAATCCTAAAAGCAAGTAAGATGTAGAGTAGAGAGAGAGAAAGGAGACTGACGAGAGAGAGAGAGAGAGAGAGAGGGGGGGAGAGAAAGGGGAAAGGCAGTCGCTTGCCTCTTAATGGATTAATTTACTTTGTCGCCGCTGGCAAAGCTGCTTGAAGCTGTATGGCAGCTGCGACAGCCAGTGCTCGGGGCAGCGGAGCGTGTAAAAGGTTTCTGTGGCCATGCCACGCCCATCATTTACGCTTGCTTCTGCCGCCCCATTAGGGCGACGAGGCAAATGGTGCATGCCGCATCGAACCTAATTGAAATGCTGATGAAAAGAAAATGGCTCTGTTTTCAAAAACAATAATGAAAAGTGAAATAACAATAAAGCGTTTGCCAAAGCAATATACACACACCAACACACAAACACACACAGCAACACACACACAGTGGCAGTAACACTTAACCATGTGCTGATAAAAAGCGAGGCGAAGCGAAACTGAAACGGAAACTGAAACTAAACAAAACAAAGCCAAACAACGGCTGAGCGGAAACAATGTTGCCCGTGTTTCTGCTGATATCCTCTACACACACAGCTGAGCTGACAGGGTATGATGAGTGGAGTAGAGGGACTTGACTCTCTAAAGATTGAAGAGCTAAGATAATATTATTGAATTTTTAATTTACTCTAAATCTTTCCTTACAATAATCATAAGTATGTATAGAAATTATGCATTATAAAGTTTTTAATGATAAATGAATTAATAATAAAATATATGAAAAAATTAATTTAGAAGCTGATTTGGTTTAAGATAAATATTCAATATATATTAATATATATTTTATATATTATTTTATATTTGTTATATATTTATTTTATATATTATATGTATTTTAATTGTTATCGATAGAATAGAAAATAAATATAAAAGATATATGAATAAATTAATTAAGTAAAGTTAGAGATTTAACTAATAATTTATTATGTATTATAAATAATTTAAAATAAAATATATTTTTTATATTATTTATTAATTACTCATTTTTATATTTATATATCATAGCTGTCGATAATATATATTTTTTAATGATGTATAAATTAATAATAACATATATAAAAAAATTAATTTTGAAAACGATTTGGTTCAAGATAAATATTCAAATATATTTATATATATTTTATATACTATTTTATATTTATTTTATATATTATATTATATATATTTTAATTGTTATCGATAAATAAATAAATATATAAAAATTATATGAATATAAAAATAAAGTAGAGTAAGAGATTTAACTAATAATTTATAATGTATTATAAATAATTTAAAATAAAATATATTTTTTATATTATTTATTAATTACTCATTTTTATATTTATATATCATAACTGTCGATAATATATTTGTATTCAAAATCGATAAATCAATTACAATAAAATTAAAAGCAATTATAAATAAATTAATATAATATATTTCCTACCATATTTAATATTATATATTTCAAAATTTCTATATAATTTCTATTTGCAGGTAACCTTGGGGTCGAGCTTTCACACCTGCCGCGAGAACGCTTTTGTTTTGTTAGCGTGTGCTTGTTGCTAATGTTGTTGCTGCCACGAAACGGCAGCTAACTAACCAGAGCAGACACCCATGCAGCCTCTGTTGGGTCTGCTACACAGGCAAACAGTCGAGGCAGAGAGGCAACAGAAAAAGTGGCCCCCGGCTTTTGGGGTATCCCCCGCCCCTCCCTTCCCCTTTTGCCATATGTTGGTCAAAAATAAATTGAAGTGGTTTCCCCCCAGTCGACCTACATAAACATATTTTAGCCACTCAGTCGGCGAGTTGTGTATCTTTGTGGGCACCTTTTGCCTGACTGCCTCTGTCCCCCTCCATGAGTGTGTGTGTGAGTGTATGAAACATTTAGCAAGCAGCGCCTTAACGTATGCAACATTATTTCCAACACTAAAATAAAAAGCCCAACACTATGGCCACAAAGCGAGCATAGAGAGAGAGAGAGAGAGAGAGAGAGAGGTCCTGGCTAGAGGGTCTGCGAGAGGTGCTGTTGATGCCGTTTTAGCATTAAATTAGGTGGCTGTCTGGCAATGTGGGCAACGTGCTCCAGCCGGCTGCCGGCTGCCGGCCAGGTGCAAGAACTTAGCTCAGTGTCGTTACATGTTGCCCGCATGTAAAGTAGTTTTTATGTGACAACAGCCGCCCGTAGCCGCCCCCCACCCACATTTTTTACGCCCACCTGCAGGCAGGCAACTGAGTGTGTCTCCCGTGGCTTGTTGTGAGTGCATCATTAATTTTAATTTGTATAGCCCGAGCCGACAACATGGCCATCAAGCAGCCAGCCAGCCAGCCAAGCAGGCAGCCAGCAGACACGCCAACTGCCAGCTGCAGCAAGGACACCCAGGACACTTGGCCAATTCACACAGAGCGAGAGAGAGAGAGAGAGAGAGAGAGAGTGGCAGAGGGGGCGACGGGTTCCCGCTGCAACCGCAATCCGACAACGTCACTTGCATCGCTGTTTAGTTTCACTTAAAGTGCCCCTTTGTCTCCTTGTCAGCCCCTCAACTAATCTAAATGCCTGCTGTGCACCCCTAACCCCAACCCCAAACGCCCCCTTGCCACACCCCCTGCCTCTTGCCAGCTGTTTGCCTTTTTGCGGCCGTTGCTGCATTTTGCGGTTTGCTAAATTATGAATTGTGATGAAAATGAAAATGAAAATGAAAATGTGCTGCTTCAACATTTTCGGCCACTTTATTATTTTTATTTTCCCTCTCTTTTTATAAATTTCTTTGCTGTTTTTGGCCAGTTGTGCAACACATTTTTGCGCAATATTTATTGCACTATCCTTGGCCACAAGCACAAATGCCAAAGGCAGAAAAGTGCCCCAACAATGCAATTGTTTACTCCACATAACGAAAATATTCAGGCCAAATTGATTTTCCAATTTATTTTCCTTCCTCTTTTAATCTTGAATATCAACAGCTTTCGCAAAGAAAATTTCTGCTCTTAACTATGTCAAATTTTATATTTATTTTTGAGGAATTTCAAAAGGAAATTTTGCAGAGCAAAACAGTTCAAGGAGCATGGCATCTCCTTTATTTTGAATAGAAAGTGATTTGCTTTCGTTCGTTGGGATATTCTCATTCTTTGTCTCGATCCCATTGTCATTTTCTCATTGGTGGGCTTCCGGTTGGAACGAGTCTCCTTACCATTGTCGTTGTCATCTGTACTCATTATTATCATGTCAAAGGCACTCTCTCAGCTATGCCCCTGCTCCCAGACTCCCAGTCTTTCTATCCACCAATTACCTAGTTACCAAATATTTAACCGTAATTTCACACTATTTTCCCCTACTAATTAGTATAGTTTCACCTGCTCGCCTTCCCATCTGTAAGCACCGTCAACTGTGCCCCACTTGATGTTGCTAATTTTCATTAAGTTCTTGGACGGCTCGCAACTGGCAACTACTTAAGTAACCCACCATTCGAGCCCATCCTTGGCACATAAAAATCCGCAACTAATCACCGCATAAACACAGCCGAAAAACTTTTCCCAATGTTAACTGCCAGCTGCATAAAGAAAAAGACAAAAAAAGTGAAAAAAAACGGTGGAAGGAAGATACATTCAGAGCGGCTCACATACGCAGCCAATTAGTGGATACTCGTTTACTTTAGTATGCTATAGCTTACTATGCATATATACACATAAAGTTCCCTTTTGCGTTAAATATACCCTGTAGCTCAAGCCTTAACAGGAGGTGTTGAATGGGAGTGGGCCTAGAGGCAAAGGTAAGATAACATTGACAGTATTAACAGAGGTTTGTTACGGAATTAACATTGAATTATATAACATAATAAAAGAATAACATTTAATAGTTAACATATGTATGTTAACATAAATCAGAATAACATAGTATATTTAACAGATCTATGTTAAGCATTCATGTTAAGAGGGTAGCTCCTCTCTGTGTGGGCAGAAAACTGTCAAGCAAGGTAACATATGTATATTAACAGTAATCAGAATAACATAGTATATTTAACAGAGCTATGTTAAGGAATTAACATTCATTCATTACATTGAATTAATAATATAACATAATAAAATAATAACATAAAAAACTTAACATATGTATGTTAACAGAAATCAGAATAACATAGTATATTTAACAGAGTTATGTTAAGAAGTTAACATTCATTCATTACATTGATTTAATAATATAACATAATAAAAGAATAACATTTAATAGTTAACATATGTATGTTAACAGTAATCAGAATAACATAGTATATTTAACAGAGCTATGTTAAGCATGCATGTTAAGAGGGAAGCTCCTCTCTGTGTGGGCAGAGAACTGTCAAGCAGAAGCCACATTTGACTTGCTTCCACCTTTTGGACTGGCATGTAAAATGGCCACTGGTAAATACAGGATATCTGTGCATTAACATATTTTTAAATTTCTTTCAGTGCAGCAACATCAACTGAAAGCAGGGGGCAAGCGGCAAGAGGACCGCGTTCAGCATGAACCGCGCGGATATAAACTTGCAATCAGCGGTTATGTTGAGCGAGGCAGAGCCACTCGCGCTCGCAACACAGCAACATAATTACACTTGTCAGTTCATTGTGCCACAATGCGGCAAACAGAGAGAGAGAGAGGGAGAATGGGAGAGAGAGATGGAGCACATTCTCATGCTGCTGGCATGTAGGCAGATTGAGCGTCCGAGCAGCTGGAAGCGATGCGTGTAACCAACGCGTGTTGCACGTGCCGCGACACGAGATAATGATCATGTTAATCACAAGGCCGATGGACGACGATGATGATGATGATGATGATGGTGATGGTGATGGTGATGAGGTTGCATCATGCCGGCCATTTGTTGTGGCTAATTGCGTTAAAGCCGCATGGCTGCCCATTGGAACGTGACACATTTCGGCGCCTCTTTCGCTTGGCGCTTGCAGCCAAAAAATTTCAAATATGCACAAATCTTTGACCAGCAAACGCACACACACACACACACACTCGCACACACACACGTGCCACAATATTATGAATATAACTGGCAGACATTTAGACAGACAGGCAGACAGCCAGCCAGACAGGCAGTCAGCGAAGCGTTGCAATAGCTAAACGTTGTCCGCTTTTTGGCCATTTTTTTAGTCAGTCAGTCAGCCAGCCACGCCCCCTCTCCCGCTCTGCCTCTCTCGCTCTCTCTCTATATATGCCTCACTCACCGCACATTCCATGGCTAAATGTCAGCTTCAATCAGCTGTGCAGTCAGCTTGTCGACAACGTCGCTCATCCGCCCCGTGTTCGCAGCGCAACAATTGCGCCGGGCAATAAATTTATCCGCACTTCTCTTTCGCTTCTTTCCTCCTCCCCATTTTGTTTTTTGTTTTTATTCCCTTTATATTTATTGCTCACGTTTTTCCCCCGCTTTGCCGAGCAATGAAATGCAAAAGGCAGCCAAAAATAGAAACAACATAGAAATGCTCTCTCTCCTCTCCCTCACTCTTTCTCTTTCTCATCGTCTCTCTCTCTCTCTCTCTATCTCTGTCTCATCAATAGATTGAAGCTCTGCTATTT